>CM060690.1:172011105-172403605 GCA_030686995.1 Artemisia argyi | reverse complement strand
TATATTCAGCTTTTGTCGCAGACATCGCAATAGTACTCTGCTTCTTGCTCTTCCAGTCTACTGCTCCTCCATTGATAACAAAGACATAACCAGTGACTTTGCATCATCTTCGTCACCTTGCCAGGACGCATCACAGTAATCTGTTACATCAAGTTCTGTAGCTGGATCTCCACCATATACCAGAAATATATCTTTCGTATGCCTAAGTACTTTAGAATATGTTCAACACCATATACCAGAATATGTAGTGTTTTTCACCTGGATTCTGTTGAAATTGACTGGTGATATTTTGAGCAAACGTCACATCTATCCTTGTGCATCTCACCACATATATAATAGATCATACTGTCGAAGCATAAGGAACTTTACACATGCGTCACCTCTATAGGTGTTGAAGCACATAATTCACTACTTAACCCATGCTTTACTTCCATTGGCAAATATCCTTTCTTGGAATTTTGCATATTGAATCTCTTCAATATTTTGTCAATGTAAGCACTTTGACTTAAAACCAATATATTAACCGCCATGATCTATCTCTATAGATCTTGATTCCCAAAATGTATGCAGTTTCCCCTAAATCCTTTATAAAAAATCACTTTCCAAGATATGCCTTAACCTTTTGCAAACTTCGAATGTCTTTTCCCATGATTAATATATCATCAATATATAGGATAAGGAAAATTGTATTATCACTCCCACTAGATTTGTAATATACACATGGCTTATCAAGATTTTGAGTATATCCAAATTTTTTGATTTCCGCATCAAATCTTTTATTCCATTCCCATGATGCTTGCTTCAATCCATAAATGGATTTTTGAAGTTTGCATACACAGTTTGGAAAATCTGGATTCACAAACCCCACAGGTTGCGCCATATAGATGTCTTCATCTAGGCGACCATTCAAGAAAGCGATTTTGACATCCATTTGCCAAATTTCATATTCATAGTTCGCTGCTATAGCTATGAGAATCCTAATAACCCTAATTTCAGCTACAGGAGAAAAGGTCTCCTTGTAGTCAACACCATATGTTTGAGTAAAGCCTATAGCTACCAAACAAGCCTTATAGGTGTGTACCTTACCATCCATGTTAGTTTTCTTCTTGAAGAGCCACATACTCCCAACTACATCGTTATCTTTCATGGATTGCATTTGCCCATTTATAGCAACCTGCCATTTATCCTTTTCAGGACTATTAATGGCAGCCCTATAAATAGTAGATTTATTAAGATCCCCTATTATAGTTTCCTCAGCGACTACGTTAAGACATAGACGTTCAGGAGCATTCACATGTCTTGAAGACTTGCGAGCGGGAACTGCTTCAACTTCAGGTGGAGGACCCAGACTTTCAGGTTCCACAGGAAGTACACTAGTGTTTTCTGAAGGTAATGTATCTTCATGATCATCTTCCAGATCATAAATTCTCCTACCGAATTCTTGAGATATAAGTTCCTTTTCAAGAAAGTCTCCATATCTAGCAACAATTACTTTGTTTTCATGTGGGTAGTAAAAGTAGTATCCCATCGTTTCCTTTGGGTATCCTACAAAGATACATTTTACAGATCTCTGTTGGAGTTTATCTGCTGAGTCACGTCTGATATACGCCTGGCAACCCCAAACCTTTAAAAAATACAAGCTAGGAGCTTTTCCATGCCATATTTCATATGGTGTCTTATCAACCTTCTTGGTGGGAACCATATTTAGAATGCGAACTGCAGATTCTAAAGCATAATCTCAAAATGATAAAGGAATAGTAGTAAGATTAAACATTGATCACATTATATCTAACAATGTACGATTCCTTCTCTAAGATACACCATTTTGTTGTGGAGTATATAGAGATGTGAGATTCTGGACAATTCCATTCTCAGCTAAATAATCTTTAAACTCTTGACAAAGGTATTCACCACCTCTATCTGATCGAAGAACTTTAATCTTCTTTCCTAGTTGCAATTCTACTTCTGCTTTGAAAACCTTAAGGGTACGTTTGGTAGGAAGTAATGAAATGTCAAATGAATGGAATAAACGACGTAATGAAATAAATAATGTAATGTAATTATTCATTACAATTATTAATCATGTTTGTTTGTTTGATAAAACGTAATGAATTCATAATAGAAAGACTAAAATGCCCCCATTAATGATAGAAAGTTTATTTAATATGGTTAATTATTGATGGGGTTTTATGTAATTTTGATTTCATTACGGATGTATTGAAAAAAAAAGTAAGGGGGCCTAGGGAATGATTTTAGTGTAATGGATCATTACTTGTAATGAACCATTACATTCCATATATGTAAGCAAACAATATTTTATAATTCCAACGTAATCATCCTTTCCATTCACCCTTTTATTATAACGTACCAAACACTACGTAAATGTTTCAAACACCTCATGCTTATGTTTAAGCAAGTAAACATAACCATATCTGCTCTGAAATCATCTGTAAAAGTTAAGAAATAGCTAGCACATTTCCTTGACACATATCTAAGTGGTCCACACACATCAGTATGTATTAAACCAAGTAGATCAGAAGCCATTTCCATATTACTATGAGAAGGTTTCTTAGTCATCTTCCAAGATATACAAGACTCACATTTATCATATGATTCATCATTGATACTTTTCAAAAGCCCATCACGTTGTAGCTTTTCCATGCGAGTCTTGCCTATATGAGCAAGTCTACAGTGCAAAAAGTAAGAATAATTCAAGTCTAACTCAATTCTCTTACTTATGTTATACATTGAATTATAATAGTTGTATACATAATCATTCATGTCAATTTCAAACACACAATTCACAACAATAACATTAAATAAAAAATACCATTTAAAGAAACAGAAATTCCATTTCTAGTAGTAGTGTGGGTAAAACCCAAATTCAACAAACATAAAAAGGAAACAACACCTCTAATGATAGAAGGTGCATAATGACAATTATTTAATGACAGTACTAAGCCCGAAGGCAAAACTAAATTAAACACTCCTATGGCTTCTACAACTGCAAGTGCTCCATTGCACACATGCAGATAATGCTCCCCATAGTCAAGCTTCCTTTCAACTCTAAACCCCTGCAGCGTATTATAAATGTGAATACCTCATCCAGTATCATATACCCAGGAATTAATTTTATGATTTAGAGTAAATAATTCAATCATAAAAAAGTTACTTGAAGTGTTGGCGCCCAAGTGCCAAGACTTCTTGTTCTTATTTGACTGCAACTGTTCCAAATAGAGAGGACAATTCCTCTTCCGCCAAAAGATCCGTGTTGAACCAATTTTTACCATAGAACCAATCAAGCAATCTTAGCCACTCATTTTTTTTATCAAAATAAAAAGAAATAAACTTTCACCCTATTTTTTAAAATTAAATATCTCGCAAACCGTAAATCGTTACGCGAAAAAAATAACATCGCGACGAGAATTAAATTATCTTTCTATAGACATGCATTGTTATATACTTTCGACGAATTTTTTTTTCGATGAACTTTTTTTTTCTTCAAAATTTCCGCCCAGAAAAATCATATATGATTTGTAAAAATCATATATGATTTGTAAAAATCATATATGATTCGTTAAAATCAAATCATATATTATTCTTACGAATCATATATGATTTTTTTACGAATCATATATGATTTTTACAAATCATACATGATTCGTAAGAATCATATGTAATTTGTAAAAATCAAATCATATGTGATTTTTACGAATTATATATGATTTTTCTGGGCGGAAATTTAAAAAAAAAACAAAACAAAAAAAAAACAAAAAACAAAAAAAAAACAAAAACTCGTCGAAAAAAAAAGTTCGTCAAATGTATGTAACAATGTATATCTATAGAAAGATGATTTAATTCTCGTCGCGATGGTATTTTTTTGTAGCTTGAAGATTTATCGTTTGCAAGATATGTTGTTTTAAAAAAAAGGTGAAAAATAAAAATAGGTGGCTATGATTGGTTCATTGGTTCTATGGCAAATATGAGTTATATATTGATCTCATCTCCAGTGACCAACTACATGACGGTAATGGCACCCATGATCCTTCTTTGAGTTATCCTTCTTCTTAGGAGAGTTTTTCTTGGGTTAAGGTTGATAAGCCATAACTTGCTTATTCTTATCGGCCTTTCCCTTTCCCTTACCTTTCTTGTTCGTATTTGGCTTGTTAATTCTACCCCCCCCCCTTTGAATAGCAAGTACTTGGTGATAAACCGTTCTCGTAATCAATATGCAGTGCGTGTAAATCATAAATTGTCTTCCCCACGCAGTGCATATTGAAATTACGAACAAAACCAATAAACTCCTTGTTCAAGGATCAATTGATTAAGTTTATGGCAATATCTTATTCATAGATCTGCCGAGTGCGTGTAATTGATCCATGTAATTTTTCATTTTCAATACATGAGCACTCACAGGTTCACCGTCTCCCTGCTTACAACCATGAAGAGATTCCATTAAGTCGTAGACTTCTACGGCTTGTTGTTTCTCAAATATTTTCCTGAGTTCGCTTAGCATGTCCATAGGGAAGAAATTCTCAATATGCTTTTGTAAAGTAGGTGTCATTGCTCCCAACATCAAGCAGGCCACATCATTATGTGTCTTATACTCATCTTTCCATGCTGCTTTTTCCGCATCACTTACAGTTTCAGCAGGACAAGGCTTATATAAGAATCCAAGATGATCTGTCACTCGCAGGACAATCCAAGTTGCAAGGTAATTGTCGAAAAATAATTGGCAAACAATTTCCAACTTCTAGATCATTATATGATTTACATTGCCAAACCAAGTTGCAATGTAAGCATGTTTTGTCCCCATCTTATGCCTTAAGTCCAAGCTCTCACTTACAACTTAATTTAAGTCGTCTAATTTCAAAAACTGCAAATTAATATAGTTCCATTACATCAGTTGATCTGGTAGTAATCAAAGTATGAATTTACCTTTCCATTGTGATCTAATCCAAGCTCTCACATGACGTAAATCGCAACTTCAGGTGTTCTTTTATTTAGATGGCATTGACTTAATTTTTAAGGGTACTAGATTTTGATGTTTATAATTAAAATATGTACGAAGAAGCATGCATACATCTTTGTATCATAAGTTTAATAAAACCTTTTTATTTAACAATTCATTAAGATCAAATTTACCAAGGTTTTCAATTGAGGTATTGGGTTCACCAATTAAAGTATTTACTTTTAATTATCGTCCATTATATCGTACTTTTGCATAAGTCCAAAGACTTATTGTTTCGGATAATTACCACAAAGTGGCGCATGGAATTAAAGCTAATTCACCCGTAAGATGATTTTGTACATAAAATAGTCTTACTTGGTAGCTCCAATTTGATGCACAAAGTGGCGGAGAGGCAAACGTTGCCCCTCTTTCGGTTTGACAATTTAATGTCAATCCTCTTTAAACCTCTCTTATAGTTTGTCACAATTGGGTGAGCCGTTCGTACTACTGGTACAAAACTCATCGTTCAATTAAAACTCTTGAAAATTTCGCTCTTCATAAAGCAATTCATTGTTTCACCATTATTTAGTCAATATTATTTTTTATACTAAATTACCCTTTTGTTTCAAACATGTCTTACATAATAAAAACAAAACAAGTTATAATAAAAAATAAAACACACATAACATAACCATTAATATGTGTAATCATGTAGCGACATGCAATTAATTCGATAACTTTATTAAAAATCAATTCTAGGTGTAAAATTATGCATATATTTAATTAAGACTTTCACTTAACACAAGTAAGTGAGCCACATACATCGGCGAATCGATTGCATAAGCCATAACAAATATACACCATATCACACATAATTGATTAGGTAATATATTTTAGTCTTCCTTAATTCGACATCTATCAATTAAATTACATGTGCATATATTAACAATTAAATAATGAGACAACAATCCATGCAAAACGTGCACTTTTTCATGAATTCCACATAACAATTATTGCAAGTTGCCACAAGATCGTATACAATTAACACATAAACATGTTAATCTTAGGGTTTCTAATCAAATTAAAATACAAAACCCAAAACCTTAAATTTAATTAAAGGATAATCGACCCACAAAAATTAGGGTTTGGAATATATAATCCCTAAAAAATCGACTAACATTATAAATACAATCCAAGATTCGTTTTTTATGTGTTTTAGTAATTAATTACACATTATCCAAGGCTCGTGATGTCACTGTTGAAATTATATAACATATTATACATAAATATAAACACATAATGCATCAAAGTAATAGCGGAAGCGAGTAGGAACATATAATGCCTAATAAATTAACCAAACAATAAAAATATACATACCTTAAGATTCTAGCCAAACAAGAATCTAATTCCAAGCAATTAACTTTATGAACCCTAGTTAGGGTTTATGTGGATTATTGAAAATACCGCTTACCGTTTTGTAACTCAATCCAAGAATCAAACAATAGTGTGTTTGATTCACGTACTTATACACACGTACTAATACCAAATAAATGTTTATGCAAGTAATTGAAACACAAAACAATTTTTTTATAAAAAAACAAAGTGATCGACCCTAACACAAGGGTTCGATTGGATTTTTAAACAAAAGAAAATGGAGAAAACTCAAGGTATTGTGTGCACAAAAAGATAGAAAACAATGACACTTGAGTTTGTATATATAGGTGAGATTACTTGGAGCTCAAGTTTGTGTGGGTTGGGTTATATACCCAAAACCCACGACCGACCACCCTTGGAAAAGGGTTCCAGATACTTCTTGACTTGCCAATTAATCACATATAATACTTTCCTTTTATTTTTCTAACGGTCGTTAGTCTTTATCCGTTAAATACTAACAGTCGTTATGTGTTTTGTGTATATAATAATTAAATATAACGTTTTATAAATAATTATTATTCATTTATTCTTCATAAGTAAAGTGTGCAATCCCTTAATCTCGAGTTCGATCCTAACACACAACTATTATTTTATATCTATAAAACTAACAAATTGCGCATACGGTTTCATTTATTCTTTATATGATCCCTTGTTTGTTTTCTACCGTTACAACTACATTTCTTTAGTGATTCCCGGTTGTCCGTATCATAAGTATGCATACTCATATCGAAATAAATACTTGCAATCAAATAATACTCGAAAATTAACCTTTTTCTTTATAGTAGACGTTTGAACCGGAAGACTTGGGAGATAATGGTTGCAAAGACAACACTTCACGCTTCTTGAATAATTTTTCCTCGCGGTCATCCATACGGATGTCAAACTTATTATCCTCCATACGCGGTCGTTCATACTCCACATCAACTGTGACCTATTAGTGTTGTAATTAAAAAATGAAAATAAAGGCGTTATGGTTGCAGGAGGAGTATGTCGTGCAAATGTAATAGCAAAACTAGCTTTTATTAGATAAATTATCAAAACTTAACATAAAATACCTAAGTTCTTTAAATTGTAATAGCAGCCTAAATGATAAAAGAATTTAAAAGGTTTATAACATATCTATGTCACGCAATGATATTAACAACTTCTTCTTTCATCAACCTAGGAACATCTACTACGGTAGTTTATAAATAGGTTTAAAGTATAATAAAAAAGTTTATACTTTTGGAAATCATAGTGAAAATCTATTTTATGCTTAGTTGGTATGAAATGATTTAATATCTTGAACCTCTTCATAATTTAATGTATTTGAGATATATGTGATGTTTATAACGCTTTAAAAAGTTTATGTATAGTGAATTAAAGGTTTAAAATATAATGACATTAGTGAGTTATAAACATTTTTAAAGGTTTAACATAATAGATGCCCTTATGTTAATGTGCTAAAATTGTGTAAATCTTTATAAACATTTTAATGCATTAAATGGTTTACATGTATTGAATTAAACAAAAATGTTTCATAATAATCTACTTTGATCCATGTTATTATAAAGTTTTTCTTTATAGTGACTTAATTTATAAACTACGTACTATTTTTAATCCCCGTGCACACACAAAAGCTCGGTCAATGACCACAACTAACAATATTATTTCAAGTATATTTGTTCGAGTTTAAAAGTGATCAAAATTTATTTTTAATGTTGGAATTGTTATGTCTATTATTAAATCTATGTCTTTCATTTAATTTGCATTAATCAATAAATCAGGCCGGCTATAGAACTTACCTGGAATTTCAGCATTTCTTCAAGCTCATTCTTGACAGCATCCATGCCAGGTCGTTGTTCTCGATCATCGTTCAAGCATCTGTATGCGATTGTTGCAAACTTGCTCAAGTAATATGAGCCTATATGTTCTTCCAGACTAGGATCAATTATCTTGTCCAGATTCCCTGTTTCGAAGTATTCTTTGGCAGATTTTGCTGACAGTAAAAAACCATCATCATCTTTAACTCTGCACAACCTCCCACACAGAACTTCAAAAAGTACCATTCCAAAAGAATACACGTCACTTTTTTTAGTCAAGATTCCTGAATCGATGTATTCTGGTTCACAATACCCTGGTGTCCCAAAAGCATGTGAAACAATGAAATTACCAAACCCCGCTCCACTTATCTTGGACAATCCAAAGTCAGTTATTTTAGCGACCCAGTTCTCATCAATCAAAATATTTGCGCTTTTTATATCCCTGTGGATTATGGTCGCATGCTCTCCAACATGGTTATGGAGGTGATCCAAACCCCGAGCTGCGTCAGCACAAATTTTGAGTCTTTCCAACCACGTGAGACTAGTAGAGGTGGCATCGCGATTTTTACGCTTTATATACCGATCCAAACTTCCACACTCTGCATATTCATACACAATAATCTTCTCCTTTCCCTCGTCACAATAACCGACAAGAGAGATGAGGTTTGGATGTTCTTGACCAGAGAGAATCTGAATCTCTGTCAAAAACTCCTTTAACCCTTCTCCGAGCGTTCCATTTAATCTTTTTACAGCAACCTTGATGGGTTTTCCTTGTTTGAATATTTCTCCTTGGTACACCCAACCAAATCCACCTTGTCCGATACACGTTTTGAAATTTTCAGTTGCTTCTATTATCTTTTCAAATGGTATTCTGAGATGTTCCCAATCTTTCATTGACATTATATTTGTTGGTTTACAAGAAACGGCTTATGAATGTTAGGAAATTGAAGAGGGGAATTTAACGATGGCAAGGAATTACAACAAAAAGAAAAAAAAAACGTAAATACTTTCATAACTTCATTTTACTCTGCGTCTGACGTCAGTCGGAGCAGGAGATCACGCCATCTGTGAAGTCAACTTGTCGTAATGGGTTTTTTTCGTAGATAATTTCGTTTGTTCAGTTCTAAAACAGAGTTTATGGTTTTTCTTGAAATGGATTGAATGAATAAAAAGTTACTCCCTCCGTCCTATTTTTATTGTCTACTATTGACTTTTTTAGTCTTTCTTCTTCAATTTTGACCTTAAATATTTTTGTGGGTGTTATATAATATTTGATGCAAAATATATAAATGGGTTGAGTTTTAAGTGTACTTTTCAATGGTATAATTTTTTCATCAAGTATTATATAATAAAAAAATATATTTATGGTCAAAGTTGAACCAGTTTGATTTTGAAAATTCAAACTGGACAATAATTTTGGGACGGAGGGAGTACAAAGGATGAAAGAAGATAAGATTGATATATGGTGGATAATGGAGAGAAAAGTTTGGTAGTACAGTAACAATGGGTACGCAAACAAAATCGAAAAAATCAAAACCGAACCAAAAAACCGACCGATACTAAAAACCGATGGTTCGGTTTTTAATTTTTCAAAAACCGAAAAATACAGTTCGGCTTCGATTTTCGTTTAAAATCCAAACCGTAAAAACCAAACCGAATCAATTTTATTATATAATAATATATAATTAATATAATATGGATAAATAACTAAAAATCAAATTTATTGATTCATATTCATTTTGTGGGTAGATTTATAATATATTTATCTTAACGTTTATGTTTATATGCGTGTTTATCGTGTCGTATGTTTATTTGAGAATATATCAATAAATATATGACGATAATCATACTATGTGTCTGTTCCCTTACATGTGTATGGCTCATCGATATGTGTGTAATTATAAAATTATGGAATAAATATTATTATGTTTAGATTGACAAAAAGGTAAATAAGAATAACCAATTTTCTATGTAATACAAGTGTGTTGGTATATATTTTTCATGCCCAAATATAAACGGTTAGAAACAAAAAAAACCCAAAAACCGAACCGATAATAAACCGAAAAAACCGAACCGCCAAAAACTGAACGGTTTCGGTTTTTGGTTCTATAAAAACTGAACATTTTGGTTCGGTTTCTATTTTACCCAAAAACCGACCCAAACCGAACCGTGCACACCCCTACTTTTTAGGTGGTAACAATGGGACAAGTTATACAAACCCTCTTTTTTTACAAATAGCACAATTTTTTTTTTTTTTTTTTTTTTTTTTTTTTTTTTTTTTTTTTTTGCGTTTTTTGATTTTTCCTTTTTTATATAATTTTGTTTGTATTAAAAACTACAAACCCGAAAGTACGAAACAGAAAATATAAAGTTTAATAAGTCAAAATCTTAAACGGACAAAAATACGAAACAAAAACAAAAACCGAAAAAAAAATGTAATATTGTAATCTGGGGGACAAAAGGAACAACCCCTTTTTATAGCCCTCATATGGGAGTTCATATAGTATGACCCAGTAACAATATACAATTGTGAAAACTTTGTTTATAACATTTATTAATTAACAAATTTTCCAAAATAAAATTCTATCGTTTTCATAAATACATTATTTCAACACATATAATTAAATTACGTGAGTTTTAATAAGATATGTATTAAATCAAATGAGTTCATATTTAAAAATATTTTAATGTAAGGTAAACTTAAACAAAACTCATAAGGTTGTTGTTAGCAAATTTCAATAGCTAATAGTTCCTAGTCTTGATATGTTAGAAAATTCAAGATCTAGTTTAATCTGTGGTTGTCTATTTGCTATTCGTAATGGAAACTCAAGCTCTGGATATGATTTGCCTTATTTAGCATATTGTTTTCAAGTGTAGGATCGCATGTTCGACGTTTATAAAAGTAAATTTTTCCTACAAAATACCACCAAATCTACCAATGATTTGTTGATTTTGGTAAGTCATAAACTTGAGTTCACAAATTTCATTGACATAGTTGGCTCCAAACCGGAGTTAAACAGTTGCGCATACTTGAATAACAAAATTTGAATAACACAACAAGACACGTATTGATATCAAAATGCACATCATGTCCAAAATATGAAAACAATGTATCACAGCATGAAAACATTCAAAATATCATTTGAGTACCTTTTTTCCCCAAAGAAAATATAATAAAATGGGGCTACGAAAACTCACCTCAAGCAAGTATTATAACCGGGAAAAGAGTAATGTCCAACGTGCAACGAAACTTTAACCGCAACCTAAGAAATAAGTCGCTTTTGGAACGATTTGATATGTACTATATGCATGTAATTCTTATAAAGTTTTATCACCCTTATATACTTGAAGTGAGGTTTTATGACTCAAAACGTAGTAAAACATAAGTTTTACCTTTTAATATTACGTTTTCAAAAAGTGTCCAAAATGAGTTCGGCTCAAGTTTAGCGGGCTATAAGTTCTTCGTGTCTTGTTGGTTTGGGTCATTCTGAGTTTCGGTGACAAGTGTGTTGTGAGTGCCATAAAAAGTTTAACTACCACTCTTAATGGTTCTAATCGTAAGGTCCACGTAAATGGGCACGAAAATGGTCACTCAGCTTTTCATTCAATACTTAAAAGAAACCTTTAAAAGTTGTAAACTTTTAAGTTTAACTTGAGTTCATTTGAGTGTATCTATTTCATTTGAACCCGATTTCCCTCATTAAACTCTCTAAATGAAGGTAAACGTATCTAGTTTCATTATTTCAAAGTTCCGGTTCGAGAAAATAAGTTTTAGGTGTCAGTTTATATTAAAACAAAAGATGACCAACAGTGACTTATTTTCAGAAAACTTTTGTTGTAATCGGTTTTTTTTTTCTCACTCTTTTTCTAAAGAAGACACGTGTTTCAGACACGTACTCCCCTTCAGTCACTTCAGTCCCTTCCCAATCAGCCAACTCTAGAAACTCAGCCATACTCACAACTGCAGGGAAAACAACAATAAACAGTAAGAGAGAGAACAGGAAAACAATGGGAGAAGCAAATCCTAAACAGATAAAATTTATAACATTACCAGGCCCTTTGGCATCCTTTAAAACGACCTCTAACTCCTTGGTCTCCCACACAGAAGAAAGGCCGGACATCCATAAGAGGATGGGAGGAGGTGTGACAACCGGCAGTTTAGGGAGTTATTTTAAAAAACCGCATTACGTTAAAGTTCGTTTAAAATTTTTATTTGAAATTTTATTTCACAACGAACTTGTAAGACCTATTTTATGGATAATTATATTTAATGATGTTATAGAATTCGTGAATTATTTTCATAATTCATTTTGGATATTATGATCGGTGATGTATTCTTAAATTCTCACTGGTACTACGTTGACTCTGGCACTAGGTTACCTAACGAAAATTTTTATGATTCGTTTTACGAGTCCGACTGTATATAATTATTCACGAGATGTTTTCGGGAGATATTAAAGTTTTGAAATGAGTTCGGGTTCGGGCCACATGTTTTACATTTACCCACGTTAACCGCTCCACACCATTAGTAATATCATTATTACTATCATTATTATTGTCATTATTATTATTAATATTATTATTATTATTATTATTATTATTATTATTATTATTATTATTATTATTATTATTATTATTATTATTATTATTATTATTATTATTATTATTATTATTATTATTTAACATTATAAAAAAAAAAAATTGGTAAAACTACAAAAACTGGTCCTTGTGGTTCGGTTCACACACAAAACCCAACACCCTCACCACTTCATTTCTCATCTCTCTCTTTTCTCTCTTTGACAAACCCTAGCCGCCGAACCACTATTCCGGCCACCACCACTACTACGCCGACCACACCACCAAACAAACACCACCATCTTGTTCCTTTTTCCTTCCTCTTTCTTTTGGTGTATTATACGCGCCGTATAACGCACCCTAACACCTCGTGATTCAATCAAATCCGACCCAACTTTGTTATTTTTACTAGATCTATCCGATTAGAGGTTCAAGAAGGTGAGAATGCTCGTTTTTGGTACCTTGGGTACCTCGACTTGGTGACTAATCCGTGGCTACACGGATGATTTTTGTGGGAATCGAATTATTATGTTATGAAATAAGGTTTTTGATGTTAAAATAAAGGTTTGGTATCCGGGTTGTGGATGTTGGTTGTTGTCGAATCGTTGACCACGAACCGTGGCTCACGGCTCATCATGGTTCGAGCCCTATGGCTTGATTTTCTTGTTGGGTTTTGACCTAGTATATTTTTGTGAGAGCTTGTTATGTTGGTTTTGATTGTTGGCTCATTTTGATCGAGCCTAGCTCTCGTTGTTGTTGGTTTTGTGCCGCGACCCAAAGGGTCCTCATTTGGAAGCTTTGTGGTGCTCGATTGAGCTTTTGCCGAGACCAAGATGGTCCTTGGTCGAGTCCTCCTTGACTCATAATTGTAGCCGAGACCCAAGTGGGTCACTTGGCTCGGGTTTGGCTTGGTAAACCGACCCAAATTATATGTAATATGATGAACTTCTTGTTGTTATTTTTTCATGTTGTTGTTGTATTTGGATTTTTGGCCGAACGCTTTGGTTGGGTCGAGACCTTTGTAGTCTCGACAATGGAATTATGGTATTGATTGTGGAGTTGTTGTCGAATGGTAAAGTGGGGACCGATTGTGAGACGGTCACTTAGATTGACGGAGATAGGTTAGTTGGGTGCCGTAGTCGGACCCTATTGTTGTAGCACGTGGATTGGGAATTGATTGGACGGAGATGTATTGATTATTATGACTTTTATATTACTTTGGACTTGGACAATGAGCCGAGAGTCATGACTCGGACATGTGACCATTTCGTATGACTCGATAACTATTACAATTAAAACGTAAATAATAAAACTCGTAATAATACTTATTGATAATATAAACGTTTATATGAATATATCGACGTGAATAACGGATATATAATTATATAAACGCGTATATTAATAATAATAATAATCACGAGTCGTATTATAAATAATACAACTAGATATATATTAGGCAACGAAAGTGGTGTAATATTATTGAACGTATTATTATTATAAAGAAATGTGTTATAAAACGAGAAACTCTCGACAATTATTAAACATTTAATAAAAATGTCATTTTGTATATATATAACGGGTAAACTTATCGAGTTATGCGGAGTCGTTGTCACTCGAGTCCAGGTAAGTTATTATTTGTGATTTTTCGTGTTGTCACAGATATATGACGATTAATATAAACGTTTTCTATAACTAAATAACCACTTAACCGTAAGGTTGAATCGGGTTATTTGGCTATATGAAATGAATATATTAATGGGCATCGTATCCTACGACGCCCATAGGTTGTGGTATATGTAAAGTGTAATAAATTGCGAGTGTATATATCGGGAAATCTGGCCAAATTGACGATATAGTTGAGGAATTTATTAAACTACGATATATACCATATAGTATTTATGTGCTATGTGCTTTAGGTTGGGTGTAATCTTGGAACGGTATGTTACGTAAATAAATATGAGGGTTATCAAATCGACGGATTTGATAAACTTCGGCGATTTATTTAAATGATATATTGGGACTAATATTAGATCCATAGTTTATTTTGTTATTCTTTGTGTGACCTTTTGGTTTGTTTTGAGTCGACCCACCACCCGTATGGATACCAAACGTAAATACACCAAACTAATACGAAATGGATTTCGGAAATAAAACGGATTCTCGTCCGGGTTTGGGAATATTTTGAATTTGAGGAAATGACTTCTGAACGAGTTAATATTGTTAGGTCGTGCCGAGTCCGTAGTTGCTGTTTCGTGAGTTACTATACATCTTATTTCTACCGACTTCTTCTTGCTATTTTCTGGACTTGAGGTGAGTCATAGCCCCACTTTTTACTCTTGAACTATGTTTTCAATACTTGGGGTGAAAAACGTGCAAATTATTTTATGTGGACTATTATCGCTTCTATATTCTTTCTAAAACTTGCTATGCGTATGGACTAGGATATATTGTCAGCTTTAGTCACACATTTTGTGTGTACTATTCAAGGTTGGCTTATTTGGTTATTGGTGGATTGTCAGCTTTAGTCACATATATGTTGTGTGTACTATTCAAGGTTGACTTATTTGGTTATTGGTGGATTGTCAGCTTTAGTCACATATATGTTGTGTGCACTATTCAAGGTTGACTTATTTGGTTATTTGGAATTGTCAGCTTTAGTCGCACGGTTTGTGTGTACTATTCAAGGTTGGCTTATTTAGATACTGTAGTGTGCACCTATAGGTTATTGATACTTCGGAGGTTATCCGAGTATTTATTGGTATTGCGGGGGTTACCCGAATATCTATGTTAGAACGGAAGGTATCCGTGTGTTAGGTTGGAGCGGAGGGTATCCGCAGGCTTTTAGCGAATCCTTAGTCTAGCTAGCAAGCGTTTTGCGTATATGTCCACTATATTGTTAGATGAATTTAAACCTATGATCTCACCAGCGAAAGCTGACTTTTAGCACGTTTTCTCAGGTAATTAAGTGATGATATGCATGCTTGGAATGGAAGGCTCGGGCAAGGCTCATGGTTTATGGATCTATTTTTCTAAACTCTGATAATTAATTATGAACCTATTGATATGTTACTTTGGGCCTGACTCTGAATGATGTTGGGATAAATGTAAACCTTAAAACCCCGTTTTGGTTACGTTTTTATTATGTTTACTTTATCTCGTTCTATATTGTCTTGTGTTGGATACCAATCCCCGTAGCACCCCGAAAGCTTGTTGAGTCTTCCGCTGTATCAAATTTTGGGGGTGTTACAGATTGGTATCAGAGCCAAGGTTATAGAGAACTAGGTAAATAAACGCCTAAACTATAACCGTATTTTTTTAGAAAATGATCCTTGACCACCGCCCGCCAGCCCGCCAAGCCGAAGCATCTTCTATTATTTGAGGTATTATGAGATATTGAGATGATTGTTAGATTTGGGATTTATTGAGATGATTTGAGGTTTATGGATTTTAGTAATAAGATGGCGTTTCGAGGAATTATATGGTCTATATGTTTTATAAACATTTTAGTAATGCGGTGTTTGAAACTCTTTATTGAAATTATGTGATTGAATTATTTGATGAGGATTTTTTTGTATGGTATTTTAAGTTGTGATTTAGTTGTTTTGAAACACTTACACCTACCCTACACCGTTGTCACAGACCATGGCCTCCCATATGCCCGATGTCGTCGAGGATATTCTTACTGCACCGGTTTTACCTGCACAGTTCATTATGGCATCTGATGATCCTTACCAGATGGCCATGCCTTCAGCTACTGTATCGCAGGCAGCTTCTACTTCAGCACCACCTGCTGCATCTACGCAGGGACCCTCATCTTCTCTAGGGCTCCCTGGTACATCGAGGCAACTTACTCTTCATCAGGCTTTGGCTCGCGTGGCACCTCGCTTTGCCCACCGAGCTACGGCACGCATGTCGGTACGCCCTACTCCATCACCTTTACAGATTGATGCTCATTCTCTTCTGTCTGAGGTGCCACCCACATCATTGCGTCGTCGTCCTAGATCACCTACCACATCTCCACATGGTTCACCTAGTAGGAGACGACGATTGATGAGGTACTCTTCCGATGAGGAGGAGGAGGAGTACGAGGGTGAGGATGAGGCTGATAACCCTGAGCAGGAGGATGACCCTCAGGAGGCTGAGCAGGGTGATGATGATGACCCTGAGGAGGAGGATGACCCTCAGGAGGATGAGATGCCTGATGATGATGATGTATTAGTACCACCAGCTCAGGCTGAGGAGCCTGATTCACCTGTACATCCGATTGAGCCTGATTCACCTGATCATCCATTCTTGTTTGAGTTGCCACCTGGTAGTCCCGTTGAGTCGGATGCATCTTCTGAGGTTTCTGTTGAGCATGCAGAATTAGGTGAGATTGGCAGGTTATGGGCTCGGATTACTGAGCTTAGTGAGAGAGTTGCACGTGTATCTGATCGACTTGAGAGAGTTATTGGAGAGTTTTTAGCAGATTTGAGAGTTGACATGACCGTTGTTGTGGGCAGGACTACTGAGCTGAGGAGAGTTTTGATGGAGGTCCACGAGCATATCGATAGTTTACAGCGAGGATTTGTTACTGCTCGAGAGGCCGACCGCAAGCTATGGCAAAGGAATGCCGAGCTAGAGAAGGAGGTGGCTGACCTCAAGAGAGACCGAGACACCCATAGCATGGAGCTAGGATCGTTATGGAGGGATCTTGATGGCTTGAGGCAGGAGTTGAGGAGCCTCTGCCAGAAGCGTGGCTAGTTACTTGAGTTATGTTGTATGGTTGCTTTCTTAACCGAGGAGTGTTCGGTTAGAAAAGCTAGTTATCATATTTTGATGTATTTTGTTCAGTATTCGTCTCTTGTGGAACGATTAGTACGTTTTGTATTATCCGTTAGTTGGAACGATGTTAGATCGCTATTGTATGGTTGATGGTTATTAGTATATGGTATTATGTGATTTTGGGTGTTATGGAAATTGAGTCCTTATTCGCTTTATTGATGTTATGTGGTGTATTGTTGCTATTCTTTCCATGACTTGGCTTCGTTGAATTACTCTTGTTGAGCATATTGATAAGTTCTATTGGAGACTCATGAACTTGTATGATGTTACAGATTAATGGCAACACGACGAAACCCTGTTAGAGCTACCAGAACTGGTCCTGCAGTGACTACCCCTGGTCGCCGAGGACGCCGACCTACTTGAAATGTTGAAACCCCTACTCCTGACAACCTGGACACTACCAACCGCAAAAACAGGAATCAAAATGTTGATGTTCAGGGAGACAATGATCATGTTCCACTTAATGCACCTACTGTGGATCAAGCAATGATCAATCAACTGGTGGAGCAAAGAGTTGCTGAACTGCTAGCTGAGTCAAATCATTCCAACAATTCTGCTAGAACTTTTCCACCTGTCCGTGCTAATGGATGTCACTACAAGGAGTTTAAGATTTGTGGACCTATTGAGTTTGGTGGAACTGAAGGAGTGGTTTACCTGGTTAGGTGGATTGAGAAGACTGAGTCAGTGTTTAATGTTAGTGGTTGTGCGGAGAATGCGAAGGTAAAGTTTGCTTCTTTTACTTTCAAGGATGAAGCTTTAACTTGGTGGAACAATTACCGAAATTCAGTTGGGAGTGATGTAGCTTATGCCATGACTTGGGAGCAATTTAAGTCTCTGCTGATTCAGACTTATTGCCCAAGGAATGAGGTCAAGAAGCTAGAGATTGAGTTTTGGAACCACAAAGTGAAAGGTAAAGATATGACAACTTACAATCGTCGTTACCAGGAATTGGCCTTGCTTTGCCCAGATATGGTGAAAACCGAGACTCAAAAGATCGAGAGGTATACTGATGGGTTGCCTGTAGCTATGAGAAATGATGTGATTTCTGCTAGGCCTGCAAACATCCATGAGGCAATCACAATTACTCAACAACTTATGGATTCGTTGGAATTAGAAGAAGCTGATAAGGAGAAGAATGGAAAGAGAAAGAGAGACCGTCACTCTAAGGGTAATGATCACCGAAGCAAGAGACAAGCTAAGGCTTATGCTATTGGGAATGGAGATAAGAAGAATCCGAACGGTGATGCACCCAAGTGTGATCGTTGCCACCAGCGTCATACTGGATGGTGTAGTGTGAAATGCCAGAATTGCTCAAAGAAAGGACACACAGCTAGGGATTGTAGAGCCCGACCTCTTGCTATGGTTCAGGCTGCTCCTGAGATGAGAAACAAGGCAGATGTTACTTGTTATGGGTGTGGAAAGAAGGGACACTATAGGAATGAGTGTAGAGAATCGTGGAACCGTGGAAATCAAGGCTCGGGTGGTAATGGGTACAATCATGGAAACCGCGGAGCTGGAGGAAACCGTGGACGACAAGATAATGGGGACCAACGTGTGGAAGCTAGAGCTGCTCAAGGAAGAGTGTATGCACTCGGGAACGAGAGAGGAGAAGATCCGAACGTCGTTACTGGTACGTTCCTTCTCAATAATCGTTATGCTTCCATACTATTTGATACTGGTGCCGATAGGAGTTTTGTGTCCACTACGTTTACACCCTTACTAGAGAAACCCCCGATGGCCTTAGGAATTGGATATGATATTGAGTTAGCTAATGGGAATATAGAAAGGATTAATACCATCATTCGCGGTTGTACGTTAAATTTCTTGAACCACCCCTTTCAACATAGATCTTCTACCCGTCACGTTAGGAAGTTTTGATGTCATCATTGGTATGGATTGGTTGTCGAAGTATCGTGCTCACATACTTTGCGACGAGAAGATCGTGCGTGTACCATACGGAAAGGAAATCCTAAATATAATAGGAGATCGAAAGGATTCTAGGAGCCCATCCCGATTAGCAGTCATTTCTTGCACTAAGTTGCCAAAGCTAATGGAGAAGGGATGTTACCTTTTCTTAGCTCAAATTTCTGAGAAAGGAGGGACGGAGAAAAAGGAAAGATGCATTGGAGATGTGCCTATAGTTTGTGATTTTCCTGATGTGTTTCCCGATGATTTGTCGGGAATCCCGCCGACTAGACAAGTGGAGTTTCAGATTGAGTTGATACCTGGTGCTGCACCTGTAGCACGAGCGCCTTATCGTCTTGCACCTACCGAGCTAGAAGAGTTGTCAAAACAATTGGCGGAGTTAGCCGAAAAAGGATTCATAAGACCAAGTTCTTCACCTTGGGGAGCCCCAGTCTTATTTGTGAAGAAGAAGGATGGATCGTTTCGTATGTGCATTGATTACCGAGAGTTGAATAAGTTAACGGTGAAGAATAGATACCCGTTACCTAGGATCGACGACTTGTTCGATCAACTCCAAGGATTGAGTGTGTACTCGAAGATCGATTTGAGATCGGGATATCATCAACTTCGAGTTCGCGAGGAAGATATTCCGAAAACGGCTTTCAGAACCCGTTACGGGCATTACGAGTTTCAGGTGATGCCGTTTGGGTTGACTAACGAACCGGAAATATTCATGGATCTCATGAATCGTGTGTGTAAGCCTCACTTAGATAAGTTCATGATTGTGTTCATCGATGACATTCTGATTTATTCAAAGAGTGAGAAGGAGCATGAGGAGCATCTAAGACTCATTTTAGAATTGCTCAGGAAGGAGAAACTCTATGCCAAGTTTTCGAAATGTGAATTCTGGATTCCAACGGTACAATTTTTGGGTCATGTGATTGATAGACAAGGAGTCCATGTAGATCCTGCTAAGATTGAGGCGATAAAAGATTGGGCTGCACCTACAACCCCAACCGAAGTTCGTCAATTTTTGGGTTTAGCTGGTTATTACCGAAGATTCATTGAGGGATTTTCGAAGATAGCTAAACCATTGACCAAATTGACTCAAAAGAGTGTTACGTATGAATGGGGAGATAAAGAAGAGGAAGCATTTCAATTGCTTAAGAAGATGTTGTGTAGTGCTCCTATCTTAGCGTTACCAGAAGGTAACGAGGATTTCGTCGTCTATTGTGACGCCTCACATAAAGGATTGGGAGCCGTATTAATGCAACGAGAGAAGGTGATAACTTATGCTTCCCGACAGCTCAAGAAGCATGAGAAAAACTACACTACCCATGATTTGGAGCTAGGTGCTGTGGTTTTCGCCTTAAGAATATGGAGACATTACTTGTACGGAACCAAGTGTGTTGTATTTACTGACCATAAAAGTCTACAACACATCTTGAATCAAAAAGAGCTCAATATGAGACAACGACGTTGGATTGAGTTGCTAAGCGATTATGATTGCGAAATTCGCTACCATCCTGGTAAAGCAAACGTTGTTGCTGATGCTCTTAGTCGAAAGGAAAGAATACCACCGTTACGAGTTAGGTCATTAGGAATGACTATCGTATCGCCGTTACCATCTCAAATATTTGAAGTTCAAACGGAAGCGTTGAAAGCAGAAAACAGATCTGCCGAGAATATATTTGGGATGGCTGATAATGAGAAAGGATTTGTTAAGCGTCCTGATGGATTGTTATGTTTTGGAGATCGGATTTGGGTACCTTTGTATGGAGGAATTCGGGAGTTGATTATGCATGAGTCGCATAAGTCAAGGTACTCTATTCATCCTGGGTCCGACAAGATGTACCAGGATCTTAAGAAGTTCTATTGGTGGCCAAATATGAAGGCAGATATAGCATCATACGTTAGTAAGTGTTTGACATGTGCTAAGGTTAAAGCCGAACACCAGAGACCGTCAGGATTACTAACGCAACCAGAACTTCCAGTCTGGAAATGGGAGCGGATTACAATGGACTTCATTACCAAATTACCGAGGATAGCTAGCGGTTGTGACGCTATCTGGGTAATTGTGGATCGTCTGACAAAGTCTGCTCATTTCCTAGCAATAAGTGAAGATGATAGTGTGGATAAGCTTGCGAGGTTATATGTGAAGGAAATTATTTCGCGTCATGGAGTCCCGATATCTATTATTTCGGATCGCGATAGCCGTTTTACGTCAGCTTTGTGGCGATCACTTCAGACGGCTTTGGGGACGAGACTTGATATGAGTACTGCATATCATCCCCAAACCGATGGTCAAAGTGAGAGAACCATTCAGACGTTAGAGGATATGCTTCGTGCATGCATCATAGACTTTGGTAAAGGCTGGGAGAAGTATTTACCCCTTGTGGAATTCTCCTATAATAATAGCTACCACACAAGTCTTAAAGCTGCACCATTCGAAGCTTTGTATGGCAGAAAGTGTCGTTCGCCTATTGGTTGGGCAGAAGTTGGAGATAGCCAACTCACAGGCCCTGAACTGATTTTGGAAACTACTGAGAAAGTAGCTCAGATTCGTGATCGGCTGCAAGCAGCCATAGATAGACAGAAAAGTTACGCCGATCAGAGACGTAAACCCTTAGAGTTCCAGGTTGGAGACAAAGTGATGCTGAAAGTCTCGCCTTGGAAGGGTGTAATACGTTTCGGGAAACGTGGTAAACTCAACCCACGCTACATTAGACCATTTCTGATCTTAGAAAGAATTAGGCCCGTGGCTTATAGGTTGGAATTACCACATGAACTGAGTAAAGTTCACGACGTGTTCCACGTTAGTAATTTGAAGAAATGTCTTTCCGATGAGATGCCTGTCATTCTAATGAAGGATATTCGTGTCAATGAGAAATTGAACTTCGTGGAAGAGCCAATTGAGATTTTAGACCGTGAAGTTAAACGACTCAAGAGAAGTCGCATTCCGCTCGTCAAGGTTCGTTGGAATTCCCGACATGGACCAGAATTTACGTGGGAACGTGAGGACGAGTTCCGGAAGAGATATCCGAAGCTTTTCACTTCGTAGATGAATTTTCCCGAGTGAAACCCGGGACGGGTTTCTTCTGAGACTGGGAGGATGTGACAACCGGCAGTTTAGGGAGTTATTTTAAAAAACCGCATTACGTTAAAGTTCGTTTAAAATTTTTATTTGAAATTTTATTTCACAACGAACTTATAAGACCTATTTTATGGATAATTATATTTAATGATGTTATGGAATTCGTGAATTATTTTCATAATTCATTTTGGATATTATGATCGGTGATGTATTCTTAAATTCTCACTGGTACTACGTTGACTCTGGCACTAGGTTACCTAACGAAAATTTTTATGATTCGTTTTACGAGTCCGACTGTATATAATTATTCACGAGATGTTTTCGGGAGATATTAAAGTTTTGAAATGAGTTCGGGTTCGGGCCACATGTTTTACATTTACCCACGTTACCCGCTCCACACCATTAGTAATATCATTATTATTATTATTATTATTATTATTATTATTATTATTATTATTATTATTATTATTATTATTATTATTATTATTATTATTATTATTATTATTATTATTATTATTATTATTATTATTATTATTAACATTATAAAAAAAAAGGGTAAAACTACAAAAATTGGTCCTTGTGGTTCGGTTCACACACAAAACCCAACACCCTCACCACTTCATTTCTCATCTCTCTCTTTTCTCTCTTTGACAAACTCTAGCCGCCGAACCACTATTCCGGCCACCACCACTACTACGCCGACCACACCACCAAACAAACACCACCATCTTGTTCCTTTTTCCTTCCTCTTTCTTTTGCTGTATTATACGCGCCGTATAACGCACCCTTACACCTCGTGATTCAATCAAATCCGACCCAACTTTGTTATTTTTACTAGATCTATCCGATTGGAGGTTCAAGAAGGTGAGAATGCTCGTTTTTGGTACCTTGGGTACCTCGACTTGGTGACTAATCCGTGGCTACACGGATGATTTTTGTGGGAATCGAATTATTATGTTATGAAATAAGGTTTTTGATGTTAAAATAAAGGTTTGGTATCCGGGTTGTGGATGTTGGTTGTTGTCGACTCGTTGACCACGAACCGTGGCTCACGGCTCATCATGGTTCGAGCCCTATGGCTTGATTTTCTTGTTGGGTTTTGACCTAGTACATTTTTGTGAGAGCTTGTTATGTTGGTTTTGATTGTTGGCTCATTTTGATCGAGCCTAGCTCTCGTTGTTGTTGGTTTTGTGCCGTGACCCAAAGGGTCCTCATTTGGCAGCTTTGTGGTGCTCGATTGAGCTTTTGCCGAGACCAAGATGGTCCTTGGTCGAGTCCTCCTTGACTCATAATTGTAGCCGAGACCCAAGTGGGTCACTTGGCTCGGGTTTGGCTTGGTAAACCGACCCAAATTATATGTAATATGATGAACTTCTTGTTGTTATTTTTTCATGTTGTTGTTGTTGTTGTTGTTGTATTTGGATTTTTGGCCGAACGCTTTGGTTGGGTCGAGACCTTTGTAGTCTCGACAATGGATTTATGGTATTGATTGTGGAGTTGTTGTCGAATGGTAAAGTGGGGACCGATTGTGAGACGGTCACTTAGATTGACGGAGATAGGTTAGTCGGGTGCCGTAGTCGGACCCTATTGTTGTAGCACGTGGATTGGGAATTGATTGGACGGAGATGTATTGATTATTATGACTTTTATATTACTTTGGACTTGGACAATGAGCCGAGAGTCATGACTCGGACATGTGACCATTTCGTATGACTCGATAACTATTACAATTAAAACGTAAATAATAAAACTCGTAATAATACTAATTGATAATATAAACGTTTATATGAATATATCGACGTGAATAACGGATATATAATTATATAAACGCGTATATTAATAATAATAATAATCACGAGTCGTATTATAAATAATACAACTAGATATATATTAGGCAACGAAAGTGGCGCAATATTATTGAACGTATTATTATTATAAAGAAATGTGTTATAAAACGAGAAACTCTCGACAATTATTAAACATTTAATAAAAATGTCATTTTGTATATATATAACGGGTAAACTTATCGAGTTATGCGGAGTCGTTGTCACTCGAGTCCAGGTAAGTTATTATTTGTGATTTTTCGTGTTGTCACGGATATATGACGATTAATATAAACGTTTTCTATAACTAAATAACCACTTAACCGTAAGGTTGAATCGGGTTATTTGGCTATATGAAATGAATATATTAATGGGCATCGTATCCTACGACGCCCATAGGTTGTGGTATATGTAAAGTGTAATAAATTGCGAGTGTATATATAGGGAAATTTGGCCAATTTGACGATATAGTTGAGGAATTTAATAAACTACGATATATACCATATAGTATTTATGTGCTATGTGCTTTAGGTTGGGTGTAATCTTGGAACGGTATGTTACGTAAATAAATATGAGGGTTATCAAATCGACGGATTTGATAAACTTCGGCGATTTATTTAAATGATATATTGGGACTAATATTAGATCCATAGTTTATTTTGTTATTCTTTGTGTGACCTTTTGGTTTGTTTTGAGTCGACCCACCACCCGTATGGATACCAAACGTAAATACACCAAACTAATACGAAATGGATTTCGGAAATAAAACGGATTCTCGTCCGGGTTTGGGAATATTTTGAATTTGAGGAAATGACTTCTGAACGAGTTAATATTGTTAGGTCGTGCCGAGTCCGTAGTTGCTGTTTCGTGAGTTACTATACATCTTATTTCTACCGACTTCTTCTTGCTATTTTCTGGACTTGAGGTGAGTCATAGCCCCACTTTTTACTCTTGAACTATGTTTTCAATACTTGGGGTGAGAAACGTGCAAATTATTTTATGTGGACTATTATCGCTTCTATATTCTTTCTAAAACTTGCTATGCGTATGGACTAGGATATATTGTCAGCTTTAGTCACACATTTTGTGTGTACTATTCAAGGTTGGCTTATTTGGTTATTGGTGGATTGTCAGCTTTAGTCACATATATGTTGTGTGTACTATTCAAGGTTGACTTATTTGGTTATTGGTGGATTGTCAGCTTTAGTCACATATATGTTGTGTGTACTATTCAAGGTTGACTTATTTGGTTATTTGGAATTGTCAGCTTTAGTCGCACGGTTTGTGTGTACTATTCAAGGTTGGCTTATTTAGATACTGTAGTGTGCACCTATAGGTTATTGATACTTCGGAGGTTATCCGAGTATTTATTGGTATTGCGGGGGTTACCCGAATATCTATGTTAGAACGGAGGGTATCCGTGTGTTAGGTTGGAGCGGAGGGTATCCGCAGGCTTTTAGCGAATCCTTAGTCTAGCTAGCAAGCGTTTTGCGTATATGTCCACTATATTGTTAGATGAATTT
Source organism: Artemisia argyi (assembly GCA_030686995.1). Lineage (NCBI taxonomy): Eukaryota > Viridiplantae > Streptophyta > Magnoliopsida > Asterales > Asteraceae > Artemisia > Artemisia argyi. The sequence goes on along the minus strand of CM060690.1, from coordinate 172,377,674 downwards.
AAACCTATGATCTCACCAGCGAAAGCTGACTTTTAGCACGTTTTCTCAAGTAATTAAGTGATGATATGCATGCTTGGAATGGAAGGCTCGGCCAAGGCTCATGGTTTATGGATCTATTTTTCTAAACTCTGATAATTAATTATGGACCTATTGATATGTTACTTCGGGCCTGACTCTGAATGATGTTGGGATAAATGTAAACCTTAAAACCCCGTTTTGGTTGCGTTTTTATTATGTTTACTTTATCTCGTTCTATATTGTCTTGTGTTGGATACCAATCCCCGTAGCACCCCGAAAGCTTGTTGAGTCTTCCGCTGTATCAAATTTTGGGGGTGTTACAGGAGGTTTTCTAAGGAAAATAAGTTTTTCACTAAGTGACTCTGCAAAGGCCTCAGGAAAGGTTAGTGGAAAGTTATCAGTAATCCTTGAGTCTTTATGTCTCCACGCCATGGCGTCCGGTATAGCCCTTCGGTCAATCAAGAAAAACTTCTCCTTCCAATGCTTGAGCCCAGTGAGAACCTCGTTAAAGCATTTCTTGGCTTTCTTCCCTGTCCGGCTCTCAAAGGAGAACCAGTGTCCCTGGTTGCACAGTCTATAAAACACTCGGAACAATGAAACAATTGGTTGACACTCCAAACTATAGCAGCGGATCTCGAAGAGAGTGACGTGGTTCAAACCTATCTGCACTAATTAGGAAAAATACACCTTAAAATGTTTGATAACCGCAAGAAAAAATCTAGAAAATGGTATACTAAGTCCGCCAATCTCTAACTGTTGGGGATATACACCAATCTTGTCCTCCGGTAAATTGTTCATAGTCATATTGGGATCCGGAAGCACCGGATGTGAATCCTTCGAAATATTGTAGGTGGAAATTATATCATTAAGTTCCTGCTATGTTAGTCTAGACTTATATACATACATGTCAAACTTGGGTACAACGTCCGGATTTACCCTCGGTGCGAAAGCAGGTGTTTCCATCGGCATCACATCGGCCATGTTTTTTACAAAAAAAGGATTGCTGAAGGGAATACTACTAGGAATGGAGAGGAATGAAAATAAAACTCACCTGATGCGTGGGAATTGCACCAGGCTTTACCTCTCAAGGGATCTTGAGAAGCTTACAACCCCCACCAGGCAGTGTACCTGATCGTTGTAGTATAGTATAGTGACAAGTACCGGGGGATTGATCGTTCAGCTAGGAATAGTGTCGCTAGGATTAGAAAACCTAAATACTAGTTCTAAAGGTGAGGGATGATTATTTTTGTATTTTTATATTTTTTTGAAAGCAAGTTAAAATCTCGGGTTTGAAGGATTTGGGCGGAATTAGTTGCTAGTCACCTAACCCAATACTAAAGATGTAATCAAAATAAAATACTAAAAATGAAAATAAACTAAATTGTACTAGAGTTGTGAGCAATAAGTGGAGAAAATGTGTTTACTTAGATTTCACTACTCCCTAGACATCTTTTACACGTTAATTACTTGTTATAGTTGCATGGATGACGGATTGTATTCCTTAATACCATTCATGGGGTATCGCACATAACTCCCCAATTCTATGAGCTCTTATCTCCTCCTACACCATGCCCAGCACAACTATAGGGATTGTAAACAGTGGCTCATGCATTAAATACAACCAATAAAGACCTTAGTGCAATAGGTTCATGTTTCCTAAGACGTTCAAGCATGTTACCATTTGGAGATCTGCCAGTTTTCTTAAGCCTAACATATAAATTCATTCATCCAAAACAAACTATAAACAAGTAATCAACATATAATCAACATCTAGGTTTCATTAGATCCAAGCAAACACAAGATAGATCTAGCCTAGCATGATGGAATTAAGACAAGAACAAGATATAGACAACCAACACATAGACATATTGATTGAATTAAAAGAGCACTTATCTCAATTACACATGAAAGGTATCAAGGGCTTGGAACCCTTGAAAAACCTGTAAAATTCGCACCAAAATCGTACTTAGGGTTTCTCCAAAACTTCTCTCTTTTTAATGTGAAAATTAGAAAACTATATATAGGAAAAGGGGTCTGACGGCGTCAAGACTAAACTTGTGACGCCGTCACCTCGCTGCCAAAACTTTTCTCGGACTGCCTTGATCTACATTTGACGCCGTCAAGTGATAATCATTTCCAGGCCGTCATGACTTTTACTCTTGACGCCCAACTTCGTGACGCCGTCAATTCTCTACTAGACCATCATGGAATTTTGCTCTTGACGCCGTCAGGATGTTACTCTTGACGCCGTCACCTACTGTTTCCAGCATGGAAAATTAAGACTTTGGCGTTTTCTTCACTTTTATGCTCCAAAAACGTCCGAATTGCTTCCTTTTCCAGATTTCACTCCCAAAGTACCTAAAATCACAAAAGGAACGATTTAGGGCAATATTTGATCAAATAAAGTCAATTCCGGACTTAAATGACCCACTAAAAACGGATCATTTTTCGCCTCATCATATACCCTTACACTTGAGATTTGCTTGTCCTCAAGCAAATGCGCTTTTATTCTACTCAAAAGACAAGTTAGGGGTCATTTAACACTAATATAAAAGTAATTACAACAAATAATCGTTCCACTAAAGACCAATAGACAAGCACGGAGGTCATACACTAGCACCTCACAAATAGTGTTTAGATACTCACATCTCTCGGGTGTAATAAAGTGTAAATTACAATATGGAAACGGAAGATATCTCTCACTACCTGTCATAGCAAAATAGATTACCATAGGCTTGGGAAAGGATCAAACCTCCACCACATGGCGTAAGCACCTAGGATAAACTATCAAAGAGGTCTTTTAAAGGGTTGTAACGTTAGGTGTAGGGATATGAAATACACGGTTTTGTTGGATAAAGGAAGTTTTACTGGTGGCGAGTTAACAATCTTAGTCAATTACATGTACAATGTGGCGTTGCTAAGCCAAGACTAGACTCGACTTAAGCTAATAAATGAAAATTAACAAAAACATAAAACAAACATAGAATGAAACAGGATGGTAGTCCGTATGTTTTTTCTCTTTTTTCCTTTTTCTATATATATATATATATATATATATATATATATATATATATATATATATATATATATATATATATATATATATATATTTTTGCATACACTCTTACCCTACCATCCAAAATAATACATCATAGGGAATGGGAATTCCCCTTACACTTGAATCTTTACATACTTTACATTAAATTAAACTAATGACTCGAATTAAGAAAATCAAAACACTTGAAGCACTTTTAAGATTAACGTACGTATAGGGGTAATAAATGATGTTCTTCCCCATTACTCCATAAAATAAGTACTTACCCATGAGTCCCAATCGTCCCAAAAACAATATGTACAAGGATATGACTCGACTTAGCAACCATGTAATCAATTAGATAGTTAACTTAGGGTTTAACAAATAACAATAATGCACTAAAAATGAGCGCATACACGGAAGGCTAAGGCGATTTGGTTGTACATTTAAGTGGGGTGTAACAAATTCTTCCTTTAAGTAAAATGCTTAAAGTTAGAAACGAAAAGATAGGCTCGGAGGGGTGTACTAGGGGTTTCGTGTACTAAAAATGAGTACAACGCTAAGGGTGTGGGAAAAATTAGTTGACTTAACTAGCCAAGTAATATGACTTAAATGGTCAAGTAATCATGATACGGGTTTAACACAAGGGTGATCCTAATGCCTCTTATCACGTAGTAAATCCTACTACACGAATGTTGTCTCACTAGCGGTCTCGGGATGCATCACTAACGCAAGTTCTAGAATCTAAATGCTACCGGTACACTCATATCAAATCTAAAGGCGAACCTCACATATTTGGGTGGACAATTTTCCTGAATATACGGTTATGTGCTAGTCATACAATCTCCTATCCATGAGACGCTTGCTATGGCTAAAGTTTCACTCCTAAATGTTGTAAAAAATTTTAAATTTGGCGCTAAAATTACACTAACAAATATTTCTCATAGTTTTATTACACATCTACCATTAAACAAAACAAACTCAAGCGAAAGTGCATATGTAAGGTATCATCTTTTTACCTTCCCCTTACACTTAAGATGAACATTGTCCCCAATGTTCAAGTAAAGAATGTAAAAGTTAAAAAAGTAAAAAGAATGAAATCAAATACTCCCCTGATTCTCTCGGTATGGATAATAAGGTGGCCAAGTTAGATCTTCCTCTAAGAAAATGAACAATCAGAGCTTCCCTTCCAGAATATAAATCATCTTCTTGTTATACATAACCTGTAAATCCTGAGAAAATAGACAAAACAACCTCGCGTAAAATCGGCGGCATCCTATATAAGTTACTAAATCCTAGAAAACAAGATAAGATATAATGCTTGTGGAATGAAGTTTGTAGATTTCCTGGAGATTATAAAACTTAATAATTCACAAAAACCATAAGACTCCGTTAGAAAAACAAAACCGGTAAAATTTCCAGATTTTTACACTTGACGCCGTCAAGAGTTAACTCGTGACGCCGTCAGGATTGACCTGCAGAAATTCTTATGTTAAGTTTCTGGAAAATTTCTGGAAAAAACTTGGTCCTACTTCCGGGAAAATCCTGCAAAACTTCATTATGACCCAATACAAGCATTTGATTATAACAAATACGAATATACATGTTCATTTAATATTGTGGAGAATCATGATCGGTTTGTTTCTTAAAAACATATTTGGGGTTTCCCCTTACACTTATCTTTTGCATAAATACCTTTAGGTGGAGTTAAGACTAGGCCAAAACAACGAAGTAAAGTATTTCCACTATTTAGTTTAGAAACATGATCTACCAACAATAAAAATAAAGCATGCATACGAAAGCAAATAACAAACAAACAAAATAAAATCACACAAAGCATGGGTTGCCTCCCAAGAAGCGCTTTTCTTTATTTACGAGTCTTGTAGCTAGACTCAAGGTCATGGGTTACTACGTGACCTCATCATTGGTTCCACTCTCTAGGTCGTCTTCTAAACCAGTTTTGTACTCTGGACCTAGTTGCAAGCATTCTTTGTAGAAACCAAGCATTCTGTTCTTTACATTCTCTACTCCTCTACGTCTATCGTCCTCATTCCTATAATAAGCCGCTTGCTTGTGTTCCTTTTCGATATTAGAGAGAAGGCGGTATTGCTCAATTTTGTAGGGCATTTGATAGGCAACTTCAGCATTTTCTTCCTTGAATCTAACTATCCCTAAAGTCGAATCATAACTCATCCTAGTGGCCTCAACAAATGGTTTTCCAAATATTATTTGGCTTAGGCAAGCATCTATCACCGGACGAGTGTCCTCAACTATCATAAAATCGATCTCATAGGTGAGATTCCCTATAATCACATGCAGTCCCTTCACTCTTCCTGCAAAATTACTTATCAGATTCTTATCGGGCATCATCCTAAAATCAAGTTGCTTCTTCATCACCCAATTGTAATAAGTCCTAGTCATGATGTTCACGGGGGATCTAGGGTCGATGTAAGCTTTCCATATATGCATGTGGCCGATATTGCATGGGATGCTAATGTTAGAGGGGTCTCCCATTTTGATAGGGGGGTGCCAAGGATATATGGTCTCTCGGGACTATCAAATAAATCCTTATGGTATTCCCGTTCTTCCTTGTTGGGCAACTTATCAAAGTATTCTTCTATAGGCTCTACCTCAACTTCCCTACTCTCATCCTTAGTCTCGGCTTCTATTCTAACTTCATCCTTGTCACTCTCTTCAATCTCCTTATCTTTTGGCTTAATAGTGACAACATTGACAAAGTGGACATGTTTGGATGATGAGGGGTCCTTAATTTGGCTTCCGTTATTGGTATCCCTAGTGTCCTTCCTAGGTGTGACTAATGCTTGGTTGTTGAGGGCTTTCAACAAGTTGTCAATCTTGTTGGTTATCTCTGTTTGTTGTTGATTGAATTCGGTTTCAAACCTAGCTATGCGAGCCTCTTGAGATGCCATGAACTTAGACATCAATCCTTCAAGGTTGTTGGTACTACCATAATTGTTAGAAGGATTGTTGTTGAAAGTACGGTTGGAGGGTGGACCGTTTGGTTGGTAACGATTAGGCGGGTTGGAAGAATTAGGTTGATTTTGTTTCCACCTAAGGTTTGGGTGATTTTTCCAAGAGGGGTTGTATGAATCACCGTAAGTGTTTGGCTCGGGCTTGAAAGTGTACCACTTATCTCCCGCTTCATCGGTACGCGTGGATGCGTAGTCCGCAAAAGCTGTTCCGGGGAGTTCCACACAATCACGAGTGTCGTGGGGACCACTACATAATTCGCATGAAGAAGTGATTTTGTTCACTTGGCTTGAAGGCTTAGGAGCTTCGTAAGATTTCATGAGAAACTTGACTTGGTCCTCAAGTTCCATGATCCTACGGTCGGGAGTGCTAGAATTGTTCGAAGGGAAAGGTATTGCCTTGACCGTTTTGTTCAAGTCACGGGGATCATTCCAACTTTCGTTGTCATAGAGAGCAAGATCTTCTATGAGTTCCCATGATTGTTCCGCACTTAGATCACGTAGCTTACCACCGGCCGATTGGTCAATGGCTCGCCTCGTGGAGAGATCAATATAGTCGTAAAAAATTTGGACTTGGAGCCAAAGATCTATGCCATGATGAAGGACTTTTTGGAGTAAGTCCTTGAAACGAGTCCATGCTTCATAAAGAGATTCATTTTGACGTTGTTGGAACATCAAGATGTCATTTCTAAGCTTAGTAGTTCTCCCCGGTGGGAAAAATTGAGCAAGGAAACGAGTGGTGAGATCATCCCATGTGGTGATGGATCCCGCGGGTAAACGCTCAAGCCATTGACTAGCTTGATCCCGTAGAGAGAATTGGAATAGGCGTAATCGGCTTGTCTCTCTAGTTGCAACATCTAGAGAATCTACGATTTTGAGGAAGTCCTTAAGATGTTGGTTTGGATATTCGGAACGAAGTCCATGGAATGCACATCCGCTTTGCACCAACCGGATGGTGTCGGATCGCAAGGGGGTCACATTGGCTCCGGTGAGCTCAATGGTGTTTCGGTAGCCTTGGTGGCTAGGTCGGGAATACTCTCCTAAGGTTCGAGGCCTAAGGGGTTCTAATGGTGGGTTTTGTTGTGGTGGGATGACGGGTTCAAAGATGTTCTCGTTGTCCATGATGTCGGATGGTTACGAACAAAGGCACAAAGAAATAAGATAGACTAAAGAAAACCTAAAAATAAAAATAAAATCTTACTAGAAAGGAATCTAGCAAGTAGACCTAATAAAAAGAAATTCTAACCTAGACAATAACTATTCCCCGGGCTGCGGCGCCAAAAACTTGATGCGTGGGAATTGCACCAGGATTTACCTCTCAAGGGATCTTGAGAAGCTTACAACCCCCACCAGGCAGTGTACCTGATCGTTGTAGTATAGTATAGTGACAAGTACCGGGGGATTGATCGTTCAGCTAGGAATAGTGTCGCTAGGATTAGAAAACCTAAATACTAGTTCTAAAGGTGAGGGATGATTATTTTTGTATTTTTATATTTTTTTGAAAGCAAGTTAAAATCTCGGGTTTGAAGGATTTGGGCGGAATTAGTTGCTAGTCAACTAACCCAATACTAAAGATGCAATCAAAATAAAATACTAAAAATGAAAATAAACTAAATTATACTAGAGTTGTGAGCAATAAGTGGAGAAAATGTGTTTACTTAGATTTCACTACTCCCTAGACATCTTTTACACGTTAATTACTTGTTATAGTTGCATGGATGACGGATTGTATTCCTTAATGCCATTCATGGGGTATCGCACATAACTCCCCAATTCTATGAGCTCTTATCTCCTCCTACACCATGCCCAGCACAACTATAGGGATTGTAAACAGTGGCTCATGCATTAAATACAACCAATAAAGACCTTAGTGCAATAGGACGTTCAAGCATGTTACCATTTGGAGATCTGCCAGTTTTCTTAAGCCTAACATATAAATTCATTCATCCAAAACAAACTATAAACAAGTAATCAACATATAATCAACATCTAGGTTTCATTAGATCCAAGCAAACACAAGATAGATCTAGCCTAGCATGATGGAATTAAGACAAGAACAAGATATAGACAACCAACACATAGACATATTGATTGAATTAAAAGAACACTTATCTCAATTACACATGAAAGGTATCAAGGGCTTGGAACCCTTGAAAAACCTGTAAAATTCGCACCAAAATCGTACTTAGGGTTTCTCCAAAACTTCTCTCTTTTTAATGTGAAAATTAGAAAACTATATATAGGAAAAGGGGTCTGACGGCGTCAAGACTAAACTTGTGACGCCGTCACCTCGCCGCCAAAACTTTTCTCGGACTGCCTTGATCTACATTTGACGCTGTCAAGTGATAATCATTTCCAGGCAGTCATGACTTTTACTCTTGACGCCCTACTTCGTGACGCCGTCGATTCTCTACTGGACCGTCATGGAATTTTGCTCTTGACGCCGTCAGGATGTTACTCTTGACGCCGTCACCTACTGTTCCCAGCATGGAAAATTAAGACTTTGGCGTTTTCTTCACTTTTATGCTCCAAAAACGTCCGAATTGCTTCCTTTTCCAGATTTCACTCCCAAAGTACCTAAAATCATAAAAGGAACGATTTAGGGCAATATTTGATCAAATAAAGTCAATTCCGGGCTTAAATGACCCCCTAAAAACGGATCATTTTTCGCCTCATCATCACCTCGAAAGAAGGATTTGTTAACGTCCGAACAAAGGAATAGTAAAAGCGCAGAGGAACTTTGTGTAAAAAATGAAAGGTAAAATCTCATATATATATATATATATATATATATATATATATATATATATATATATATATATATATATATATATATATATATATATATAGACGCGTGGGGGGAAGCGAAACGTCACGTCAGTCAGAGCATCGCTGACGTGGCTCCATCCTGGCCATACACGCTAACACAGTGAAAAGACATGGCACGCGTACACCATGATGGATCCAAAAAAAGCCCACGGACTATTTTTGCTTGCTGGCCAAGAATGGCCCGTTAAGACGTGACTAAATAGCTAGCCCTTAAAGAATATAAATTAATAGTTAGGTAAATAACAGGAATAATAAAGTTTCGAGGGAGAGATTTTTTACAAGTATTGCATCATCGGCTTGTCGCCCGATAAATACAATACTTGGGGGACATTTTGACGTATATGTCCGGAGAGTATTGTCCGGACGGCATGCATCTGTTCGGACGGCATGCATCTGTCTGGACGACATGTCTGGCCGGACGGTGAGACATAATCCATAGACCAATTGAATAAAGTTGTACATCCACGAGCGCAGGCTTCCCAGATATTCAGGGATCATGTCTGGCACGTTGTCTGACACCCACCTAATAGAGTATGCCTAGGGTGGCTGATATGTGTCTAAATACACATATATTTTACATTGTTTAAACCCACAAAAACGACCAAAAGCACACAAATGACCATATAAATGTTACAAATATCATTGAAATGTGTTTTTGTGTATTTCAAGTGCAAAAGGATTGAAAATAAATGAAAAACGAACACAGTTTGCTTAATTGGCAATTTCAGTCCCTGAACTTCTAAAGATTGTCAGAAATGGTCCCTGGATAAAATATTTTGAAGAAAAGTCAACAATAGTCCCCCAGGAATCATGAAATGACAAATTTTACCCTTAGAAGTTTGAATTTGCAAAAATGGCAAAAATAGTCCCTAGATTTTGAATATTGACATAAAAGGTCCCCGGGCATTTTAAAATGGAAAATTTATAAATCATGGTCCTTTGGTTACTTATTTTGGCAAGATTGGACCCTGGTGGAATAATTTGGAAGAAAAATCAATTTTGGCCCCTCGACTTTGGAAATTGGCAAATTTAGTCCTCGGAGTTTGAATTTTGGAAGTTTATGCATTAAGGACCCGTGGGAAATCAATCCTTGTATCAACTTTGGAAGAATAATAGCTTTGGTCCCTGGAAATTTCAGTTTTTACACATTAGGTCCTTGGGCTTAACTTTGCTACAAACCAAACAAACCACTAAATAACTAAACCCTTTTACCCCTTTAACCCTTTAACCCTTACCAGCCCACCCATGTCTTTGGCCCATTTCACCATCCGGCCCAACCACACAAATAATAAAAACCACCCATATTCCCCCGTTTTATTTAATCCCACTAGGTCAAACCCTTTGACCCCCTTCTTCTACATCACCCCTCCCCTAGCCTGCTACACACCCTGCCACACCAACACCATCATCAACTCTACTCCTCCACTCCACCCCTAATTCACCTTTCCACCACTAAACTCCAATACTTTCCCCCCCCGCCAAAAGGAAACTGCCAAAATGGTTATCTCCATTTTCCCGCCAAAGTAATTGAATGGCCATGATATAACTCTCTCATCCAACGGCCAAGAAGAAAAGGTGGAAAGAGTCAATGGGACCCAAGGAACCCTAAAGGGTCAATACAAATAGAAAAAGAAAGAAAGAAGAGAAGCAGTAGGTATTGTAGTGGTTAAAATAGGTTTTAGTGTAATTTAGTTTATATAATTAGTGTATTCTGTATTGTTTTTCAGTTTCAATTTCACTTGTGTACTCTTGAAAATTCAGTTTAAGGAAATTTCTAGTGTTATTTCATTTTGGTTGTCAAAATTGTTTATCATTAATTTTGAAATGCAAACTTTTAGTTTACTTGTTGTTAATGTTTGCTTCCTGTTTGCTTATGCTCCCTTAGGTTGATTACAGTTTGTGCAATCATCTCCTTTTAAGTTCTGGTTTTAAAAAGATCACTTCTAGTGTAAAATTCTAGGCAATCCTTGGTTAAGGACTGTTTGGCATAAATCTGCCATTTAGCCCAAAAGCAGCTTTGTGCCCATTTTAGAAGTCTGATTAGCTTTAGTTTAATGATAATAGCAGTTTACGAATTAGCTTAGTTAGTTTAAAGTATCCTTAAAAGCTTTTTGTTAGATTATAAATCATTTTCTTAAAAAAAAACTGTTTCACAAATAGCTTAGGATAGATTCTAGTTTTAACATTTCTTTTAGCTTAGTATTAGTCTTAATAAGATAATGTCAGTTGTGCAATCTGTGTTAAACCTCTCACAAGTCAAATCTCACCACTTTGCAACCAATTGAACCAACTGCTTCAGCAGCCTGCAGTCCCACTTACCCCTTTTCACCTCAACTTTTGGTCAATCTTAGGATAGTATTAGCTTTTAATTTTCATTACATATGCAATTAGTAGCATGAGTTTTAGGTTTTGCAGCTTATAAGCCCATCAGTTGAGCTAGTTTTTGCTCATTCTCACCCACTTTCACCCATCAGGTCTGCAGCTTTTGTGCCCAAAACCCCCTCAAGCATGCATTTTTAATTTGTTCACTACTTGGTGTTTAGTCTTAAAAATCAGTTTATAACTTATTTGTCACCTCATCTATAAGCTTATATTTTTATGTTATTTTATTTTATTTTTTTAGCAGCTTATGAACCCCTCAAAGTCAGCCCCCTAGGCTGCAGGCCTGTGTGGATCAGTTTCATTGTTTGAGCTTATTATTGATTAAGCTCTGATTTGTTTTTTCTTCTCTGCTTTGCCTAGTATAATTTAGCTTATTAGGTTAGGTCTAGTTAGTCTTTAGCTTATTAGTTTAAGTTTAAGTGCTTTTTTGAGTTTTGTTTGACCCAACAGTTGAAGCTTTGAGAGGTGGTAGCTCATTTAAATCCAACTTATAATCTTATAGAGCTTATTCCTAGTCTTTGCTTATGAACCCTTATTTCTAAACTCATGTTGCCTATTATAGAAGTTGATTTGGGATTATGGTGGCTTGTTAAGTTTTTGTCAGCACATTTTGCCTGCCATATTACTCCCCTGCTCACTGCCTAGCAGTTTCACACACCTAACTTCTGTGGGCCCCACTGACCTCACCAGTGGGCCCCATAGGGTAACTCTTGGTTCTTTTGAGAGCTCACCCAGCTGTCTTTATTGTCCTTGGGTTCATTTGAGTTCAAACCCCCTTGCCCCCTCTTAATCTTGGCCTGCAAAACAGCTCAGGTGGACTTTTTAGAATAGGTTTTGGAATTGCTTATTTGATCTTAGTGGCTTATTCAGTGCTAATTTCTTGTTGATTTAGCCTCATTCAAGTTCACCTAAGTTGTTAACAGCTTAATCTATAGCTAGGGTCCACTGAGTATCTTGTTTCAAGCTTATTCAAGGCTCAAACCTCATTTTGAAGCCCAAAAGCAATCTGTCATGCTTATTGGTTTGCAACTTGCTTATTTTTAAGCTTCATCAAAAGTACCTTCACAAAAATTCATTATTTCCGGTCATTAAATAGGTTTGTAAAAAAGAAATCCAGAAAAAACCAATTTAATTTCTAGTGATAGCTTCTATTTAATATAATTTAGCTTTTTAATTTTTATTTTTTAATTTTTGTCAAGTATTTATCTGTTTTTATATTTTTCTTAAATTCCTAGTATATTAAAGTAATTGTAGGAATTTTTTCAGATTTTTATCCTTTCATTTAGTATTAATTATAATTAATATTAGTTTAATAATAATTAAGTAATATTAGTTAATTAAATAGGTTTATTAATTTTTATTTAACAACAATACTTTTTTATATTTTTCTTAGGTTTTATATATCATAAAATAATTTTAGGAAATTTTTCATAATTTTCACTGTTCATTTTCTATTTTTCTTAATTTAATTTACTTTTAAGTAATTAATAAATAGTAATTAATTAATAATAATTAGATAAAAAGTTAGAAAAATATAATTTTAATTTTAAAATTAGTTTTATAATACTTTAGATTTTTCCAAATTTAATTTTCATATTTTTAGTGTATTTTCATAATTAGTTATAATTTAGTGTAATTTAAATAATTAAAAGTAATTAGGAAATTAGTAATTAATTAATAATAATTAATTAAATAGTGTAAAATTAATTTTCTTTTTCTAAAAATTTTCTTTTATCATTAGGATTGTTAAAATGTAATTTTCATATCCGTAGGTATTTTATTTCTATAAAACTCGCATTTTATTTCGTTCGCTAACGTAACTTTAATTCAAACGAACGCGTTTTTAGACTTAGCTCACGTTTTTAGTGTATCTGATCATCAGTAATTGTTTATATAGTGTTTCTAAGTTATTTTCATTCCTCATATTTTAGTGTAATCATTCTAATCACTCAATCCCCTTTCCCGTCCAAATTCACCCGATCACAAACCCGTTTTGATTACTATCACACCTCGTCGGGACATAACGACCCGGGGAAACACTATACTTTCGCGGAGTATTGACTCTAGGCTGTTTGACCTTGTTGACCATCACCAGGTCAATTTAGGTTGACCGTTTGGAGCCAATCAAAATTTTGGCGCCACTGCCGGGTAGGTTGTGCGCGTTATTCTAAACGGTTTTACAGATTAGTGAATCTGGATATACAGTCATTGTATATTTACCATCCTTTGTTCATAATTTCTTATTATAAAAACAAAACAGTTCCCAAAAACTTTTTAAAATCAGTTTTCAACGAACACAAAAACACAAAAAGATTTTCTTTGTCATTTGTACAAAATGTTTATTAAAAAATCCAAAAATAATCACCTTTACCCTCTCACATATTTGATTCTTCATTTCTTACCCTCCCAAACCTTTTGATTCTTTCTATGTCTCACCCACACCTTCTTGTTTGCCAACAGTGTGGTAGTACTTATAATGGTGGTAATTGCCCCGGTTGTGGCATGGTAGAGTCAGGAAACGGGTCTGTCTATAACCAGAATCCCTACTCCTACCATGACATGACTGATTCATTCCATCAGCTTCCACACCATGATACCCAACTGATGAGGCGAAAAATGAACCACTTTTAGGGGGTCATTTAAGCCCGGAATTGAATTTATTTGATCAAATATTGCCCTAAATCGTTCCTTTTGTGATTTTAGGTACTTTGGGAGTGAAATCTGGAAAAGGAAGCAATTCGGACGTTTTTGGAGCATAAAAGTGAAGAAAACGCCAAAGTCTTAATTTTTCTTGCTGGGAACAGTAGGTGACGGCGTCAAGAGTTCCATCCTGACGGCGTCAAGAGTAAATTTCATGACGGCCCAGTACAAACATGAAGGCGTCACAAGGAAGAGCGTCAAGAGTTAACACGTGACGGCCTGGAAGAGCTTAACACATGACGGCATCAGATGTAGATCAAGGCAGTCCGAGAATTATTTTGGCGGCGAGATGACGGCGTCACCTATTTGGTCTTGACGTCATCAGCCTCTATTTCCTATATATAGTTTTCTAATTTTCATTCATTAAAACGAGGAAGTTTTGGAGAAACCCTAAGGCCGAACCTATTACGAATTTTACAGGTTTTTCAAGGGTTTTCAGCCCTTGAACCCTTGCATGTGTAATTAAGATAAGTGTTCTTTTAATTCAATCAATATGTCTATGTATTGGTTGTCTATATCTTGTTCTTGTCTTGATTCTACCATGTTAGGCTAGATCTATCTTGTGTTTGCTTAGATCTAATGAAACCTAGATGTTGATTATGTGTTGATTACTTGTTTATGGTTGTATTGGATGAATGATTTCAATGTTAGGCTTAAGAAAACTGGCAGATCTCCAAATGGTAACATGCTTGAACGTCTTAGGAAACATGAACCGATGTGCACTAGGTTTTATTGGTTGTATTTAATGCATGAGTAAATTCTAATGATTCCATGTTAGGAGCTTCTTAGCCGGCTCGACATAGGAGTGAAGTAGGCACTCATAGGATTGGGGAGTTAAGTGCGCCACCATATGAATGGTATTAAGGAATACAATCCGTCATCCACGCAACTATAACAAGTAATTAACGTGTAAAAGATATCTAGGGAGTAGTGAAATCTAAGTAAACACAATTTCTCCACTTATTGCTCACAACCTTAGTTTAATATAGTTTTATTTTCATTTCTAGTATTTTATTTTAATTGCATCTTTAGTATTGGGTTAGTTGACTAGCAACTAATTCCGCCCAAATCCTTCAAACCCGAGATTTTAACTTGCTTTCTAAAAAACATAAAAATACAAAAATAATCATCCATCATCTCTAGCACTAGTAATTAGGTTTTCTAATCCTAGCGACACTATTCCTAGCTGAACGATCAATCCCCCGGTACTTGTCACTATACTATACTACAACGATCAGGTACACTGCCTGGTGGGGGTTGTAAGCTTCTCGAGATCCCTCGAGAGGTAAAGCCTGGTGCAATCCCCACGCATCAAGTTTTTGGCGCCGCAGCCCGGGAATAGTTATTGTCTAGGTTAGAATTTCTTTTTATTAGGTCTACTTGCTAGATTCCTTTCTAGTAAGATTTTATTTTTATTTTTAGGTTTCTTTAGTCTATCTTATTTCTTTGTGTTTTTTGTTCGTAACTCTTCACCACCCGACATCATGGACGATGGGAACATCCTTGAACCCGTCATCCCACCACAACAAAACCCACCACTAGAACCTCTTAGGCCCCGAACCTTAGGAGAGTATTCCCGACCTAGCCACCAAGGCTACCGAAACACCATTGAGCTCACCGGAGCCAATGTGACCCCCTTGCGATCCGACACCATCCGGTTGGTGCAAAGCGGATGTGCATTCCATGTACTTCGTTCCGAAGATCCAAATCAACATCTTAAGGACTTCCTTAAAATCGTAGATTCCATAGACCTAGATGTTGTAACTAGAGAGACAACCCGATTACGCCTATTCCAATTCTCTCTACGGGATCAAGCTAGTCAATGGCTTAAGCGTTTACCCGCGGGATCCATCACCACATGGGATAATCTCACCAATCGTTTCCTTACTCAATTCTTCCCACCGGGGAAGACTGCAATGCTTAGAAATGACATTTTGATGTTTGAACAACATCAGGGTGAAACTTTCTACGAAGCATGGGCCCGTTTTAAGGATCTCCTCCATAAGGTCCCTCATCATGGTATAAAACTTTGGTTATTAGTTCAGATTTTCTACGACCATGTTGACTATCACACTAAACGTACAATCGATAGGGCCGCGGGAGGTAAATTGCGTGATAAGAACGCCTAGGAGTCCTGGGCAATTATTGAGGAGCTCGCCCCGATAATCAAGAGATATGGGAGTTTAAGCATGCAATAAAAGCGGCCATCAATGCTGTCTCAACACTTGGAGGAACCACCGAAATCCTCGATGAACTCCTATGTAAACTCGAGGCAAAAGTTGACTATTTTGAGGAAAGGCAACGGAGACCTTTAAGTCCTAGACGGGCTACTGTCAATTCTGTCTCGAAACCGACTTCAAAACCATTATCAGAATCACCCTCTAGAGAAAACATTGAGACTTTTCAAAACTATGCCCCACCTTATTCCCCTCCCGAGGAGCTTAGCTCGGAGTTTGAAGCGAGGATGAGAGAATATATGGTGACTCATTCAGATCGGCTTGCTAGATTTGAGGAAGCAGTTTATAAGCAAAAAGAGGAGATTCAAGAGAAGATGAATGAGATGATGAGTCTATTGGAGGAGTATGCCAACCAGAGAACCCCCGAAAGAATGCTACTAAGGAAAGAAAGCGTCACCCCCACTACCCAATTTGTTAATTCCATCACAATTGTCCACAAGGATGACGAGAAGGTAGAAGCCTCCACTAAACAGACCTTAGAAAAGGCGCCAAGATCCCAACCCTTGAGTCACTACCTAAAACATGATATAAACGAAAACACCATAACAAATTGGATAAAGGGTGACGGGCGTAACCAACCTTCCAAACAGGGTTCTGAGAAAGAGGAAGGGGGAAAAGATGAGTATGATATGTTACCTGGGGGGCCAATATTCGAGAAACTATTGGTACAAAAGGTGGCTACTAAGCAGGTGGCGTGTGGAAACTATGAGATACCAGCTAGTATCGGGGATTTGAAATATCTTAATGCTTTCGCCGACCAAGGATCGGAAGTAAATCTTATGCCCCTAACTATTTACATCCAACTAACGTCAAAAATGCCAGCCCCCACACGTGTTAGGTTGTCCCTCGCTGGACACTCATACGTATACCCCCTAGGAATCGCAGAAGATGTACTAGTTAATGTCGCAGGATTCATGTACCCCGTTGATTTTATGATCATCTATGATAAGGGAGATGGATGCACGCCAATAATCCTTGGGGCACCATTCCTCGCCACCGCTAGAGCTGTCATTAAGTATGAAGGCAGGAAAATTGAGCTTAAATCTGGAAAAAGAAAGATTAGCTTCCCCATGACCCCGCGGAATGGGCATGAGAATGTGAGTTGGAGAAAGTTCAAAAACAACATTGACACGACACCCATTCGTGTTCAGAATAAAATTCTTGCATGGGAGGCAAGAATCAAAAGCTACAAGGAGGCTAAATATGAAAGAAACAAAAGCAATAAAGTTCATGTCGAATTCGAACATAATCGACCAGCAGAAAGTCATATCCCATTCGAGGAAGGGAACTTGGTACTCTTAAGACACTTGGAAACAATAATACCACCCGATAAACCAAGTCCTTGGTGGTATGGGCCTTTCACAATCGAGAGCATGAGCCAAGATGGGATGGCTAACCTGAGAAGTAAAGTAGGTGGAGAGGTGATTGCAAGTATCGACAGGTTGAGGCACTACTGCCACAATAGTAATGATCACAACTAGATGGGGTACATCATCTCAAGGGATGAGGTCACGTAGTAACCCATGGCCTTGAGTCTAGCTACAAGACTCGTAAATAAAGAAAAGCGCTTCTTGGGAGGCAACCCATGCTTTGTGTGATTTTTATTTGTTTTTTTTGTTTGTTATTTGCTTCCGTATGCATGCTTTATTTTTATTGTTGGTAGATCATGTTTCTAAACTAAAAAGTGGAAATACTTTACTTTGTTGTTCTGGCCTAGTCTTAACTCCACCTAAAGGTATTTTTGCAAATGATAAGTGTAAGGGGAAACCCCAAATATGTTTTTAAGAAACAAACCGATCATGATTCTCCACAATATAAAATGAACATGTATATTCGTATTTGTTAGAGTCAAATGCTTGTATTGAGTCATAATGAAGTTTTGCAGGATTTTCCAGGAAGTAGGACCAAGTTTTTCCAGAAATTTTCCAGAAACTTAACATAAGAATTTCTGCAGGTCACTTCTGACGGCGTCACGAGCTTACTCTTGACGGCGTCACGTGTAAAAATCTGGAAATTTTACCGGTTTTGTTTTTCTAACGGAATCTTAAAGTTTTTGCTGAATTATTAAGTTTTATAATCTCCAGGAAATTTGCAAACTTCATTCCACAAGCATTATATATCTTACCTTGTTTTCTAGGATTTAGTAACTTATATAGGTTGCCACCGATTTTATGCGAGGTTGTCTTGTTTGTTTTCTCAGGATTTACAAGTTATGTATGACAAGAAGATGATTTATTTTTCTGGAAGGGAAGCTTTGATTGTTCATTTTCTTGGAGGAAGATTTAACCTGGCCACCTTATTATCCATACCGAGCGAATCAGGGGAGTATTTGATTTCATTTGTTTTACTTATTTCACTTTTACATTCTTTACTTGAGCATTGGGGACAATGTTCATCTTAAGTGTAAGGGGAGGGTAAAATGATGATACCTTACAAATACACTTTCGCTTGAGTTTGTTTTGTTTGATAGTAGATGTGTAATAAAACTATGAGAAATACTTGTTAGTGCAATTTTAGCGCCAAATTTAAAATTTTTTACAACATTTAGGAGTGAAACTTTAGCCATAGCAAGCATCTCATGGATAGGAGATTGTATGACTAGCACATAACCGTACTTTCAGAAAAATTTTCCACCCAAATATGTGAGGTTCGCCTTTAGATTTGATAGGAAAAGCATTTACTATTAGTGCTTATGAGTGTACCGGTAGCATTTAGATTCTAGAACTTGCGTTAGTGATGCATCCCGAGACCGCTAGTGAGACTACATTCGTGTAGTAGTATTTACTACATGATAAGAGGCATTAGGATCACCCTTGTGTTAAACCCGTATCATAATTACTTGACCATTTAAGTCATATTAGTTGGCTACTTAAGTCAACTAATTTTTCCCACACCCTTAGCGTTGTACTCATTTTTAGTGCACGAAACCCCTAGTACACCCCTCCGAGCCTATCTTTTCGTTTCTAACTTTAAGCATTTTACTTAAAGGAAGAATTTGTTACACCCTACTTAAATGTACACCAAAATCGCCTTAGCCTTCCGTGTATGCGCTCATTTTTAGTGCATTATTGTTATTTGTTAAACCCTAAGTTAACTATCTAATTGATTACATGGTTGCTAAGTCGAGTCATATCCTTATACATATTGTTTTGGGACGATTGAGGCTCATGGGTAAAGTACTTATTTATGGAGTAATGGGGAAGAACATCATATATTACCCCCATATGTACGTTAATCTTAAAAGTACTCCAAGTGTTTTGATTTTCTTAATTCGAGTCATTAGATTAGTTTATTGTAAAGTATGTAAAGATTCAAGTGTAAGGGGAACGTTTATTCCCTATGATGTGTCAAACCCTCGCCGAAGGCGGAAACACGAGGTGCAACGAAATCGATATACATCACCAAAGAGAAATAAGACAATACCATAATTTACATTAAGGAAAAGTATAACATTACAACATTGTTATTGCCGACATTGGCAATTTAAGACATAAGTTTAGTTTCCAAAAGATGGTATTTTAGTACATAATGAATAGTAGTGACATGTGAAAACTTCATTATGCAAGACCTTGATGACAAGCTTACTGACGATCACCTGAAATGCATGAGAGAAAACGGGTCAACTATGAAAATAGTTGGTGAGTACAAACGTTTTATATAATAATAAAACCATTTGAGAAAGTTCGCCAGGCAAAGGCATTGTAAATCCACTCAGTTCCAAGTCCCGCCATAAGAGACTTGTAACCTGTGTGTTTACAACCCACTGCCAAAAGTTATATGTCTGATAGTCAAGCGCATGTGGTCAATATAGTTCACAATATGGGTACATAGTATATAATAAAGTATGTGGCAGGGCTCCTAAAATAAATAATATGCGTTCCGTAGACAGGGGAACGAGAGGTTGGCCGACCTCAAATAGCGCTATCCATACTACCTACTGCTCCACACAAGGAAGCCGTACGAACGGTACGTATAAACTGGAGTGCGAACGGAAAACCAACAGGAGACTAACAATTGCGGATGCACGAACAGTACATCATTCACAAACTATTACATAGTATAAAGTCAAAGTTACTCCGTAGACAGGGGAGATTTTATGTTGCTCCGAACATGGGAGACTTGATAATGCTGCTCCGTAGACAGGGGAGACTTTGCACTGCTCCGAACATGGGAGACTTTAGGTTATAGTACGTACGGTACTTTAGGGTCAAAAGTTTAAGTCAAATTCAAAAGTCAAGTCAAGTTCAATAGTCAAGTCAAGTTCAATAGTTCAAAACAAGTTATAAGGTCAAATGAGTTCAAAGAGTAACAAACAATTTAGTTCAAGAATAAATTCATGCATCCACCCCAAAGAAGTTGAAATAGTTAGAAAAAGGGGTTCGTGAATACTCACCTGATATAAGCGATATGATAACAAAAGGTATGAACTAAAGTAAGGCGCGCACTCTATCCGCAACCTAAATGAATGATATGATCTACTTTAGATCATGAAATGAAGAAAGGAATGTACATGCACATGTTTCCTATACCACTCTTAACTTGAAAAATACTAGTTGATAACAAAATTATACATTTTCCAAGACTTGGAAAAATAAGGCAAACTAGAAAATAAAACTAGTCGAAATATATATATCGTATATATAAGTCTTAGTGTTGAAATCCTTGATTTGAAATCCTTGAAATAACGTCTTGTAGCCATAAAAATATACTTGAAAACACTAATACTTCATTAGTTATGATATTGGGCACTTGGTTAATATTTTTAGAAATCTAGAATTTACTACGTACTAAATGTCATTATTATTTCTAGTTGAAGAAAAGCTGTCAAAATAATATAAGTTTTGCCGATATTGAAACGTGAATATCTTTGCCGTTATAAGTCCGTTTTACTCGTTCTTTATATCCATGGTTACGTCTTAGTATGTAGTAATATATTTTTGAAAGCTCGGCTCCTCTAGGTTACGTCTAAAGCCTCGTATTGCCCGTTGAAAAACGTCCAACAGCATGTATTTTTCCGGAAAATAGTTTTCGTCGTTAAACTTGAAAAATTCATATCTCCTTCGTTATAAACTCGTTTTAATCCGTTCTTTCGCCTACGGCTTTGTTTTTGAAAGTATTTTCTAAAATTTTTGCCAAAGTGGACCTTAAACTTCCTGATTTTTCTAGGTTTACCAAAATGGGACAGTAGGTATTTATACTTGTTCCAAATCCATTTTCAATGCTCAAAACTAGTTTCTAACATCACCAAATCCCTTGTAAACACCACAAAGCTAGTCTAATCTTACGATACACCTTCTTAGGGTGCCATGGGTTCCTAATCATCACTAATCAAGTGATTTTAACAAGGGAGTACCTAAAACCAATTCTAGGTTTTGTATGATCAAAAAGTTAACAAAAATAATGTGGTATAGCTAGCTTGTGCATGAAATTAAGCATGAAAATCATATGATACTAGTAAATATAAGATGAAATCATGAAAATAAATTTGACAACTTACTTTGAAATATAAGGTGATTAGATGATGAAAAACCTTGTGATTCTTGAGTTTATATTTCAAAACTCTTAATTAGAATGATGAAATGAACAACTTTTATGCTTTGATCTTTGAAAATCAATGGATTTTGGTCATGGATTGAATTTGGGTCGTGGCTTTTGAGATGAGGAAGAAGAGAAATGGGTTTTTGATACTTGATGAGTATAAGAGAAGATAACTAGATATTTTGTAGTGTTTAATTAGTTTAGTTATAATCGGGTACCGGGTTTGCAAGAAATAAATTTTAATGAAGTTAACCGGGGCTTAATAAAGTTATAAAAATATTAAAAATATGTTGGGTACAAGTATTGAGTGTTCGGGTGATTATTGTTTAGTTTTCACGAAAACCGTCGTAATTTTAATAAACTTACGATATAAATAAAATAAATTTACAAAATACTGGGTAAATGAATTTTATAACTTTTAAGATGTTATAAGGGATATAAAAATATGTCGGGACCATAGTGGGAATATTTAGATATATTCGTCGTATTTATTAATCGCGTGTTAACGTTTAATTATAAATACTTATACGTAAAACGTTAAATATACTAAATATATTAATTTGAAAATCCTAAGAGTGGTATAGCATGTAAATGACATTAAGATGATATGCATACTATTCTAGTCCGTATAAGAGGTCCTTACTGATAATGCACGTGAATAGTGGAATTTCTTCCGGAATGAATAGTGTTATGTGAATAGTAAAATTTTCAAATATTTCTCAGAATATCAAACGGACATAAAAAACGATGAATAGTAAAATGTTGAATAGTGTTTTGATGAATAGTAATCGATGAATAGTGAATTTCCAAAGTTTGGGAATAAACGTAGACGTGAAAAATATCGGGTTGTTACATGATGTATTATTTTGGATGGTAGGGTAAGAGTGTATGCAAAAAAAAAAAAAAAAAAAAAAAATAGAAAAAGAAAAGAGAAAAAACATACGGACTACCATCCCTTTTCATTCTATGTTCATTTTATGTTTTTGTTATTTTTCATTTATTAGCTTAAGTCGAGTCTAGTCTTGGCTTAGCAACGCCATATTGTACATGTAATTAACCAAGATTGTTAACTCGCCACCAGTAAAGACTTCCTATATCCAACAAAACCGTGTATTTTATATCCCTACACCTAACGTTACAACCCTTTAAAAGACCTCTTTGATAGTTTATCCTAGGTTCTTACGCCATGTGGTGGAGGTTTGATCCTTTCCCAAGCCTATGGTAATCTATTTTGCTATGACAGGTAGTGAGAGATATCTTCCGTTTCCATATTGTAATTTATACTTTATTACACCCGAGAGATGTGAGTATCTAAACACTATTTGTGAGGTGCTTGTGTATGACCTCCGTGCTTGTCTATTGGTCTTTAGTGGAACGATTATTTGTTGTAATTACTTTTATATTAGTGTTAAATGACCCCTAACTTGTATTTTGACTAGAATAAAAGCGCATTTGCTTGAGGACAAGCAAATCTCAAGTGTAAGGGTATATGATGAGGCGAAAAATGAACCACTTTTAGGGGGTCATTTAAGCCCGGAATTGAATTTATTTGATCAAATATTGCCCTAAATCGTTCCTTTTGTGATTTTAGGTACTTTGGGAGTGAAATCTGGAAAAGGAAGCAATTTGGACGTTTTTGGAGCATAAAAGTGAAGAAAACGCCAAAGTCTTAATTTTCCTTGCTGGGAACAGTAGGTGACGGCGTCAAGAGTACCATCCTGACGGCGTTAAGAGTAAATTTCATGACGGCCCAGTACAAACATGAAGGCGTCACAAGGAAGAGCGTCAAGAGTTAACACGTGACGGCCTGGAAGAGCTTAACACATGACGGCGTCAGATGTAGACCAAGGCAGTCCGAGAATTATTTTGGCGGCGAGATGACGGCGTCACCTATTTGATCTTGACGCCGTCAGCCTCTATTTCCTATATATAGTTTTCTAATTTTCATTCATTAAAAAGAGGAAGTTTTGGAGAAACCCTAAGGCCGAACCTATTACGAATTTTACAGGTTTTTCAAGGGTTTTCAGCCCTTGAACCCTTGCATGTGTAATTAAGATAAGTGTTCTTTTAATTCAATCAATATATCTATGTGTTGGTTGTCTATATCTTGTTCTTGTCTTGATTCCACCATGTTAGGCTAGATCTATCTTGTGTTTGCTTAGATCTAATAAAACCTAGATGTTGATTATGTGCTGATTACTTGTTTATGGTTGTATTGAAGGAATGATTTCAATGTTAGGCTTAAGAAAACTGGCAGATCTCCAAATGGTAACATGCTTGAACGTCTTAGGAAACATGAACCGATGTGCACTAGGTTTTATTGGTTGTACTTAATGCATGAGTAAATTCTAATGATCCCATGTTAGGAGCTACTTAGCCGGCTCGACATAGGAGTGAAGTAGGCACTCATAGGATTGGGGAGTTAAGTGCGCCACCCCATGAATGGTATTAAGGAATACAATCCGTCATCCACGCAACTATAACAAGTAAGTAACGTGTAAAAGATATCTAGGGAGTAGTGAAATCTAAGTAAACACAATTTCCCCACTTATTGCTCACAACCTTAGTTTAATATAGTTTTATTTTCATTTCTAGTATTTTATTTTAATTGCATCTTTAGTATTGGGTTAGTTGACTAGCAACTAATTCCGCCCAAATCCTTCAAACCCGAGATTTTAACTTGCTTTCTAAAAAACATAAAAATACAAAAATAATCATCCGTCATCTCTAGCATTAGTAATTAGGTTTTCTAATCCTAGCGACACTATTCCTAGCTGAACGATCAATCCCCCGGTACTTGTCACTATAATATACTACAACGATCAGGTACACTGCCTGGTGGGGGTTGTAAGCTTCTCGAGATCCCTCGAAAGGTAATGCCTGGTGCAATCCCCACGCATCACCAGCAGTTTTACTGTTGTCAGTATTGTGGAGGCCCTCACTATAGCTCTGATTGTCAGACGAGGAATCAGTTTGTCTATGAACAGGTTCCTTGTAACAATCATGAATTTGGTTTTAACCAGCCTTCACAATACACAACCCCTCAACCACCTCCTCGAGACGAGTTAGCTAGAGCTGAATTGATTACTAAAATGATTATTGCTCAAACTCAATTCAACCAAAACATTCAAGATAGTATAAACTGTCTTAAGGATCTGATTCCCAGGAGACAAAATCCTCTTGTTAACTCATTTTATCTTGAGGATGAAAGTGATGAGGATGAACCCTTTGAAGAAGAAAACCCTAAGGAACCTCCGGATATCTTGATAATGGGGGACAAGGAAGTCAAAGTCAATCCTCTTGAGGAAATAGATGACCTTGTTCCAATCCCAAAGGTATTTGAGAAACCTTGTGATTTGACTTCAGTTGAAACTGCATCTGTGGAAACACAGGGAGAAAAGAGTGGGACAGATTTATTAGCAAAAAACAAATGGAAATTGAAAATTCCATGTGTGCTAGTCCTTCTCAACTCCCTCAGCTCACACCCGAATATTCCACAAACTCTCCCATAATGGGGGAAGTGCATCTTGACACTATTTCTGAAAAGGAATCGGACGAATTCATAAAGTCTAGTGTTGAGAACCTTATCCCAATCCCAGGTGAGTCCGAGGGTATTCTTGATCATGTATGTGATATACCTCCTCCTCTTATCTTTCCAAATGATCTTGTTAAGACTTTCTCCGATTCTGACAGTGATTATAGTGATGTCAATTCTTTATATCCTAAAGACATCGAATTTATTGATGCATCACTTCCCTCCGAGATCGTCAACCTAGAAGAGGATGTTGACCACTTTGTTTCCACAACATTCAATACGACTATCACAAATCCCTTGTTTGAATTCGATTCTGAATTTACTCTAAATTCAGTTAATCCAATCTTTGATAGTGATGAATCTGAAATGGAGACTATAATGGACAAGGTGCATGTTCATAGCCCACAAAGTACCGCACATGTCCCACCTCCGTATATCCTTCATGAGTTCTTTAGTGAACTCACTCATATCATGACTCCTCCGGAGTGTGATTACTTGGATGACAAGAAAAACCATGATCGGGGGGATAGAGTCTCAATCATGAGAGTTTTTATTTCTACGACAAATTTTCCCACCCTCTAATGAGTGCTCAAACACTCATCATTTTTGGTCAAATCTGAACTGCAAAACATACAAAAACACTCAGTAATGCATCAAAATACTGAAAATATTTCAAAATCGTGTTTTATATGTTTTAGATGCAAAACGAGCAAAAACAGATGAAAAACGTACAAAGTTTGCAAAATTGGCAGTTTCAGTCCCTCAACTTTCATAAAATTACAAAACTAGTCCCTGAGCACATATTTCAAAAGAAAAATCACCAAAGGTCCTTTTACAATCATAAGTTGTCATATTTTGTCCTTTGGTGAAAAATTGGAAAAGTTTTGGAAATTTACAATTTAGCCCCTGAAGTTACAGATTTTGGCAGATTCAGTCCCTGGTGGGATATTTTTGAAAGAAAAATCATTTTTTGCCCTTGGAAAATCAAAATGTATCACAAATAGTCTCTGGGTGAAATTTTCAGAAAATTACATGTTTGGTCCCTGGGTTTTGAAAGTTGGCAGAAAAGGTCCCCGGATATCAAATCTTGGAAAATTACAATTCAGGGTCCTTGATAAATCAAAGTTGGGCAATAATGATCCTTGGAACAAGTTTTGGAAAGTGACATAACAGCCCCTGGAATTTCAGAATTTTACAAATTTGGTCCTTGTGATTACAATACAAAAAAAAACCAAACGGACTCTATATTATTTACTACCCATTTACCACCCCAATCCAGTCCACCCAATCATTCACCCTAGCCCACCAAGCTAATCCCCAAGCCCAATCATAAAAACCAGCCCACTCCCTTAAATAAACACACCCCGTTTTTTTAATACCTCACCCAAGTCAAACACAGTTGACCAAACTACCTTTCCCCTCCAAACCACCACCTCCTCTGCAATACCACTTCCACCATCACCACTTGCTCTATCACCACCACACCCTTATCCCTCCAATCACACTTCCCAAGGTTCAATTAATGCCACACCTCCCCTACTACAAGTTATCAGAACCCATAGGCTTAAAAACCGTTTTCCCGCCAAATTGACATAGGGAGCTATAGTCTACCAAGTGAGCTAGAAACAAGTGGGATTTGATCCTTGGGACCCACGGAGCTCAGCAAATGCTATAAAGTGAGGAAGAAGCAGAAGTGGAGCATTATTAGATTAGTTTTAGAATAGCTTAGTGTCGATTTAGTGTAATTTACTCTTTCAGTTGTATTTTCAAGTTAAAGCAGCTTGTACCAGTTAATTTCATGTAATTCAAACTTAATTTCAGGTTAATTTCAAGTTCTAATCACTAATTTCAGATTTTCATATTTCTAGTGAATTTGACAAATCCACTTTAAACTTGTTAATGTTGTTATTTCTTATTCTATAAGCTCTAAATTAACTAACTAATAAGTTTTTAAAAGTCTCTTAAGCTTTCTATTCAGTTTCTAGTCAATAATAAAAAAAATCACAAAAATATCAAATAAATAGAGTAAAAAGAAAAATCAATGTTCATGGAGGATCAAAGCTTGAAGCAAGCTGGAAATGGAGATTTTCTGGGTTGTAGTACCTCAAGGGAGGTGTAGGATGTGGTTTGGTGCCCTGTTACCTTTCTCAGTGTAATGCTATTGTAAGCAATTTCCATAATTTTGATATTCTTTGCTCATGTACTTCATGTTTTTGCTTGTGTCAGTCATTTGTGTTTATTTAATATTAGTATAAGTTAAGAAATTAGTTTCAAGGCTTAATTTATAGGTTTGCTTCATAAAACTCATTTTCAGTTAACTTTAAGGGGTGTTTGGCACAGTGGTTTTCACCACTGTGCAATGGTCTCTAGGTATTGAATTTGGTTTGTGTATGATCCACTAGGTTAACTTAGGTCTTAGAAGCCATTAAACCCAACACCACTTTGCTCAAAAGTCAACATCACACAAACTCCACCACCACAGTTAACTATGGTGGTCTTTAGGTTATATAAGCCCCTAAACTAGCTTACAACTTATACCCTTAGGTTAGGTTAGCTTAATTTCAACTCATTTCATTCTAATCAGCCCTTAGAATAAGCCCAAAGTTCAACTTAGTCAACTGTTTCAAGTTTCATCAAAAGTCAAAACATAACATTTCAGATTTGTTCAAAAGTCCAAGGATTTTTATAGATTTTTGTATGGTGATTCAGACCATGAGCTTTTGAGTATTTGTAGCTTACCACCTCAGCTTTAAAGTCCCATAGTCCATTTAATTTTGCTAATTTTCTAGTGGGCCCCACAATCCTCCAAAGAGGACTGCAGGGCAACCCCCTACCCTGTTCAGCAGATACCCAGCCACACCACCACCTTTGGTGGTGGTTTGTGGCCACCACAGTGGTCTCCACACTTAGTTTTTAGGTTTTCCCAACCCCCCTCCTACCAGGCTTGAGATTTTGACCAATAGTTTGACCTATAACCTTGTGGACCCCACCTGAAATAAGCACACATATCTGTCCCATTTCTGAGTGAATTCTCCTGTTCCAAGGTGCTTATTTCATATTCTTAGCTTAATCAGTGATTGTTGCTAGATGTTTTCAGCTTAATTAAGTTTGTGTAGCTTATGTGAATCTGTTTTCATCATTGTGGGACCCACACAAGCTCATTTGAGCTCATTTGCCCAAACAGTCAACAAAAGTCAACTGAATAAGCAAAGGGGGTGCAAAGTGCTTAATTTTTAGTTACAAAAAAGTTGTTTTTACAAAAAGTCTTTGTTTTTAGGTATAAAATAAGTCTGTAAAAGAAAAATCCAAAAAAGGTTAATTTAATTTTAAGTGATAGTTTATATTTAATGTAATTTTAATTTTATTTTGCATTTTTAAATTTTTGTTAAGTACTTGTCAATTTTATATTTTTATTAATTACCTTATATAGTAAAGTATCTTTAGTAAAATTTTCAGATTTTTATATTACCTTTTAGTATTTATTAGATTTAATTTTAGTTTTCTTAATTATTAATTAATATAGAGTATTAAATCTCATATTTAGTTTTAATAAAGTAAAACTTAGTTTTTATATTTTTCCTAGCTATAATATAACACAATAGGTTTTTAGAAAATATATTTTGAATTTCCACTATTCATTTTCAATTTTTGTTATTTTAATTGTTTAAATTAGACTTAAGTTAGTTAAAAGGTAAATAATTAGTGGATTAATCTTAAACCATAATTTTTAGATTTTTTATAATTTTGTAGGATTCCAGTGATGGTTAAGTAATTTTATAAATTTTATCTTAATTTTCTAAGTTAATTTAGTATTAATATTAATTAAAAGTAGTTTAATTAGTTTAATTAAGTTAAATAGTTTTCAATTTATAAAAAACCCATAAAAAGACAAAAAGATTTATTTTTATTTTTTATACTTTCTTCAAGTTCTAATTTAAGTTTAGAAATTGTTTTTGTAACTTTTTAGTTTAATTTGTAAACGTTATAATTATTAGTTAATTTAAATTAGATTTTAATTTAGTTTTTAAATAGTTTTAATAATTAAATAATATTTAAATAGTATTTTAATCACTTTTATAATTTCATTTTCATTTTTAATTTTAAGTTTCAAAAAGTGTCAAAAGCACCCCCTGTAGTTTGTTAAATTCCAAAATCCCACTTTTTCAGTCCGATTGCGTAAATCTGAATTGTGAATACGTGCATATATCTGTTATCTGATTTTTGTGAATATTATATCTGTGTACAAATACCAAAATAACAGTAGCAATATCTACTCCACATCATCTGGCTACTGTCCTCAGTGCCACTCACTTATAAACGATTTCCAAAGCACCATTTCAATCTCGCTGGGACATAACGACCCGGGGAAACACTATACTATCACCGGAGTATTGGGACGAGGCTGTCTTTGACTTGTTGACCTTGGTCAATACTATCTGACGGTTTAGACCCAATCAAAATTTGGCGCCGCTGCCGGGGAGGTTGTTGCGTGTTTTATAAAATCGTTTTAAGTTTAGTGGTTTTCAAAACCCTCCCTGTACAAATTTCACACAAATTTGTAAAAAGTTTTTGTAAAAATATAATCATATATAAAAAGCGTTCATTAACACTTCTCCTGAAGTGTTGAAAACACCAAAAAAAATTAAAAACAATCAAAAACAAACTGTGAAGTTAAATTACTTCGTGTTCTTTAAGATTACAACCTGAAACAGTTGGTTTAAGGTAAGTTCTGACATTAAATTGCGAACTGAAGAGGAAACCTATTTACTTCCTCCCGCCAGCCTGCGAGTAATCTTAAAGGGACGATTTCGGTTAATGAATCAGTTCCAAAAATATTTCCCAAGTTTTCTGCACACACACCCATAAGCCTAAAGCAGTTTTTTCAAATTAATTAATAAACCCATAATAAGTTCCCAAACTTAAAGATTAAAACTTGCCTTTGTATCCCTGTGAGTGGTTTACCTTTTTCAAAGAAGTCATTCACTTGTGATTATTGGTTTAAGTTCCCTGTGGTTTTGCCTCGATTTTGTTTTGAAAAATTGTTTTTGGTGCATGTGCACTAAACATGTTTCCCGAAAATACCAAAAATATTCACCTTTACCCTCTCACCTGTTTGATTCTTCATCCCTTTACCCTCTATCCTTTTGATTCTACCCTCTTCCACTTGTCCTGTAATTGAGTCAAATTGCATCTCTCGATGACGATTTCTTTGAACAAAGGGCCTATGAGAGCAACATTGAAAAACTTATGGCCTTGTCAAAGATATCGAGATGTCGTGTTGATTATGATGGACCTTCGATTCCTATTCCCTCTCTGATAAGGGAAATGGAACAAGAAACCGGGGTGACAAAGGAACATGTACTCTCCTCTGACTATGGAAGTGCTAAATACGTCCAACCTACGGTTGTCCAAAAATCTAAGCTCACAATTGCTCCTAACCTTTCACGATATACGGTTATACACAAAAACCAAGAGCTTAGAGCTGTGACTGAAAATAACGGCTTACCTAATCTTCACATTCAAAAACCCGAGACCATAACGGAAGTGGTGGAAATTCCTAGCTCTCAGAGCACACCACTTGTCCCACCTCCGGCTTTTGTTCCTTGTGTCGGTTGTGGTGAGCCACTTTTCGGTTTTCCATGTCGTTGGTGTACATGTGTACAATGTGGTAACGATATTCGAGACGGGAGTTGTTTGTTTTGTGGTTCGAGGAATTCATTTGCTTATGATCCTAACCAGAACTCATTCAACAACTCCTCAAATTTTTCCAACTACCCATCACATTCATACGAGCAAGAATCATATTATCCAAATCTCAATAATGCTTCGTATCAAAATACACCAAACCAGACTCAACAGTTTTACTGTTGTGAGTATTGTAAAGGCCCTCACTACAGCTCTGATTGTCAAATTAGGGATCAGTTTGTCTATGAACAGGTTCCTTGTAACAATCATGAATTTGGTTTTAACCAGCCCTCACAATACACAAACCCTCAACCACCGCCTCAGGACGAGTTAGCTAGAGCTGAATTGATTACTAAAATAATTATGAATCAAACTCAATTCAACAAGACCATTCAAGATAGTATAAACTGTCTTAAGGATTTGATTCTTAGAAAACAAAAGCCTCATGTTAACTCATTTTATTTTGAGGATGAAAGTGATGAGGATGAGCCATTTCAAGAGGTAAAACCTAAGAAAACTTCAGATATCTTGCCAATGGGGGACAAGGAAGTCAAAAGCAATCCTCTTGAGGAGATTGATGACCTTGTTCCAATCCCAAAGGTATCCGAGAAACCTCTTAAAACCGCTTCAGTAGAAATACAGGGAGAAAAGAATATGATTGAATCACTAGCAGTAGAAATCATGGAACTTGTAGAAACCATGACTGCTAGTCCTTCTCAACTCCCTCAGTCTGCTGTTATCACACCCGAAGTTCACACTCACTCTCTAATCATGGGGGATGAGCATCTTAGCACTGTTCCTAATAAGGAATCGGACGGATTAATAAAGTCTAGTGCTGAGATCCTTGTCCCAATCCCAGGAGAGTCACAGGGAACTTTTGATCCTATGTGTGATATCCCTCCTCCCCTTGTCTTCCCGAATGATGATGTTGAGATGCTCTCCGATTCTAATGATGACGATTCGTTATCTTGTGGAGACATCAGTTAAGTGGAAGATTTACCTTCTCAGCAAGTGAGCTTAGAAGAAGAGAATGATGAGATTGCTATTGAAATAAAAGATGAAGCACTTCGTGCAACATTAGTGAAAGTCAATCTCCTCATTTCTAAAATCGAGGCTTTCAAAGAGAAACGTATTTCATCTCCTATCCCCATCAAGGATAGTGACATTCTCTCCGATGACCCTATACCGGAATTTGAAGCCTTTACTTTTGATCCTATGGGAGAGAAGATTAGTGGCAGTACCACTTCTCATTCTCATAATTCTCTCCCCGATTATGAATCATTTACCTTCGATGAGTTCTCCTGTGAACTCACGCACATCAATCCAGAATATGATTCATTCACATTTGATGAGTTCTCCTATGAACTCACTCATATCATGACTCCTCCGGAGTATGATGACCCGGGGGGAGATGCACTCGATCATGAGAATTTGAAAATTCCCACCCACCCTCCCGGGATGTTTTCGAGCTTAACCTTTGAAATCCAAAATCAGGCTAATGAGCCTGCCTTCGAGGAAGAAGATCTTATCATGATTTTCATCATGGTTTTCTTCCTTTTCTTCACCTACAGGGTGACTTCTCCTGTTCTTCACTCCTTCGGGAGTGAGGACACTATATTTGATCCCGGCATTTTCATTTACCACTATTTTAAGCCGGGTACTTATCTCATCGGTGTGGAACTTTCACGTGCTTCAAATGTTTATCCAAACATCTTGAATGAAAGTCCGATTGAGATTGTTTCTTCCACATCATGCTTCCCCAAGGACAAATGAATTCGGGGTAGAGTCAAGCTAGCGACTCGGTAAACAAAAACAGTAGCATGCTTATAGGGTTTTCACCCTAAGTGTGGGGGAGTCCCCCATGCTATGATTACAAAAGTGAAAAACAAAATCATGTTTTCCACGCTTAGCTTGTAATATTACCCTTTTACGTTCAAAGAATCGGCATAATAGCCGGGACTTTGAATATTGAGGACAATATTCATGCTTAGTGTGGGGGGTATTCGCTATTCTAGCGAATTTTATCACATTTTACTATCCTATACCCCCATTTTTGACCAAAAATTTTCAAAAATTTTTCACTAAAAGTTCAAAATTTTTGTGGTAATCAGTCCGCCTTGTCTAA
This sequence comes from Artemisia argyi, assembly GCA_030686995.1. Lineage (NCBI taxonomy): Eukaryota > Viridiplantae > Streptophyta > Magnoliopsida > Asterales > Asteraceae > Artemisia > Artemisia argyi. The sequence goes on along the minus strand of CM060690.1, from coordinate 172,344,601 downwards.
CCGACAAAAGGGATTGGCTAGTCCAGGAGCAAACGGCTCTTGGTAAAGACATCTCAAACCCGTTCATGGCTTGCAATTTGCCCAAAATTGTATGGTTCATCAACTCCCCAAAAACAAATGAGTTGGCTAGCCAGCAAGATTATGGCTTGTGGTAAAGGCCGTGGAAAATCCATAATTGGTAATCAGCTCACCAAGATGTTGACTATTCCATCAAGAGCTGGCTAGTCCAGAAGCAAACGGCTTTTGGTAAAGACTACTCAAATCCGTTGACAGCTGGTGGTTTGCTCAAAATCACACGGTTATCAGGTGTGCCACAGTTCTTACACCTGGCTACTCCAGAAGTGATGGCTTTTGGTAAAGAGTTTAAAATCCATCAAGTTTTCAAAACAGTATTGCTAGGGACTAGCAATAGTTTAGTGTGAGGGATTGATGAGTGCTCAAACACTCATCATTTTTGGTCAAATCTGAACTGCAAAACATACAAAAACACTCAGTAACGCATCAAAATACTGAAAATATTTCAAAATCGTGTTTTATATGTTTTAGATGCAAAACGAGCAAAAACAGATGAAAAACGTGCAAAGTTTGCAAAACTGGCAGTTTCAGTCCCTCAACTTTCATAAAATTACAAAACTAGTCCCTGAGCACATATTTTAAAAGAAAAATCACCAAAGGTCCTTTTACAATCATAAGTTGTCATATTTTGTCCTTTGGTGAAAAATTGGAAAAGTTTTGGAAATTTACAATTTAGCCCCTGAAGTTACAGATTTTGGCAGATTCAGTCCCTGGTGGGATATTTTTGAAAGAAAAATCATTTTTTGCCCTTGGAAAATCAAAATGCATCACAAATAGTCCCTGGGTGAAATTTTCAGAAAATTATATGTTTGGTCCCTGGGTTTTGAAAGTTGGCAGAAAAGGTCCCCGGATATCAAATCTTGGAAAATTACAATTCAGGGTCCTTGATAAATCAAAGTTGGGCAATAATGATCCTTGGAACAAGTTTTGGAAAGTGACATAACAGCCCCTGGAATTTCAGAATTTTACAAATTTGGTCCTTGTGATTACAATACAAAAAAAAACCAAACGGACTCTATATTATTTACTACCCATTTACCACCCCAATCCAGTCCACCCAATCATTCACCCCAGCCCACCAAGCTAATCCCCAAGCCCAATCTTAAAAACCAGCCCACTCCCTTAAATAAACACACCCCGTTTTTTTTAATACCTCACCCAAGTCAAACACAGTTGACCAAACTACCTTTCCCCTCCAAACCACCACCTCCTCTGCAATACCACTTCCACCATCACCACTTGCTCTATCACCACCACACCCTTATCCCTCCAATCACACTTCCCAAGGTTCAATTAATGTCACACCTCCCCTACTACAAGTTATCAGAACCCATAGGCTTAAAAACCGTTTTCCCGCCAAATTGACATAGGGAGCTATAGTCTACCAAGTGAGCTAGAAACAAGTGGGATTTGATCCTTGGGACCCACGGAGCTCAGCAAATGCTATAAAGTGAGGAAGAAGCAGAAGTGGAGCATTATTAGATTAGTTTTAGAATAGCTTAGTGTCGATTTAGTGTAATTTACTCTTTCAGTTGTATTTTCAAGTTAAAGCAGCTTGTACCAGTTAATTTCATGTAATTCAAACTTAATTTCACGTTAATTTCAAGTTCTAATCACTAATTTCAGATTTTCATATTTCTAGTGAATTTGACAAATCCACTTTAAACTTGTTAATGTTGTTATTTCTTATTCTATAAGCTCTAAATTAAGTAACTAATAAGTTTTTAAAAGTCTCTTAAGCTTTCTATTTAGTTTCTAGTCAATAATAAAAAAAAATCACAAAAATATCAAATAAATAGAGTAAAAATAAAAATCAATGTTCATGGAGGATCAAAGCTTGAAGCAAGGTGGAAATGGAGATTTTCTGGGTTGTAGTACCTCAAGGGAGGTGTAGGATGTGGTTTGGTGCCCTGTTACCTTTCTCAGTGTAATGCTATTGTAAGCAATTTCCATAATTTTGATATTCTTTGCTCATGTACTTCATGTTTTTGCTTGTGTCAGTCATTTGTGTTTATTTAATATTAGTATAAGTTAAGAAGTTAATTTCAAGGCTTAATTTATAGGTTTGCTTCATAAAACTCATTTTCAGTTAACTTTAATGGGTTTTTGGCACTGTGGTTTTCACCACTGTGCAATGGTCTCTAGGTATTGAATTTGGTATGCGTATGATCCACTAGGTTAACTTAGGTCTTAGAAGCCATTAAACCCAACACCACTTTGCTCAAAAGTCAACATCACACAAACTCCACCACCATAGTTAACTGTGGTGGTCTTTAAGTTATATAAGCCCCTAAACTAGCTTACAACTTATACCCTTAGGTTAGGTTAGCTTAATTTCAACTCATTTCATTCTAATCAGCCCTTAGAATAAGCCCAAAGTTCAACTTAGTCAACTGTTTCAAGTTTCATCAAAAGTCAAAACATAACATTTCAGATTTGTTCAAAAGTCCAAGGATTTTTATAGATTTTTGTATGGTGATTCAGACCATGAGCTTTTGAGTATTTGTAGCTTACCACCTCAGCTTTAAAGTCCCATAGTCCATTTAATTTTGCTAATTTTCTAGTGGGCCCCACAATCCTCCAAAGAGGACTGCAGGGCAACCCCCTACCCTGTTCAGCAGATACCCAGCCACACCACCACCTTTGGTGGTGGTTTGTGGCCACCACAGTGGTCTCCAAACTTAGTTTTTAGGTTTTCCCAACCCCCCTCCTACCAGGCTTGAGAGTTTGACCAATAGTTTGACCTATAACCTTGTGAACCCCACCTGAAATAAGCACACATATCTGTCCCATTTCTGAGTGAATTCTCATGTTCCAAGGTGCTTATTTCATATTCTTAGCTTAATCAGTGATTGTTGCTAGATGTTTTCAACTTAATTAAGTTTGTGTAGCTTATGCGAATCTGTTTTCATCATTGTGGGACCCACACAAGCTCATTTGAGCTCATTTGCCCAAACAGTCAACAAAAGTCAACTGAATAAGCAAAGGGGGTGCAAATTGCTTAATTTTTAGTTACAAAAAAGTTGTTTTTACAAAAAGTCTTTGTTTTTAGGTATAAAATAAGTCTGTAAAAGAAAAATCCAAAAAAGGTTAATTTAATTTTAAGTGATAGTTTCTATTTAATGTACTTTAAATTTTATTTTGCATTTTTAAATTTTTGTTAAGTACTTGTCAATTTTATATTTTTATTAATTACCTTATATAGTAAAGTATTTTTAGTAAAATTTTCAGATTTTTATATTACCTTTTAGTATTTATTAGATTTAATTTTAGTTTTCTTAATTATTAATTGATATTAAGTATTAAATCTCATATTTAGTTTTTATAAAGTAAAACTTAGTTTTTATATTTTTCCTAGCTATAATATAACCTAATAGGTTTTTAGAAAATATATTTTGAATTTCCACTATTCATTTTCAATTTTTCTTATTTTAATTGTTTAAATTAGACTTAAGTTAGTTAAAAGGTAAATAATTAGTGGATTAATCTTAAAACATAATTTTTAGAGTTTTTATAATTTTTTAGGATTCCAGTGATGATTAAGTAATTTTATAAATTTTATCTTAATTTTATAAGTTAATTTAGTATTAATATTAATTAAAAGTAGTTTAATTAGTTTAATTAAGTTAAATAGTTTTCAATTTATAAAAAACCCATAAAAAGACAAAAAGATTTATTTTTATTTTTTATACTTTCTTCAAGTTCTAATTTAAGTTTAGAAATTGTTTTTGTAACTTTTTAGTTTAATTTGTAAACGTTATAATTATTAGTTAATTTAAATTAGATTTTAATTTAGTTTTTAAATAGTTTTAATAATTAAATAATATTTAAATAGTATTTTAATCACTTTTATAATTTCATTTTCGTTTTTAATTTTAAGTTTCAAAAAGTGTCAAAAGCACCCCCTGTAGTTTGTTAAATTCCAAAATCTCACTTTTTCAGTCCGATTGCGTAAATCTGAATTGTGAATACGTGCATATATCTGTTATCTGATTTTTGTGAATATTATATCTGTGTACAAATACCAAAATAACAGTAGCAATATCAACTCCACATCATCTGGCTACTGGCTACTGTCCTCAGTGCCACTCACTTATAAACGATTTTCAAAGCACCATTTCAATCTCGCTGGGACATAACGACCCGGGGAAACACTATACTATCACCGGAGTATTGGGACGAGGCTGTCTTTGACTTGTTGACCTTGGTCAATACTATCTGACGGTTTAGACCCAATCACCCTCCCTCCCGATATGTTGTCCAAACCAAAGAGCTTAACCCTTGAAATCCAAATTCAGGCTAATGAGCCTGCTCTTGAGGAAGAAAATCTTATCATGATTTTCATCATGGTTTTCTTCCTTTTCTTCACCTACAGGGTGACCTCTCCTGTTCTCCACTCCTTCGGGAATGAAGACATTATCTTTGACCCTGGCATTTTCATGTATCATTATCTTGAGCCGGGTACTTATCTCGTCGGTGTGGAACTTTCACGTGCTTCAAATGTTTGTCCAAGCATCTTGAATGTAAGTCCGATTGAGATTGATTCTTCCACATCATGCTTCCCCATGGACAAATGAATTCGGGGTCGAGTCAAGCTACCAACTCGGTAAACAAAAACAGTAGCATGCTTATAGGGTTTTCACCCTAAGTGTGGGGGAGTTACCCCCACTGTGGTTACCAATAAAGTGAAAAACATGTTGTTTCCACATTTAGCTTGTAATGTTGCCCTTTTACGTTCAAAGAGTCGGCATAATAGCCGGGACTTTGAATATTAAGGACAATATTCATTCTAAGTGTGGGGGGTATTCTAGCGAATTTTATCACATTTTACTATCTAGTACCCCCGTTTTTGGCCAAAATCTCAAAAAGTTTTTTAAAAAAATTTCACTGGTGCTTCAAAATTTTTGTGGTTATCAGTCCGCGATGTCTAAACGACAAAAGGATTGGCTAATCCAGGAGCAAACGGCTCTTGGTAAAGATATATCAAATCCGTTGACGGCTTGCAATTTGCCCAAAATTGTATGGTATCTCAACTCGCCATATCCGAAAAAGTGAATGAGTTGGCTAGCCCGCAAGATTATGGCTTGTGGTAAAGGCAGTGGAAAAACCATAATTGGTAATCAGCTCACCAAGATGTTGACTATTCCATCAAGAGTTGGCTAGTCCAGAAGCAAACGGCTTTTAGTAAAGACAAATCAAATCCGTTGACAGCTGGTGGTTTGCTCAAAATCACATGGTTATTAAGTGGACCATAGTTCTTACTTGAACTGATACATTTGGCTATTCCATAAGTGATGGCTTTTGGTAAAGAGATTAAAATTCATTAAATTTTCAAAACAGTTTATTTTCTATATTGCTAGGGACTAGCAATAGTTTAGTGTGGGGATTTGATATGTGTCTAAATACACATATATTTTACATTGTTTAAACCCATAAAAACGACCAAAAGCACACAAATGACCATATAAATGTTACAAATATCATTGAAATGTGTTTTTGTGTATTTCAAGTGCAAAAGGATTGAAAATAAATGAAAAACGAACACAATTTGCTTAATTGGCAATTTCAGTCCCTGAACTTCCAAAAATTGTCAGAAATGGTCCCTGGATAAAATATTTTGAAGAAAAGTCAACAATAGTCCCCCAGGAATCATGAAATGACAAATTTTACCCTTGGAAGTTTGAATTTGCAAAAATGGCTAAAATAGTCCATAGATTTTGAATATTGACATAAAAGGTCCCCGGGCATTTTAAAATGGAAAATTTATAAATCATGGTCCTTTGGTTACTTATTTTGGCAAGATTGGACCCTGGTGGAATAATTTGGAGGAAAAATCAATTTTGGCCCCTCGACTTTGGAAATTGGCAAATTTAGTCCTCGGAGTTTGAATTTTGGAAGTTTATGCATTAAGGACCCGTGGGAAATCAAAGCTTGGCATAATCAATCCTTGTATCAACTTTGGAAGAATAACAGCTTTGGTCCTTGGAAATTTCAGTTTTTACACATTAGGTCCTTGGGCTTAACTTTGCTACAAACCAAACAAACCACTAAATAACTAAACCCCTTTACCCCTTTAACCCTTTAACCCTTACCAGCCCACCCATGTCTTTGGCCCATTTCCCCCGTTTTATTTAATCCCACTAGGTCAAACCATTTGACCCCCTTCTTCCACATCACCCCTCCCCTAGCCTGCTACACACCCTGCCACACCAACACCATCATCAACTCTACTCCTCCACTCCACCCCTAATTCACCTTTCCACCACTAAACTCCAATACTTTCCCCCCTGCCAAAAGGAAACTGCCAAAATGGTTATCTCCATTTTCCCGCCAAAGTAATTGAATGGCCATGATATAACTCTCTCATCCAACGGCCAAGAAGAAAAGGTGGAAAGAGTCAATGGGACCCAAGGAACCCTAAAGGGTCAATATAAATAGAAAAAGAAAGAAAGAAGAGAAGTAGTAGGGATTGTAGTGGTTAAAATAGGTTTTAGTGTAATTTAGTTTATATAATTAGTGTATTCTATATTGTTTTTCAGTTTCAATTTCACTTGTGTACTCTTGAAAATTCAGTTTAAGGAAATTTCTAGTGTTATTTCATTTTGGTTGTCAAAATTGTTTATCATTAATTTTGAAATGCAAACTTTTAGTTTACTTGTTGTTAATGTTTGCTTCCTGTTTGCTTATGCTCCAGTAGGTTGATTACAGTTTGTGCAATCATCTCCTTTTAAGTTCTGGTTTTAAAAAGATCACTTCTAGTGTAAAATTCTAGGCAATCCTTGGTTAAGGACTGTTTGGCATAAATCTGCCATTTAGCCCAAAAGCAGCTTTGTGCCCATTTTAGAAGTCTGATTAGCTTTAGTTTGATGATAATAGCAGTTTAAGAATTAGCTTAGTTAGTTTAAAGTATCCTTAAAAGCTTTTTGTTAGATTATAAATCATTTTCTTAAAAAAAAAACTGTTTCACAAATAGCTTAGGATAGATTCTAGTTTTAGCATTTCTTTTAGCTTAGTATTAGTCTTAATAAGATAATGTCAGTTGTGCAATCTGTGTTTGACCTCTCACAAGTCAAATCTCACCACTTTGCAACCAATTGAACCAACTGCTTCAGCAGCCTGCAGTCCTACTTACCCCTTTTCACCTCAACTTCTGGTCAATCTTAGGATAGTATTAGCTTTTAATTTTCATTACATATGCAATTAGTAGCATGAGTTTTAGGTTTTGCAGCTTATAAGCCCATCAGTTGAGCTAGTTTTTGCTCATTCTCACCCACTTTCACCCATCAGGTCTGCAGCTTTTGTGCCCCAAACCCCCTCAAGCATGCATTTTTAATTTGTTCACTACTTGGTGTTTAGTCTTAAAAATCAGTTTATAACTTATTTGTCACCTCATCTATAAGCTTATATTTTTATGTTATTTTATTTTATTTTTTTAGCAGCTTATGAACCCCTCAAAGTCAGCCCCCTAGGCTGCAGGCCTGTGTGGATCAGTTTCATTGTTTGAGCTTATTATTGATTAAGCTCTGATTTGTTTTTTCTTCTCTGCTTTGCCCAGTATAATTTAGCTTATTAGGTTACGTCTAGTTAGTCTTTAGCTTATTAGTTTAAGTTTAAGTGCTTTTTTGAGTTTTGTTTGACCCAACAGTTGAAGCTTTGAGAGGTGGTAGCTCATTTAAATCCAACTTATAATCTTTTAGAGCTTATTCCTAGTCTTTGCTTATGAACCCTTATTTCTGAACTCATGTTGCCTATTATAGAAGTTGATTTGGGATTATGGTGGCTTGTTAAGTTTTTGTCAGCACATTTTGCCTGCCATATTACTCCCCTGCTCACTGCCTAGCAGTTTCACACACCCAACTTCTGTGGGCCCCACTGACCTCACCAGTGGGCCCCACAGGGTAACTCTTGGTTCTTTTGAGAGCTCACCCAGCTGTCTTTATTGTCCTCGGGTTCATTTGAGTTCAAACCCCCTTGCCCCCTCTTAATCTTGGCCTGCAAAATAGCTCAGGTGGACATTTTAGAACAGGTTTTGGAATTGCTTATTTGATCTTAGTGGCTTATTCAGTGCTAATTTCTTGTTGATTTAGCCTCATTCAAGTTCACCTAAGTTGTTAACAGCTTAATCTATAGCTAGGGTCCACTGAGTATCTTGTTTCAAGCTTATTCAAGGCTCAAACCTCATTTTCAAGCCCAAAAGCAATCTGTCATGCTTATTGGTTTGCAACTTGCTTATTTTTAAGCTTCATCAAAAGTAACTTCACAAAAATTCATTATTTCCAGTCATTAAATAGGTTTGTAAAAAAGAAATCCAGAAAAAACCAATTTAATTTCTAGTGATAGCTTCTATTTAATATAATTTAGCTTTTTAATTTTTATTTTTTAATTTTTGTCAAGTATTTATCTGTTTTTATATTTTTCTTAAATTCCTAGTATATTAAAGTAATTGTAGGAATTTTTTCAGATTTTTATCCTTTCATTTAGTATTAATTATAATTAATATTAGTTTAATAATAATTAAGTAATATTAGTTAATTAAATAGGTTTATTAATTTTTATTTAACAACAATACTTTTTTATATTTTTCCTAGGTTTTATATATCATAAAATAATTTTATGAAATTTTTCATAATTTTCACTGTTCATTTTCTATTTTTCTTAATTTAATTTAGTTTTAAGTAATTAATAAATAGTAATTAATTAATAATAATTAGATAAAAAGTTAGAAAAATATAATTTTAATTTTAAAATTAGTTTTATAATACTTTAGAATTTTCCAAATTTAATTTTCATATTTTTAGTGTATTTTCATAATTAGTTATAATTTAGTGTAATTTAAATAATTAAAAGTAATTAGGAAATTAGTAATTAATTAATAATAATTAATTAAATAGTGTAAAAATTAATTTTCTTTTTCTAAAAATTTTATTTTATCATTAGGATTGTAAAAATGTAATTTTCATATCCGTAGGTATTTTATTTCTATAAAACTCGCGTTTTATTTCGTTCGCTAACGTAACTTTAATTCAAACGAACGCGTTTTTAGACTTAGCTCACGTTTTTAGTGTGTCTGATCATTAGTAATTGTTTATATAGTGTTTCTAAGTTATTTTCATTCCTCATATTTTAGTGTAATCATTCTAATCACTCAAACCCCTTTCCCATCCAAATTCACCCGATCACAAACCCGTTTTGATTACTATCACACCATGTCGGGACATAACGACCCGGGGAAACACTATACTTCCGCGGAGTATTGACTCTAGGCTGTTTGACCTTGTTGACCATCACCTGGTCAATTTTGGTTGACCGTTTGGAGCCAATCAGTGGCTGACACTGTTTGCAGGTACATATGATCACTATTCACTAGTACGGTGAGCACCGCTCATAAGTACACACAGGTACCAAGGTTGAGTAGTATAAATACCCCAACTCCATTTATTGTTCACAACAACACACACTCGCATTTACTCTCATTTATTACTATTTTGATGTGTGCTTTTTCACACATCCTTTTTAGCCTTAAATCAGATAAAATACACCAAATACTAACCAAATATGCCAAGAGAATGTGTGTTTTTGTATTTGTGTATGTGCAGGTACGGATATGTGGAAAATGAACAAAAACAAAGCCAAAACTGACAAAAACGAGTACGAGATTGGAAAAAGGTCAAAAGCCGAAGCCGGGGAAGTAAAATGATCAAAGAAAGCTCATAATTGCATAAGAAGTCATCAGAGATTCATCAAAGTACAAATTTAGTCCCTGATCAAAGTTTAGAAGAAATGTCATATTCAGTCCCTACACTTTTAGGAATTTACAAAAATGGTCCTTTGAGAAATATTTCAAGTAAAGTCAACAAGTGGTCCTTCATGATTCAGAATTTGACAACATAAGCCCTTGGAAATTACATTGGTGGATTTACATATTTAGTCCCTATGTTTTGCATAATTACTACATTGGTCCTTGCTTTAATATTACTACTAAAAACCTTAATAAACCGGATCCACAACCTTGCCTAACCCAAAATACCATTCCAAGCCCAAAAAAATAAAACAAGCCCAATCCCCTCCCTTGTACCTGATCCAATCCACACCTCACCCTGGTCAAACCACCCAAGACCCGGTCAACACCCCAATCTAATAAAATACCTAAATCCTAACTCCCGCCCCCCAATTCTATTTTTACCTAGAAAAATGACTATTCACTATGAACCCTAAGATTCACACGTATTAAATTACCCCGTATAGGTAATAATAACCCCATGATGAGATATTCTAGAAGCTTTAACGTATGACAGAGGGTGTCAGGCAACACATGGACCAATGAGGAGGCACACGCAGGATCAATCTCAATCAATCACATGATCCAAGGGACATAAATCATGCTTACATTTGAAGCAAGGATATACGGACGTGATTTGAGGAAAGAAGCACACATCTAGAATCCTCTCAAACCCTAGAAGGCTCCCTCAGCATCTATATATACCCCCTCAGTCTCAGATGTTTAGTGTGTAGGTTTTAGTAATTTTCAGTCTTCTGTTTTTAAGTTTAATTGTAATTTTCATTTTAAAAGCCTTGTACTAAATTTCCTTTTATTAATATAATTCAAGTTTATTTTTCAGCTTATTGTTCTATTTACTTTAGCTTAATATCTCTTTTTACTTTATCAAAAATTTTAGTTTGAGTTAATTTCTGTATTAAATTTCTGTTTCTGTTTATCACATAAAAAAAATAGTGTTAATTATAAATTTAAGCTTTAAGTAAGTTTTGTTCTGTTTATATAAGCTCTTATAAGCTTTTCATATAGTATTCTGTGGTGTATTTTGTTCAAAAATCTCAAAAACTCAAAAGGTCAAATAAAGTCAACATTGCTTATTTTGAATAAGCTGAGCTTATTAGAGTTTGGCAGCCAGGAAGGAGTCCACTTGGCCTGTCATAAAGACAAGCAAGCTTAGTGAACCCCGTTTTTTCATGCTGAGGGGGACTTGGTTTTGAGTTTTTCATTCATTTTTACCTCTATTGCATAAGTAGATTAAACATAGCTTAGATCTGTTATTTTATTATTGTATTTAGTTTTACTTGATTAGAATTGCTTTCTGTTTCACTGATCTGCCATAGTAATTTGGATTCTGCATTTGAGTTGTTTCTGTGATTCTGTGGTATTTTATCTTTGATCTGTGTTTCTGTTGCATATTGAGTGTGATTAGATCATATTAGGTTCTGAGGTTGAAGTTTGGTTTGCATAGGATTGGATTTGAGTGTAATTCTATGGAGACTGTCACCATATAAGGGTGTTTGGCATAGTGTGGTTTGCTGATATTAAGGTTGTACCAGAGGTTGTGCTTGCTTTAGTCTATTCTAGTTGGTTGCATTAGGCATAGTTAAGCATAGAACTAGTAGTCATTTCATCAAAAAGTCAATTTAGCTTATTACTTTTCATAGCAGTTAGTAATAGTCCATTAGTCATTCATAATAGTTTCATTAAGTTGTGTCTAAACTGATTTCATTCTCAAAGAAGGTTAATATTTCATTTTCATTTAAATTTTCAGCAACTAAAATCCATTTGAGTCAAAATTTTCTGTCAATTCAAATAGTCAAACTATTGGAACATAGATTTTGGTCAAATTTTGTAAGGATCTGTAGGTTTCAATTTAAATTGGAAATACAATTGGTTTGCTATTTTAAGAGATTAGCAGCTTATGAGACAACATCAAAAAGAAAATTCAGTTTTGCTTTTCATTTGCTTATTGAAATAGTGCTTGAAAGGGACTGTGTAGATCCTGAGTTTGCCTGCCTCATCAGTCTTTGTCAGATTTATAGGCTACATTTGGATTAGTAAACAGGATCCTGAGTTATTTCTCTTGGTATATTAGTGCTCTCAGTTAGTTGGAATAACATTTGCCCCCATAAGTTTTGAGTTCTCAGCTTATTTGTTCAGCTTATTTGGCCTTTCAATTTGAATAGTTGGACATTGTTTCTGATTTCAAATTAGGGCTACTAGTTTGACTTGAGTTCATAGTCTGAGTTTAGTGGTCTATATAAGTTTCATTGTGCTTCTAGTAACCGATCTCATTGAGTTTGTGCTCTTTGCATTCACTGTTTGCTTATTTGTCATTTCATAAATGCTTATTTCCAATCAGTTGGATCCATTTCTGAGTTTCTGCATGCTTATTGATCTAAAACCTTTTCATTTGAGTTCATTTTGGTCAAAATATCTTCTGGTCAAAGTTTGGGGTCAAATTTGGTCAAAGTGCTTATAAATAAGCACTTCATTTTAAGCAGTTTTGAGCCAAACAGTAGTTCAACAGCTTATTTTCAAGTTTTCAAATTTTTCTTAAGTTTATAATAATATTTTAGAATTTCCCTGAATTTTTCATATTTTTCCAAGTTGATTTGCTATTTTTCTTATTTTATTTACATTTTTATTCAATTTTAAATACTAATTACTAAAAAATCCAAAAAAATCAGAAAAAACCTAGAAAAATCCAAAAATATTTTAGAAATTTATTTTCATTTATTTTAGAATTTTAGAAATTTATCTTGCATTTTTCCCATTTATTTTGAATTTTTAATTAGATTTAATAGTTTTTAATTCCCAAAAATTACATAAAAAGCCAAAAAAAAAATTAGTTTTTAGTTTTAAAATTACTTTTTAGTTATTTTATAATTTTCAAAATTTAGTTTTCATTTTTCTCACCTTATTTGCATTTTCTTTTAATTATTAATTATATTAATTAGTTTTTAATTCATAAAAAATAAATAAAAAGTCAAAAAAATATTTTTCTTCTTCTCAAAATTTTCGTTTATCATTTTTAACTTTTTAAAAGTATTTTCAAGTCCGTAGGATTAGTGTAGCTCAAAATTTATATTTTATTTCGTACGTTAACGTTTAATTCGCGTTTTAGCTTACGTTTTCGATTCTACGTTACGTTTTTAGTTTCCTTATTTGAATTACGTGCTTAAGTGATTATTTGTGCTTTATTTGCTATTTCATTAGTATTATCTCATCAAAATCACTTTTTACCACTTTCACGACACGTTTGAAGATTCGGGAATTCGAAATTCCATTCACCCTTCACACGGACTACGACCTCGGGTTATCCGTATTTCTTTTCGGATTACTTGAGTAATAACTATACTATAATACTTGATTTGGTTTTCAATCAATCAATACCCTTCGGTTTCAAACATATACTTACTTTCACGCCGGAGCTTGGTCCTGGGATAAAACCTGGGACGAAGATAACGAGCGTATTGCATATGTACAGTGATCAAGGAGCGTTGAAGGCAAAGATGAGACTTTCCATTAGGCAAATACCGGAGAGCAGGTTTTTACCTCAACAGCGTCTATGTGCTAGAATATTATCAGCTATTGTCTATTTTGACGGGACCTAGCTATGACCCGTTTCACCTAGCCTGAAATAAACATGTTATAATCCAAACTCAATCGAACTTGCAAATCGATCTCCACCTAGTGTTCAACCTATGTATCTAATGACCAGCCATGGCCATGTCTAATAGGAATTTTACATTGGTTTGCTCATCCAACCAGACTTTTGCCAATCTAGAAAATTTTAATGAGGGTTGAATTTTTCTTATATATGATTCGGCACTGATTTTCATTTTAGGGATATGATTCAAGACATAGGCATTCCGTGTTTGGATGTTGATATGTTATATAAACTAGCAGGGTACCCTCGCAATGCGGCTACGGGTACCCTGTGACTAAATATTGTGGCGAACAAATGTTTTTCATTTATATGTTACAAGTTAATAGACTTTCAATGTTCAATTTTTTAGCAAATTATTAAAATGATGGTTACAAGTTTAATAGGCTACTTTTATTTATGAGTATAATGCAAGCTATTCATTTTATTATTGAATGAAAATAAAGGTGAGAAGCCAACAACGCTCAAACTTCCACATTTTCGGGTAATGGTCCAATTCCCAGTCTACTAGAAAAACAAGATAACTTTCGGGTAATGGTTTAGTTAGCGGTTACACATTTTTAATAATTACTGGAGTTTGTTAGAATGACATATTAAATTGGCTATCAAATAGGCTATTATAATGTTATAATAGTATTGATGACTATCAAAAGACAATATCAAAAATCTTAATTTTAAGCATTACTAATAATGGAATAGTCCTAAATCTATTGTAATTGAAGTTGAGATAGTTGAGATAGAGATAAAGATAGTGATAGAGATTAACCAAGCAAACCAACAATTTTACTAACATAATCCTTAGCCCACTCACCACTAACACAATCTTTAGCCCACTCACCACAACTTACAAAATTCGGTTCATGAAGAAATTGAATACAAAATTAGGCCCGCATTTGTTACCCTAATAAAAGGTTTATATAATACATCTTTTACCCTAATTTAACTCAACAACAAGCAACCACAAACTCACTATGTGCAGTCATCCTCACAAATAAGATTCGCCCCTTTCTAAACTTCCTTCGGTTTGTTTCCACCACAACTGTACCCTGAATTTTCTCGTCTTCTTTTGTATAGTCAAGGCTTACACAGACCACAAACTATTGGCTTCAAGATCTTTCGATAAAGGTCTCGGGTAGGTATTCTTGTATTTTGTTCAAGATCTATGATGTGTATTCTCTTATACTTTTGTTCGAACAAGTTTGTGAGTATAAAAAGAGAAAGCTGAGATCTTTGTTTCTTTTATTTTTAGTATCAAATCTTTATTTTTAAGAAGGTGAAGTAGATGTTTCGGGTGGAGGTGGTACATGATGATGGGTCGTCTAGTGTGTCGAGAACTAGTGTTGTGGTGTATCATTTTGCTAGGAAGGATGCGGTTTTTAGATAGTGTTGGTTTTGATGGGAGGGATGGTTTTGTGGAAGTTTTTGTTTTGATGTTTATGTTGTTGTAGTTGTATTGAATGGATAGCCTTTTTTTTCTTCTCCAGTGAGATAGGCATGAAGGAGATAAATGAGATACGTTGTATTGCTTATGTTTTTTTGTTTGTTTGTTTGTTTTTTTTTTCATTCTTGCATGATGCGTTTTTTTTTCATTATTTCTGTTTGAGTCTTATGGAAGTGACGTGAGTAGAGGAGAATTTAGTAATGTAGTTCGAATCTTGTTGGTGTTTGACAGTTGGGTAGTGATAAGTGAGGGTTTGTACTTTGTAGGGATTGGGTTTGGGTTGTTGATGATTGGGTGTTGATCGAGATTGAAGAAGGATTTGCGTGTTGATGGATGATTTGCGAGGGGGATTTATATCCCTGTTTGTGGTGATCACAAGTTAATGGGGCTGTTATAAAATTAATTAATGTGCTGTTACAAAAGGGCTTTTAGCAGCCATAAATTCTGTTATTAATAAAATACAAAACGTATTCATTATAATCATTAAGTCTTTATTGACCAATATTGTAAACAACATTGACTAATGGCCTAATAATTGTGAACCAAGATAATCTCGATGTTACTTTGAAGGAAAACATGAAGGACCAAACGTGTTCATCAGAAACTTAATAACCGTTTGGTAGTTAAGTTAGTTATGTTAGTTATTCTCTGTAGATATTTGAAGGGTCATGTCGTTTGGCATGTGACTATTCGGATAGATGTGATGGTTGGAACACAACCATTCGACTAGTATAAATACTTATGAACTTGTAACTTTACATTGGTTAGACGAAATAAAATAAGTTATCTTTGTTATTATTGTTTGCAAATCAAATCATTTCGACTCACATATCCGAACACATATTGGGACCAACATTTGGCATCAAGAGCCTTGTTTGAAACCCACTCTCGTTACATCACAAAACCCAGAAACCAAACCTGTTAACGAGACCAGAAACAAACCAGAAAACCCATCCAGAAACTTTTAGTTTCAGAAAATATGCAATACTTTTGGACCTTGTTAACGTTAGAAGAGATTGCCTAGATAACTTAGGAACACAAGAAAGCCTTGTACAACTTTCTTAGTGTTGGATTTTGCAAACGGGAAGGCCACCAAAAACAAAGTGGTGCCTTGTTTTGTTGTGATCATCTGTACTCGACAACAAAACAAAAAAAGGAGAAACAATTGTTTCAGGATTTCTTGTTGGAGTCATATACACGACAACAAAGAAAGGACTTGTTGGTTACTACAACGCAACAAGGGAGAAAAAAGACGTCAAAGTTTGTGTATTTACCGACGTACACAAGGAAAAGAATAAGCGCAGAAAACTTGATAAAGCGTTGCTTGGGCAGATTTTGAAAGGTATACCGGTTACAAACAATCAAGGATTGTTTAGGAACGTTGACAATACAAGAACAAAAACATATATTGATTATAAGCAGACTGATCACTCGCTGCAAAAGGAATACCAAAAAGGTATTGAGGGTTGTTGGAGACACGGTGTGGACAAAAGAAAAGAACGAGAAAAGTATTGTGGAACAACGTAACGTAGGAGACAAGCAACAGCAGTGAACGACAAACAAAAAAAATCTTTTGTTTAGACGTTGATTAATACCTCGGGGTTTTAAGGAGAAAAAGGAGAAAAGCAATCTAATTGCTTTCGGTATAAATTAATACCGAGACATTTTTTGTTGCGAGGGACTTGGAGCAGGAAAACAACGACAAACATAGTTTTTGTACGTGGCCAAAAAACACTAAGGGTGGATTTGGATAGGAAAGCCGAGGCATTACAAGGGTCTAGGGCACGAATTGAAACCAAGTCGAGACGAACAAAAGAAAAAACATGAAGTGTGGTATTAGAAGAAGATGAGGAAAGAAAGGAAACGTGGTTGGTAAAACTCTAGTTACCGATACACAAGTGGGAACTTAAACGAGGTCATAAATTCATCATTTGGATTTCAATTATACATTTATAGTATAGATATTTACTTTCATACTATTAGGAAATCCCGAGAACTATATATTGATCCCGTATTACTAGGATTCCCGGATAACTATTTCTGTTCCCGTAGTAGTAGGATATACCATACTGGTTAGATTTCCCATACAAATTAAAAGGTGAAGATCGTAAACACATCTAAGATGTCGGGTGGAGATGATGACACCAATATCAATAACACTATAGTAAAACCCATTACACCCATTACACAATATCAATGCCCTAAACTCAAAACCACAAACTTCACTATTTGGGCTATACAAATTAAGGTTATATTAGAGGCACATGGTTTATGGGAGACTATAGAACCAAAGGAGAACACCCAATTAGATGATAAGAAGGATAAGGCAACTATTGCCCTCCTATATCAAGCGACTGAAGATGTAATATTACAAGTAGCAAGTTGTAAAACTGCAAGAGAATTATGGGAATCGTTAAGAAAGAGACACGTTGGAGAAGAGAGAGTGCAACAGGCACGATTACAATCATTGATGATTGGATTTCATACTCTTCAAATGAAGGAGGATGAAACGGTGGATGCATTTATGAACAAACTAAATGGTTACGCCACGAAGGCTAAAGAATTAGGAAAAACCATGGATGAATCACTTTTAGTACGAAAACTATATATATATATATATATATATATATATATATATATATATATATATATATATATATATATATATATAATCGAACAAATAGAGAGAAAAAAAGCAAGCTATATCTATGCAAACAATGTAATCAACTAAAGCATATTTATCTAAGCATGGCAATAAGTTATGAAAGAATGGCGTACCCGGTGGTCTTCAAAAAAAAATCTTCAAAATCATCAAGATGATATATAGACTTTGAAAAAGTCTATGTTGAGAGAAACTTCAAGATTGCCTCAAGGAATGTTCATCTAGCCATTCGATCC
The DNA here is from genome assembly GCA_030686995.1 of Artemisia argyi. Taxonomy (NCBI): domain Eukaryota; kingdom Viridiplantae; phylum Streptophyta; class Magnoliopsida; order Asterales; family Asteraceae; genus Artemisia; species Artemisia argyi. The sequence continues at coordinate 172,326,742 of CM060690.1, read as the reverse complement.
CCATTGTCTCTTTGGTCCAAAGTTGTTTGGTCCAAACATGTTTAACATTTGACTAGGATGCTTGAAAGGTGGTAGTATACCCCAAGGATTGTAGCTTTGTTGGTAGTTCCACATTTGATTACTATTGCTATTATAGTTTTGCCTATTTTGATTTCTTCTTGGTTGAGGTGTTTTAGACCTAGGATTAGGATTATTTGATTTTCTAGGTGGTGGTGTTTTAGATCTTGTCTTAGATTTAGAAGATCCTACCTCGTTTTTCAAAGACGGTTTATAAAAAGCTTTTACTTCTTCATTGTTGGCAAGAGGTATTTTTCTATCATTTATAAGTATATACTTAGGATTAGATTTTAGAGGTTTTTGTTCATTAGGTTCATTTTCGAATTTGACATTTTTAATCTCACTTGTTGAAGCTTCATTTGAGTTAAATCCTAAACCGGTTTTATCTCCGGATGTTCTTTGAATACTTATTATTTTACTAAGTGAGTGACTACTATTTTCAAATTTGTTAAGTTTGCGAATTTCTTCCCTAAGTATTTCGTTTTCACCTTTAAGCACTTGACATGATTTACATTCTTCAAAAATTTATTTACCTTTTTCAAGTTGATGTATTTTAATTTTTAGTTTAAGTACTTCATTTTCCAATTGATTGTTTATGTATTTTAGTGATTTGTTTTTAGCCATTACTAGTTGTCCTAATTTGCATAGCCTATTATATTCATTATTTAGATCTTTTTCATCTAATGATAAACTTTCATCACTAAAATATTCGGTTTCGGAACGTACCTCATTTGATGTATTCGCCATGAGACACTTCTCTTCTTTTGTCGTTTCTTTCTCATCTTCATCACTATCACTCCAAGCGCCTCCAACAAAAGCTCTTTGATTTTGATCTCTTGTCATCATTGGACATTTTCCGATGAGGTGATTTGGATCACCACACTTGAAACATTTTCTTTCAATCTTGTTGTTCTTGTCATCCTTACTCTTTTGAAATGTTTTCTTTTCATCATGCGGTTGTCTTACGAATCTTCCTCGCCTTTTGAAGAATTTCTTGAAATCTCTTACGGCCATGGCGTATTCTTCGTCATCACTTTCGGAAGATGAGCTATCTTCGATACTAGATTCCTTTCTAGCTTTCAAGGCGATTGACTTGCTTTGCTCTCGTTTTTCTTTGACCATTTCAGAATCCTTCTTAATGATAACTTCGTAAACTTTTAGATTTCTAATTAATTCATCAAGTTGCAATGTTGACAAATTCTTCGATTCTTCAATAGCCGTCACTTTAGCTCGCCATTTTGTATGAAGAGCCCTAAGAAACTTCCTAACAAAATTCTTACTAGAAAAATTCTCATCAAGTGCTTTTAAACTTGTGATGATAGTGTTAAATCTAGCAAAAGCATTATCAATTGATTCCTCTTCTGGAATCGTGAATTGCTCATATTGTTGAACAAGTAGATCTATCTTATTGTCTTTGACTTGACTATTACTTTGGTGAGTTTTTAGTAAAGAGTTCCAAATTTCTTTTGCGGTTTCACACATAAAGATCCTTTCGTACTCTTTACGTGGTAGCGCATTATAAATAACCTTTTTTGCTTCATTATTTTTAGCAAGTTTTCTTTTTAAATCATCATTTTGTTTTTCAAAAGGTACGATTTCATCTTTCTTAGTTTCGGGGTTATTTTGAATAGGTAAAAAATCACCATTAGTAATAACATGCCAAAGATCTAGATCTTTTGACTTTACATAAGTTTCGAATCGATTTTTCCAATATAAAAATCCATCACCTTCAAATAGTGGTGGTCTTTGCATAGATTGCCCTTCTAAATATTTTTCAGATTCCATAGATCGTTACAAGTTTTAAAATATAGTATATTTTAAAGATCTTGCTAGACGTGGCTCTTGATACCAATTGTGGAAAACTAGAAGGGGGGTTGAATAGTTTTACGTCCTTTTAAAAGTTTATTATCAAAAGTATTTTGTAGCTTATTAAAAACTTTCGATTCGATCTCAAGTGAATTCAAATGACAACCAATATAAGCAATTCTAATCTAATAATGAAAGTATTGAAATGTAATGAAGAAAAGATAGAGTTAGAAAGATCAAACCACAACACGCGAATTTATAGTGGTTCGGCTACAAGGACACCTTCCTTGCCCTACTCCACTCCCCGAGTACCACACTCGAGAGTTTTCTTCACTATGTCAACAAACTCCTTATGGTGGAGAAACCTTACACACCTTGGCTTACACGAGTTAATGACACTAAGCTAAATGTCAAGTTCTAATCGTAGCTAGAACCAATCTCACGACTTCTTCAAGGCTTCACACCTTCTTCACAACTTCACAACTTCTTCAAGGCTTCACACCTTCTTCACACCTTCACAACTTCACACCTTCTTCTATGCACAACTAATTCACAACTACTAAACTACTTTACAACACACCTAGTTTCTACAATCAACAAATTTACACAACACTTTTACAAATATCTAACACAACTACAATATGAAACTAGCTATTCACAACACTACTACAATTAGATGGATGTAGAGAAGTGTTCTTCTTCTTGCACTTGAATGGATGAAGCTTTGGATCACTTGGAAACAAAGACTTATGAATTATATGATCAAAGGATTTTAGATCTAGAAATGGAGGTTGGATCAGAAAGTTTATAGTGCAAAAAGGTGAGGAAAATGTGTGAAATGATCCAATATTTATAGGGCCAGATTTTACTGTTCTGGAGCATGCCGGTCCCCTTAATCATTAAGAGGGCCGCCTAGTAAAATTAAGGGGGCCACCCTCCTGAATGTTGGAAAAGTTTTTCTGGATAAAATTTGCCCTTTTTGGTTGGAAATTTGAAATCATATCTTTGTTGTTTAATATAGCATTACCAAAAATGATTTACAAATATATATAAAATGTTTATATCATTTTATAAGATATTTTGTCTTAAGACAAAATTTCCTTTGATCATGTAATGCATAAGATGCTTAGTTTATGCATACCTTAAGTGATATTAGATGTAAAAGTAAATATTTGTTACCAAATACTTGTTTACGTCTTAATCTTGACTTAATTTGATTTGAGTTTTGTGATTATCAAAACATAGGTTTATTGAGAGATATTAATAACCTTTTTAAACATTATTTATATCAACATGTTGGTTGAGGTTGAGGGAACAAGCTTTCAATGTATGAAAACATGTATTGGATTTCATCTCTTAAGCCAAAGATGATGGTGCGGTTATGGATGCAACAAAGGCAAGTGTCACCATGGGCTTCAAGTAAGCTCCATGGGATAGGGTTGTAGTTTGGTGGATTAAGTGGTGATGGTGAAAATTGTGCATCAAGAGGTGTGATGGGTGATAATGAGAGAGTGATGTCGAAAGATGCACTTTCAATAGGTGGTGGTGGTGGAATTCTTGGTGGAGATGATAGGTGAGTGTTGATGTAGTCATTGATGGAGGATGATGATGGTATGGAGGAGGTAGAGGTTCCATGTGTTGATGGTGTGTTGGATGGTGCATTAGGAGCACTAGGAGATGAACATTGAGGTGGTGGTGATGGAGTGGTATTGTCTTCATTAGTGAGATCAATAAATAGTTGTTTTGGTGGGATGATAACAAGTTTTTGTTTCTTGGCTTTGTTGGAGGTGGTGGTTTTTGGTGATGACATGATGAATTGGTTGAGGTTGATGATGATAATGGAGTGTGGATGAAAGGTGTAGAAGGGTTTTATAGCATGGAATCATGTTTAGAAGTGGTATTAATTTGAAATTGCATTGTTAGATTCCAAAATCAGTTTAGTTTTTAAGGGAAATGGTAGCTGGGACTAGCAAAAGAAGTCACAAGTTGCAAAAGAAAACAATGTAAAAACTGTTCCAGGCGGCCGGCCCCCTTAAAATTAAAAGGGCTGCCCGTCTTAATTATGGGGGCCGCCCATCTGGTAAAATCCCAGACGACCAAATTTCAAAAATTTTCAAAAACTGGTTTATTTTGGTTTTGTGTTTGCAGCAAGCTCAATTGGAACATTTCATTTTAGTTTTGGTCTATTAGAGAGACATATATATAATTATACACAAATCATGCAAGCATAGACTGAAAGCAAGAAAAAAAAACATGCATACATGTAGAGTAACAAATAATAATAAGTTAACTAATACCATAGTTTAAAGGAACCTAAAAACATATGAACAAATGTTAATTTCCGAATATATATCTATCGAAAATATAGCACACAAGAAACAATTATTCAACAAAAACATCAAATAACTAGTTTAACAAGCATGATCATCCAAAGCAAATAACAAGACCCCATCATTTCTTCTTCTTGAACAATCCTCCAATCGTCTTAGCAATCGACTTGGAGCCTCCTCGCATCTCCTCTCGTATCCTTCGGTTTTGATTGACCAAATCGGTTTGTCTCTCAAATAGTACTTGGTTAATTTGAGAGGAAGGAGATGGCACATGGTAATCGCCTTCTTCAAGTTCTTCCAAGTCTTCAAGAAACGTATCGGGAGAGGGAGCACGATGAATAAATTCATTCTCTTCGTCATCCTCTTGACGAGATGATAAGCCATGAAAACTATGACGACGAGTTAACATTAAAGTATGATGCTTATATTTTTTATGACATACGTGGAACGTAAACCTACTTCGACTCTAAAGACCTTTAACTTAAGAAGTAGTTTACCATGTTCCTTATTTTTATTTTTAACTTCTGTTAGATATATTTTACGATGTTTATCAAGTTGTTGTGGGATAATCAAAATGCCCCTTTAAACATCTTAATATATCGTGAAAATTTGTTAGATGTACATTAGACTGTATAACTAGCTATTTTCAACAAGTTTCTTATGCAAGTGATTTGTTTTGAAAGAGATGGTTTATATTTTGACACGAAAATACCAGTTTTCTAGTTAAACCAAACGCTTCCTTATCTAGAAAATTTACTACCAAAATGTCAATATATATATGAATTATATATCTTAAAAACTCTAAAATGCGAGTTTTATACTTATATACATGACAATGTATTATAGAAGTTATATTTGATTATTTTCGACACTATTAAGACATGATCCAAACACCCTCTTATCAAACAAGAAATATTTTTACTTCACCGAAAAATTTGTTTTTGTGATTAATAAGTTATAAAACCATAATGTGATATGTTTTAGCAAGTTTTTGTAGCATTATTCAACAATGTATAAGCAATATTTGAAAATAAGTGTATGAACTTTTTCAAAAATTTTCGACAAGAGGGTTTGTAATTTTTTTGTTTCTAGTGTTAATTATACCTTCAAATCCTAAGGGAAGCATTTAGTTATTAGAATCCTAGACTTAATTACAAGAAAAATTAAAATTGAAGAAATTGAAATAAAATGCAAAATCATGAGTATGATCAAATGTGATGAAATTAGATGGAATGAATTATGAAAGACTTACAATACGTAATTCTAATCGTGTTATAAGTGTTTTCCCTTTGTTAATTGACCTTGATATGAAGATTGGAGAATGGATTTTGGATGGTTTTGGGTTTAAAAATCGTCACAGCAGCAGCATGAGTGAGTAGGGAATGAAAAATGGAGTGTTTGGTAAGTAGAATAAGGAAGAAAAACATATGGAATTTGTCAGATGGCCGGCCCTTTTAATTACTAAGGGGGCCGCCCATATTAATATTGCCGGTCCCCTTAATCATTTAGGGGCCACCCAGTAAATTTTGGTTTTTCGCGGCTTTGATTCAGAAAATAAAATTAAGTAAATATATATATATATATATATATATATATATATATATATATATATATTAGATTTATTTTTAATCAAAAATACGTTGGAGAGAGTTCGCACGAAGAGAATTACTTGACATTTTTATTTGACATTTCGTCAGTAAAATTTTCTTGATAATTTTGGATAAAATTAATCAAGCCGTCAAGTCGACGATGGAAAATGTGGAAGGTATATATGTATGTATATATATATATATATATATATATATATATATATATATATATATATATATATATAAGTATATGTAAATAATATGGGTTTATAGGACGAGAAAAAGAGAGGGGGACGGATGCAAATGATGACGGGAGTTTGTTTCATCCATAGGTTCTTCAACTCATTTCTCTACATCAACATGAGTATATTTGAACATTAAAGTTCAAGAAGGCCAAGAGAGGGGAAAAAAAAGGTTCGTAAACGAACAATTTCTAGCTTTAGAAAATCAACTAATGAGTTTTCTAGGTTATAAGAGCATATAGTATGTTTAATAATAATATGTATACGTATAAATATATATCTGTATATGCTATAAGAGGATAAGTATGTGTGTATATATATATATATATATATATATATATATATATATATATATATATAAGAAAAATAGCTAAGAATAGTTACAAAACAAGCGATAGTAACAATAAACTAGATATTAGACTAAGCATGCAATCTTGACATGGAAATTTAAAAGAGACGTGTACCTTTTTGTCTTCAACAAGCAAATCTTCAAGTCTTCAAGAGATTTCATGATTATGTGAAAGCGGATAGGAAACCAAGCTTGACACGGTATGACAAATTCATCTTGTTGGTCCCCATTGTCTCATTTGACCAAAGTTATTTGGTCCAAAGTCGTTATGCATTTGACTTGGGTGCATGTATGGTGGAATCATTCCCCAAGGATTAAAGTTCCACATTTGATGATTATTGGGATAGTTTCGTCTATTTTGGTTTACTCTAGGTTGAGGAGTTTTAGACCTAGGATGAGGACTATTTGGTTTTCTAGGTGGTGGAGTTTTAGATCTTATTTTTGGCTTAAGGGGTTCTATTTCGGGTTTTAAAGATGATTTACGAAAGCTTTTAATTTCTTCATCACTTGCAATATGTACTAATCTATCTTTCAAAAGTATATACTTTGGTTTCATCTCTAGAGGTTTTAGTTCACTAGTTTCACCTTCAAACTTTACATTTTTATATTTACTAGTTGATGCCTCGGTTGAGTCGTATCCTAAACCGGTTTTATCTTTAGCAATTCTTTGAGAACTAATTATTTTACTAAGTGATTGACTACTATTTTCAAATTTCTCAAATATAATAATTTCTTCCTTAAGTTGTTTATTCTCATTTTTAACAACTAGGCTTTCTTTACATTCTATAATACTTTCTTTTCCTCTTTCTTGTCTTTGTAGTTTCATTTTTAATTCAAGTATTTCATCATTTAATTTATTGTTAGTATGTTTTAGTAATTTATTTTTAGCTATGACTTTTTGTCCTAGTTTGCATAATCTACTATATTCGCTATCTAAATCATTTTCATCTAACGATAAGTTATCATCACTATAGTATTCGATTTCGGAACGTACCTCATCAAAAGATCTTGCCATGAGACACCTTTCTTCTTTTGTTGTGTCTTTTTCATCATTGTCACTATCACTCCATGCTCCTCCTACAAAGGCCTTGTGGTTTTGACTTCTTGACAATTTCGGACATTCTCAAATAAAATGGTTTGGATCTCCGCACTTGAAGCACTTTCTTTCATTCTAGCTAGTTTTGTGGTCCTTGTTTCTTTGGAATGTTTTTCTTTCATCAAATGGTTGTCTAACGTATCTTCCTTGTCTTTTGAAGAATTTCTTGAAGTCTCTTACGGCCTTGGCATACTCTTCATCTTCAGTTTCGGAGGTTGAGCATTCTTCGTCACTAGAGTTCTTTTTTGCTTTCAATGTGATTGACTTGGTTTGCTCCCTTTTTCCTTTGACCATTTCGGAATCTTTCTTTATTATCACCTCATACACTTTCAAGTTTCCAATTAGCTCGTCAAGTTGTAGAGTTGATAAATTCTTTGACTCCTCAATAGCCGTCACTTTAGCACGCCACTTCGGATGGAGAGCCCTAAGAAATTTCCTTACAAAATTCTTGCTAGAAAAATTTTCATCAAGTGCTTTTAAACTTGTGATGATTGTGTAAAATCTAGCAAAAGCATTATCAATTGATTCCTCTTCCAGAATCGTAAATTGTTCATATTGTTGTACAAGAAGATCTACTTTATTATCTTTGACTTGACTATTACCTTGGTGAGTGATTAGTAAAGAGTTTCAAATATCTTTTGCGGTTTTACACATAAAAATTCTTTCATATTCTTTGCGTGGTAACACATTATAAATAACCATTTTAGCCTCATTATTTTTAGCAAGTTTCTTTTTCAAATCATCGTTTTGTTTTTCAAAAGGTACAATTTCATCCCTTTTGGTTTTGGGATTATTTTGTATAGGAGGAAAATCACCATTAGTAATAACATGCCAAGGATCTAGATCTTTTGATTTCACGTAAGTTTCGAATCGATTTTTCCAATAAAGAAAACCATCACTTTCAAATAGTGGTGGTCTTTGCATAGATTGACCTTCAAAATATTTTTCAGATTCCATAGATCGTTTCAAGTTTTAAAATACAGTTTATTTTAAAAAAATCTTGTTTAACCTGGCTCTGATGCCAATTGTGGAAAACTTGAAGGGGGGGGGGTTGAATAGTTTTACGTCAATTTATATTTTTAAAAACTTTGTTTGATAAAAACTTCAATTCTTATTTATGTGAATTTCAACACTTGCACAACTCAAACAATATAATCTAACTAACTAAATAATAATAACGTAAATACGAAAGTATGAAAAGATAGAGATAGAGAGATCAAACCACAACACACGATATTTATAGTGGTTCGGCTACGAAGCACCTCTTCGCCCTACTCCACTCCTCGAGTCACCTACACGAGAGTTTTCTTCACTATGTCAACAAACTCCCTTTTTGGCGGAGAAACCTTACACAACTTTTGCTTACACCGATTAACGATACTAAGCTAGATATCGAGTTCTAATAGTAGCTATAACCAATCTCACACCACAACACACCTTCTTCACAACTTGTACACAACACTACTACTACACTACTTCTAACACCTTCACTACTTCTTCTTCACAACACAACTATTTCTTCACTACTATTCACAACTACTAACCCACCTAGATCTATCAATTACAATCACTACACAACTATACAATAAATACAAGCTACACAAGTAATCTTTAATACTTCTTGGTTTGAGATGAAAGGAGTATTCTTCTCTTGCACTTTGAATGAGGATGGATAGAATCACTTGAAAACAAGAACAAATATGTTTATGATCAAAGGATTAGGAAGATGATTTGAGAGAACTAAAACAGAAAGTTTTAGTGCAAAAGGTGAGGAAAAAATTCAGATTTGAACCAGTATTTATTGGCAAAGAAATCTGACACAAGAGCATGGCCGACCCCATTAATTATGTGCCGGCCCCCTTAAAATTAAGGGGGCCGCCCTCAGTAACAGCCAGTTTTCTTTGTCTTTTCTGGGAAAAGTTTATTTGGTGAAAATTTAACTGGATTTGGTTAAAAAATTGAATTCATTTAATTATTATGAAATAAACATTTTCCTTTAATTACCAAAAATGTTTTTCTTAAATATATAAAATGTTTATACCATTTTATATAATTTGTAATTAGTAAATAAACCTTCCTTTGATCATAAAATGTATTAGGCACTTGTTTATTCATACCTTAAGTGAATTAGTTGGATATAATGATATTTTGTCACTAAATACTTATTTACGTAATGATTATATGTTTAATGACTTTTTATTTTGTGATCGTCAAAACATAGGGATATCAAAAAATATTAATAACGTTTTTGCACATTATTTATATCAACAATCTCCCCCTTTTTGATGATTACAAAATCTAAACTCATTAAATCAAAAATTATTATATATGCAAGTATTTAGTGAGTTTATATCACTTCTCCCCCTTTTTGTGAACATCAAAAAGGTTGTCCCGAAGTCGGATGAGCTCCCCCTTGATGTGTACTCCCCCTCATTTTAAGGTTACAAGACAAGTCGAGATATGGAATGCTTGCCAAAATATTTAGATCATACAATATATATGCATGCAACATATATATATATATATATATATATATATATATATATATATATATATATATATATATATATATATATATATATATATATATATATATATATATATATATATATAGATAAAGCAAGCAATATAAGCATGGAAGAAAGCACTTCATTAAATAGATGAAAAATACAAGCAGCATGCATCCAAGATGCATGAACAATACAACAAATAAACTAAAGCCTTAAGGGCTTATAATCAACCAAAACTCTAATAGAAATATTTTTCCTAGAGCTTGTTCATCAAAATGGTTAAAAACAATTTTATTTTCCAACCATGAGCCATGCTTAGTTTGGGAGGAGCAATGTCGTAGGTGGAGATGATGGTGTTGATGGAGGTGTGTTTGATGTTGGTGGAGGTGGTGGTGTGTTTGATGTTGGTGGTGGACGTGTGGATGTTGTTGGTTGAGGTTAAGGGAACAAGCTTTCAATGTATGAAAACATGTATTGGATTTCATCTCTTAAGCCAAAGATGATGGTGCGGTTATGGATGCAACAAAGGCAAGTGTCACCATGGGCTTCAAGTAATCTCCATGGGATGGAGTTGTAGTTTGGTGAATTGAGTGGTGATGGTGAAAATTGTGCATCAAGAGGTGTGATGGGTAATAATGAGAGAGTGATGTCTAAAGATACACTTTCAATAGGTGGTGGTGGTGGAATTCTTGGTGGAGGTGATAGGTGAGTGTTGATGTAGTCATTGATGGAGGATGATGATGGTATGGAGGAGGTAGAGGTTCCATGTGTTGATGGTGTTTTGGATGGTGCATTAGGAGCACTAGGAGATGAACATTGAGGTGGTGGTGATGGAGTGGTATTGTCTTTATTAGTGAGATCAATAAATAGTTGTTTTGGTGGGATGATAACAAGTTTTTATTTCTTGGCTTTGTTGGAGGTGGTGGTTTTTGGTGATGACATGATGAATTGGTTGAGGTTGATGATGATAATGGAGTGTGGATGAAAGGTGCAGAAGGGTTTTATAGCATGGAATCATGTTTAGAAGTGGTATTAATTTGAAATTGCATTGTTAGATTCCAAAATCAGTTTAGTTTTTAAGGGAAATGGTAGCTGGGACTAGCAAAAGAAGTCACAAGTTGCAAAAGAAAACAGTGTAAAAACTGTTCAAGGTGGCCGACCCCATTAATTCATGGCTGGCCCCCTTAAAATTAAAGGGACCGCCCGTGTTAATTATGGGGGCCGCCCATCTGGTAAAATCCCAGACGACCAAATTTCAAAAAATTTCAAAAAATGGTGTATTTTGGTTTTGTGTTTGCAGCAAGCTCTATTGGAACATTTCATTTTAGTTTTGGTCTATTAGAGAGGCATATATATAATTATACACAAATCATGCAAGCATAGATTGAAAGCAAGAAAAAAAAACATGCATACATGTAGAGTAACAAATAATAATAAGTTAACTAATACCATAGTTTAAAGGAACCTAAAAACATAGGAACAAATGTTAATTTCCAAATATATATCTATCGGAAATATAGCACACAAAAAACAATTATTCAACAAAAACATCAAATAATTAGTTCAACAAGCATGATCACCCAAAGCAAATAACAAGACCCCATCATTTCTTCTTCTTGAACAATCCTCCAATCGTCTTAGCAATCGACTTGAAGCCTCCTCGCATCTCCTCTCGTATCCTTCGGTTTTGATTGAGCAAATCGGTTTGTCTCTCAAATAGTACTTGGTTAGTTTGAGAGGAAGGAGATGGCACTTGGTAATCGTCTTCTTCAAGTTCTTCCAAGTCTTCAAGAAACGTATCGGGAGAGGGAGCACGATGAATAAATTCATCCTCTTCGTCATCCTCTTGACGAGATGATGAGCCTTGAAAACTATGACGATGAGATTTACCCTAATCACTCTGAGGTTTACGGGTTTGTTTAAGAACGAGAGGATGTAAGGTCGGATAGATGGACTCATAGATACTACCATCAATATCGGGATAGTGTTCGATAACATGACGGTAGAGACGGGTGAGGAACATTCCATATGGAAGATTGGCTTTAGGAGTAACTCTTGCACGTTTAATGCGCTTGATAAAGAAATAAGCCAAATTGTAATGTTGTTCGGCAACAATACAATACAACATATGAGAGAGGCTAGCCGGGAGATGGTCACGGTGGCCTCCGGTACCAAACGCATTCTCACGAATGAGTTCTTCCTAACGCTTCATGTCGGGGCTTAATTCTTTGAGTAGAATTTGGTTTTCGGTGATATCGACATTTTTGGATTTGATTTTTCGAGTGGTGGTTGCACGGGTTAAACCGAGCATTTGACGAATTTCGAGTGGAGAAGGAATTTCGGAGAAATACGGACCAAAAGTTGGGCGAGAATATTGAAGAGAACCAAGATCCCATTCGTTTATGGAAACGGATTGACCGGTGAAATGTATTTTGAGGATTTGACGAAATTGTGCAAGAGTTAGAGTAATGAATTCATGTTGGATCATGAATGAGATGAGAATAGAACCAAAATCATCGGTTTGGACCTTGACTTGGCTATAGAAATCGAGAATAAAACGAGGAATGATGGGTTCATTAATTTGGAAGAGACATTCAAAACGGACATTTGAGAACATACGATTGATGTAATCGGATTGATAGTAAGCGGGATGTACGACACGACCTTCATGAATATTTCTATCTTCAATTTGACGATAGAAATGAGCTATGGAAGGAGAGGTGGTGGGAAATTGAGACACTTTGGGAATGTAGTTTTTGGTTAATGAAATATCTTCGGTAATAACTCTGGGCATTTTCACCTAAACACAATAACAACAAAAATAAAATTAAAATAAAGTTAACATTAAAATATGATGCTTATATTTTTTATGACATATGTGGAACGTAAACGTACTTCGACTCTAAAGACCTTTAACTTAAGAAGTAGTTTACCATGTTCCTTATTTTTATTTTTAACTTGTGTTAGATATATTTGACGATGTTTATCAAGTTGTTGTGGGATAATCAAAACGCCCCTTTAAACATCTTAATATATTGTGAAAATTTGCTAGATGTACATTAGATTGTATAACTAGCTATTTTCAACAAGTTTCTTATGCAAGTGATTTGTTTTAAAAGAGATGGTTTATATTTTGACACGAAAATACCATTTTTCTAGTTAAACCAAACGCTTCCTTATCTAGAAAATTTACTACCAAAATGTCAATATATATATGAATTATATATCTTAACAACTCTAAAATGCTAGTTTTATACTTATATACATGACAATGTATTATTGAAGTTATATTTGATTATTTTCGACACTATTAAGACATGATCCAAACACCCTCTTATCAAACAAAAAATATTTTTACTTCACCGAAAAATTTGTTTTTGTGATTAATAAGTTAAAAAACCATAATGTGATATGTTTTAGCAAGTTTTTATAGCATTATTCAACAATGTATAAGCAACATTAGAAAATGAGTGTATGAACTTTTTCAAAAATTTTCGACAAGAGGGTTTATAATTTTTTTGTTTCTAGTGTTTGTTATACCTTGTAATCCTTAGGGAAGCATTTAGTTATTAGAATCCTAGACTTAATTACAAGAAAAATTAAAATTGAAGAAATTGAAATAAAATGCAAAATCATGAGTATGATCAAATGTGATGAAATTAGATGGAATGAATTATGAAAGACTTACAATACGTAATGCTAAACGTGTTATAAGTGTTTGCCCTTTGTTAATTGACCTTGATATGAAGATTGGAGAAGGGATTTTGGATGGTTTTGGATTAAAAAATCGTCACAGCAGCAGCATGAGTGAGTGGGGAATGAAAAATGGAGTGTTTGGTAAGTAGAATAAGGAAGAAAAACGTATGAAATTTGTCAGATGGCCGGCCCTTTTAATTATTAAGGGGGCCGCCCATATTAACACTGCCGGTCCCCTTAATCATTTAGGGGGCCGCCCAGTAAATTTTGGTTTTTCGTGGCTTTGATTCAGAAAATAAAATTAAGTATATATATATATATATATATATATATATATATATATATATATATATATATATATATATATATATATATATATATATATATATATATATATATAGATTCATTTTTAATCAAAAATACGTTGGAGAGAGTTCGCACGAAGAGAGTTTTTATTTGACATTTCGTCAATAAAATTTTCTTGATAATTTTGGATAAAATTAATCAAGCCGTCAAGTCGACGATGGAAAATGTGGAAGGTATATATGTATGTATGTATGTATATATATATATATATATATATATATATATATATATATATATATATATATATATATATATATATATATATATAAGTATATGTAAGTAATATGGGTTTATAGGACGAGAAAAAGAGAGGGGGACGAATGTAAATGATGACGGGAGTTTGTTTCATCCGTAGGTTCTTCAACTCATTTCTCTACATCAACATGAGTATATTTGAACATTAAAGTTCAAGAAGGCCAAGAGAGGGGAAAAGAAAAGGTTCGTAAACGAACAATTTCTAGTTCTAGAAAATTAACTAATGAGTTTTCTAGGTTATAAGAGCATATAGTATGTATAATAATAATATGTATACGTATATTTATATATATATATATATATATATATATATATATATATATATATATATATATATATATATATATATATATATATATATATATATATATATGCTATAAGAGGATAAGTATGTGTGTATATATATATATATAAGAAAAATAGCTAATAGTAGTTACAAAACAAGCTATAGTAACAATAAACTAGATATTAGACTAAGCATGCATCTTGACATGGAAATTTAAAAGAGACGTGTACCTTTTTGTCTTCAACAAGCAAATCTTCAAAGTCTTCAAGAGATTTCATAATCATGTGAAAGCGGATAGGAAACCAAGCTTGATACGGTATGATGAATTCATCATGTTGGTCCCCATAGTCTCATTTGACCAAAGTTATTTAGTCCAAAGACGTTATGCATTTGACTTGGGTGCATGTATGGTGGAATCATTCCCCAAGGATTGAAGTTCCACATTTGATGATTATTGTGATAGTTTCGTCTATTTTGGTTTACTCTAGGTTGAGGAGTTTTATACCTAGGATGAGGACTATTTGGTTTTCTAGGTAGTGGAGTTTTAGATCTTATTTTTGGCTTAAGGGGTTCTATTTCGGGTTTTAAAGATGATTTACGAAGGCTTTTAATTTCTTCATCACTTGCAATATGTACTAATCTATCTTTCAAAATTATATACTTTAGTTTTATCTCTAGAGGTTTTAGTTCACTAGTTTCACCTTCAAACATTACATTTTTAGATTTACTAGTTGATGCCTCGGTTGAGTCGTATCCTAAACCGGTTTTATCTTTAGCAATTCTTTGAGAACTAATTATTTTACTAAGTGATTGACTACTATTTTCAAATTTCTCAAATATAATAATTTCTTCCTTAAGTTGTTTATTCTCATTTTTAACAACTAGACATTCTTTACATTCTATAATACTTTCTTTTCCTCTTTCTTGTCTTTGTAGTTTCATTTTTAATTCAAGTATTTCATCATTTAATTTAGTGTAAGTATGTTTTAGTAGTTTATTTTTAGCTATGACTTTTTGTCCTAGTTTGCGTAATCTACTATATTCGCTATCTAAATCATTTTCATCTAACGATAAGTTATCATCACTATAGTATTCGGTTTCGGAACGTACCTCATCGAAAGATCTTGCCATGAGACACCTTTCTTCTTTTGTTGTGTCTTTTTCATCATTGTCACTATCACTCCATGCTCCTCCTACAAAGGCCTTGTGGTTTTGACTTCTTGACAATTTCGGACATTCTCAAATAAAATGGTTTGGATCTCCGCACTTGAAGCACTTTCTTTCATTCTTGCTAGTTTTGTGGTCCTTGTTTCTTTGGAATGTTTTTCTTTCATCAAACGGTTGTCTAACGTATCTTCCTCGTCTTTTGAAGAATTTCTTGAAGTCTCTTACGGCCATGGCATACTCTTCATCTTTAGTTTCGGAGGTTGAGCATTCTTCGTCACTAGAGTCCTTTTTTGCTTTCAATGCGATTGACTTGGTTTGCTCCCTTTTTCCTTTGACCATTTCAGAATCTTTCTTTATTATCACCTCATACACTTTCAAGTTTCCAATTAGCTTGTCAAGTTGTAGAGTTGATAAATTCTTTGACTCCTCAATAGCCGTCACTTTAGCACGCCACTTCGGATGGAGAGCCCTAAGAAATTTCCTTACAAAATTCTTGCTAGAAAAATTCTCATCAAGTGCTTTTAAACTTGTGATGATTGTGTTAAATCTAGCAAAAGCATTATCAATTGATTCCTCTTCCGGAATCGTAAATTGTTCATATTGTTGTACAAGAAGATCTATTTTATTATCTTTGACTTGACTATTACCTTGGTGAGTGATTAGTAAAGAGTTCCAAATATCTTTTGCGGTTTTACATATAAAAATTCTTTCATATTCTTTGCGTGGTAACACATTATAAATAACCATTTTAGCCTCATTATTTTTAGCAAGTTTCTTTTTCAAATCATCGTTTTGTTTTTCAAAAGGTACAATTTCATCCCTTTTGGTTTCGGGATTATTTTGTATAGGAGGAAAATCACCATTAGTAATAACATGCCAAAGATCTAGATCTTTTGATTTCACATAAGTTTCGAATCGATTTTTCCAATAAAGAAAACTATCACTTTAAAATAGTGGTGGTCTTTGCATAGATTGACCTTCTAAATATTTTTCAAATTCCATAGACCGTTTCAAGTTTTAAAATACAGTTTATTTTAAAAAAATATTGTTTAACCTGGCTCTGATGCCAATTGTGGAAAACTATAAGTGAGGGGTGGTTGAATAGTTTTACGTCAATTTATATTTTTAAAAACTTTGTTTGATAAAAACTTCGATTCTTATTTATGTGAATTTCAACACTTGCACAACTCAAACAATATAATCTAACAAACTAAATAATAATAACGTAAATATGAAAGTAATGAAAAGATAGAGATAGAGAGATCAAACCACAACACACGATATTTATAGTGGTTCGGCTACGAAGCACCTCTTCGCCCTACTCCACTCCTCGAGTCACCTACTCGAGAGTTTTCTTCACTATGTCAACAAACTCCCTTTTTGGCGGAGAAACCTTACACAACTTTTGCTAACACCGATTAACGACACTAAGCCAGATGTCGAGTTCTAATAGTAGCTAGAACCAATCTCACACCATAACACACCTTCTTTACAACTTGTACACAACACTACCACTACACTACTTCTAACACCTTCACTACTTCTTCTTCACAACACAACTATTTCTTCACTACTTGTAACAATTCACATTTTCTGATTACTATTCATTTTTACTATTCACTATTACTATTCACATTCACTATTCATTTTTACTATTTATCGTATTTTGGGTCAGTATAAAAACTTAGAACTTTTTTCTAAAATTTACTATTCACTTTTTACTATTCACTCCGATACCCGCACCACCTTTTGACTAATACATTTTAAATGACCTTACCTAATCATATACCTAGTCATCAACTAAATATTATTTAGATAATATCTTACAAAATATCTCATTAAGAGAAGTCAAGTTGAAATTCTCTTCTTAAATATCTAAACACTATTCACATAAATATCTAAACATTATTCATCAAAATATCTAGATATTTTCAGAAATTTTCACTATAAATAGAAAGGAAACTAGTTCATTTTATTTCACAGAAAAACACACATTTCCCTCCTCCTCCACCTTTCTCCCTCCATACATCCTCCATACTTGATTTTTAGGCTTCAAGTTATACAGATAAGTTGATGGCACAAGTATTCTCTACGTAAAAATATAGTTTATTTTGTGTTTACGCGGTTAGATTAAGAGCTACACAATGGTGGATAGGAGCTGTGGTCCTCAGAAATTTCTTAAAACTTTGGCAAGAATAGATCGACTAATTCCAAGGATGGGTTTTTAATATGGGAGCTATTGGGTTGATTTTAGAGGTTTTTAAGGTTTAGGAAATGGATTCTTGAATTTAGATGCGGAAGCGCTGCCCAATTTTTTAGTATCATTTATCAGTTATTATCAGGTGAGTCATAACCCCTACTCTTTTTATACTTGTTTTAACTCTTTGGGGGAGATACATGCTCAACTACTTGCTTACTTGTACAAATACTCAAAACATTTATACTTGATTATATTATACTTGATTGCATACATACATGACTGTGTTATACTTAATTGCGTTATTCTATTTAGTGGCTAGTAGTTATCTTTGGGAATTGGCTCCCATTTGTCTTTGGGAATTGGCTCCCAGTTGTCTTTGGGAATTGGCTCCCAGTTGTCAGTAACACCCCCAATTCATGGACGCAGCAGAATTCGAACTGGGTGTTACTCGACGGCACAATAGTCACAATAATAGAAAATGAACTCTAATTGAGTCGTTTTAAAAGGTTTATCATTCAAATTATATAAATATCAGAGATTACAAAATGAGGTCCCAGATGGTTCCATGTTTACAATTTACATTAAATGAGTTTTTGAATGATAATAAAATTTATAGCCCTCATGAATATCCGTGCCCTTCCGTGCCATCCTTGATCATCATGGACCTGAAATACATGCTTAAGAGGTCAACACAAAGGTTGAGTGATATTCATAGAGTTTGTTTAATGGTTGAACACAATATGTTGGTAGTGTGAGTTAATTAGACTCATACTCATGGTTGGAAAACAAAACAGGTAGGCTACGTTATTATACGCCCATAAAATGTATTATAAACTAAGCTTATGACACCAAAACGTTAACGGGTACCAATATCAATCGGCGGAGTTATCCCGGTAGGTAGTTTGCTAACATACCTAAATCTCAAATATTAGTGCATTTGTTTGAACTTAGTCAATACAAATGGGATTCGTCAATCCCAATAGGTCTATTCACAATATTCGCGCTCACTATTACTAGTGATTAAATGGTTCATAATAAGGGATATTGGTTTTAGCAAGGATAGTACTTAGTGATAATAAAACAATCAGGCAAACATACAATTGAAAAGCATTGTGTTCGGTTTAAAATAATAGCATGTATTCCCCCCAAGGGTTTGTAAAACAATTAAGTAATGGAAAGTGGGGCTATGAACTCACCTTAAGTTAAATAGCAAGTAGTGAATGTAATGGTTGAGTCGTGAAGGTTTCTACAAGCAACCTATAATAGAATGTTGCGACTTAGGATTGGAGTAAAGAATATGTAGAATTGCCAATATATGTCTTGCATTTAGTCCATGATGTGGTATAAAGTGTAGTGTAAGTCTTTGAAAAGAAATGGTTCATAAAACATGTATAGTTTATATATCGTTTACTACCGTTCGGGCCGACATAACTCAGAAGTCATGTAGTAAACGTTCGAGGAGCCAGGACACTTTAATTCGTAAATCCACAACTCATATCGACGGCTTACTTAATGAACTCCTCACATGAGGCTCCCTACTATTGTAGTAGTTGATAATATATATATATATATATATATATATATATATATATATATATATATATATATATATATATATATATATATATATATATATATATATATATATATATATATATAAGTTTTGATCCGAAAAGTTACATGTCCAATATTTGAATAAACTTAGGAAAGTTTATTTTTACGTGAAGATTGTTATTAGGGTAAGTTTCTTAAGTCTTGTATGACAATTACTTGTAAGATCTAATGGTTCTTTAGATGAAATAGATCCAAATTGTATGTTTAAGTTATCGCCAACCCTTTAGCTCATGTTTCGCCTAAGTGAGTTTATATGGTCATTTAGTCATGGCCTTGCCATGACCTTTGGCCATTGTTCCATGGTCTTGAGACTCAACCTTGGCTCTAGCCATGGTTGTGGTCTTGAATCTAGGTCATTAGACCTCTTGTTCTTTTTAAACAATAACAATTATATAGTGACTTATATATATAAAATAGCTGCTAAGAAACTGAAGAAAATCTCATTCGTTATCGGTTTTTTGGAGACGTGCTCTTAAGTTTTTGAAGAAAACGTGATTTCGGACAACTTTCGTGGTTTAACTTTTTCGTGAAACGGAACAGAAGGGCCTCTTTTTGCGTGTTTTATGTTCTGTCACAGAAACATTTGGCAGTTTTGCAGTAAAGTTTTGGTAATTTCAAATGGTCATAACTTTTGACTCGTGTGCTCGTTTTAGGTGGTTTAAATTGCTATGTTTTCCTTGTTAAGTCCTCTAATACATTATGTAATTATCCAATATCATTTATATACTGTTTTGATCAGAGTTCTCCATAAAAATCACTAGTTTGCTTGTTTACTTATCATAAGTTAACATATATATATATCATAGTTTGTTTTACCCATTTTTATACATCATGAACTTAATAACAAGACAATATATAGTATGAAGGAAATACAAATAGCATGAAAATGATATTTAAGCAAGGAAGTGTATTAGAGTTTGCTTACAACTTTGGCTTTCTACAAGAAAGGTAAGTAACATGTAAGGTAAGGACTTTGATTGACAAGCTTCTCTTCACTTTAGCAATCCTTCTACTCTTGTATTTTTGAAGTATTTGTGAGCTTTGATAAATCGAGGTTATTTGAAGATTATAACTACGTCTTTTTGGAGAGTTTAAAGTTATAACAACTTTTCTTAGAAAATTTCCAAGATTGAAGATCAAACACTAGTTTTCTTTCAAAAACTAGTTAACTTTCTTACAAAATATAAGTAAAGTGCCTTAGGGTTTTAGGACTTTGATAGATAAAGAGAGGAGGGTGCAAGGAATTTCATGTGTTTAGCTTGGTATTTATAGGGTAGGAAAAATAGTTAACCATATATTGGGTTAGAATTTAACTATAGTTAGTTAAGACACTTGTAATGATCTAAAGGATCAATGGTCAAGATCAAGCCACACAAAGGTGACTCCCCCCCCCCTATATGGTGGTTCAAGATGGCTAGGAAGGGTGAGTTGGCCTTTGGTTGATATTATCCTAGATATTGAGTTAGTTTTGACTCCGTAAAATAATAACCGTAAATGATTAAGCCATAATACGTAAAACCGGGTATCGTAAAAATAAAAAACTTGGAAGAATGATTAAACTTGTCAAAATACTCCATAATAAAATATAAAATGAGTGGTAGGTTCCATTGGGGTGCTAAAACCCTGCTAAAACTGGAAACACGGGTCTAAAACGCGTAATACGTAAAACGTACGAATATTGTGTAAAATTGAGAAAAGTAAAATGTTACTTTTCTAATGTGATAATAATGATTTAAAATGACTTATAATGTCTAGACTGGGCTCAGTCTAGTGTCGGTTGGTATTTAATGTCTTTAAGACATAAAACCGTAAGCCTAAAAATCAAGGAATGATTTATAAAATCAAGGAATGATTTTTGGTCAAAGGAGGTGGGAAAAATATGTTGACTTTTTCCAAAAATGTGAAAACTCAAATCATCTTAGAAACGCGGTGCAGGTATAGGCTAAGGTTACGGCTGAGTAAAAGTGCTTAAAAACAAAAATTCCTGTTTTTCACGGCCGAGGTTTATTTGGTCATATTTTTCTCAGTCATGATTAATTCTCAAATAAATCATGAGTGTATCAAACATTTTTCTGATGCGGGGAAAATTAACGCGGTCGAGTTTCGTTGTGCGTAGGATTTTTGAATGACGTTTTACCCTAAAACGTGTAGTTCCTTAATAACTTTCGCGAAAATGATCTGATGAGTGTCAAACTTTTATTTTGTCATGGAAATGATTTATCATACGAGAATATGAAATAAAAATCAAATTTCGGAAAAATGAATAGTAAAAAGTGAATAGTAAAAATGAATAGTGAAATTTTCGGGAATAGTAGTTAACCTGAAAATGTGAATTGTTACAGTCTCTACCCCTTACGGGGAACTTCGTCCCGAAAATCTATGTGTGTTATATGTTGGAGTGGTGTCGATGAAGAGGTGTGGTTACTTATGAGGGCTCGAGTGATGTAGTTTGATTTGTCGTTTCAGTGTATGGCGTAGGATGAGGTTTACTTTTATGTGGGAAAGGTAGAGTAAGAGTGATTAGTTGTCATACTCTATCGTATGAATACTTTATGAATCGCTTATATTCACAAGAAATTTGTTTTAAGATTATAGGTGAGAAGTTTGTTTCTAAGAAAACATACAGGTGACTGCTCCCAGCATAACATGATCCCTCCTGAATTAGACATAGGTGATCAGGCTATGTATAATTTAGGACTGATAATGTGACGTTCGGTTTAGTCACGTAGTATTGTGTTTCTTAAATAGGTTGCATTTAGTGCCTAAACTATAACTACTATGTACGTTAAGACCCTCCTCTTTATTTGCCTTACACACACTACATACACATACGCTTTTTGTTAGTTGTTGGTTTAGTTCCACGCTGTTAGAAGATGTGACTTTAGTATTATAAGGAACCCCAGAGATTAGTCGAGTCATTAAAAATATGGAGCTCAGTAATAACTTATTATTTAACTTGATCTTATGACAGTTCTTGTTTGATGAGACATAAGGTTTGAGTTAAATAATATTATTACTTAGCTTTAGGGATTTGATGACTTGATTATCTTACTATCTGTCTCAGAGAGCGATTTTTGTGTCGGAAATTCTTAAGTAGGATGATTTAGAATCTCCTTATTTAAATGGATTGGGACGCCTCTTTATTTAAATAAAGAAATTGTAAATCACCGAACCATAAGTTTATGATCCCTTACTTACATAAATTTGGATGCTTCTTTATGTAAGTAATGAGTTATAAATAAGTGGGCTTAATTTCATCCGATACGACTACTTAACCACAACCCTAGACGAATCAGAGTGAACACCACTATTTTAGAGATCCTAAAATCCCGAATTCTCTTAGACACACCGTAAGTAGTTAACATCAACAGAACTTCGGGACGAAGTTCCCTTAAGGGGTAGAGACTGTAACTATTCACATTTTCAGATTACTATTCATTTTTACTATTCACTTTCACTATTCACTCCCGAAATTTTTATTTTATATTCTCGTAAGTTAAACTATTTTAATGATAATCTGAGATTTTGACACTCGTCGGATCGTTTCTGCAAAAATCACGAAAGTTGTCTGGAATCATGTTTTCTTCAAAAATTCAGGGGCACGTTTCCAGAAAACCAATAACGAATGAGATTTTCTTGAGTTTCTTAACAGCTATTTTATATACCAAAGTTACTATATAATTGTTATGGTTTAATAAGACCAAGAGGTCTAATGACCTAATGCCAAGACCACAACCATGGCTAAAGCCAAGATTGAGTCTCAAGACCATGGTAACAATGACCAAGGTCACGGCAAAGCCACGGCTAAAGACCATGTAACTTTTCGAATCAAAAACTTATATATATTTTATCAAATACTACAATAGTAGGGAGCCTCATGTGAGGAGTTCATTAAGTAAGCCGTCGAGATGAGTTGTGGATTTACGAATTAAAGTGTCCTGGCTCCTCGAACGTTTACTCCATGACTTCTGAATTATGTCGGCCCGAACGGTAGAAAGAGATATACAACCTATACATGTTTCATAAACCATTTATATTTAAAGACTTACACTATATACTAAGTACTACATCATGAACATTATGCAAGACATATATAGGCTATTCTTCGTATTCTTAGACGTTACTCCAAACCTAAGTCGCAATGTTCTATTATAGGCTGCTCTTAGAGACTTTCGCGATTCGACTACCACTTTCATTTCTCATTACATAAGCTTAAGGTGAGTCATAGCCCCTACTCTTTTCATACTTGTTTTAAACTCTTTTGGGGAGATACATGCTTAAACTACTTGCTTTCTCTTTTACTAAAGACAATTTTACTCATATGTTATGCTATACTTTTATACTCTTAAACATGATGTGTAGTTTTATTACGATATGTGCCTTAATGTGTTAAACTATTCTATACGCTATATTCTTTAACCACTGTTTAACTCTTTTTTGGGTAAAGGGGAGTAATCCTGCACCCTGGTAAATATAATAACCAAAACGTTTAAGTACAAAGGATATGGGTGAAGTCCCATATCTCAGCCCGTTTAGGCAAACAACTTACATAACAAGATACTTCCTATTTTCTAAACAAGAAAACAAACCACTACTCAAATTCTAACATAAGACAAAACGAAATAAAATTACTTCCTAAGACCTTGAAGCTTGGTGCCATACATGGCATTAAAAGCATCCAAATTCCCAGGAAGATCATAAACTTGTTTTGCATAGTCATCATAGTCATAGTCATCATAATCATCTTCAAACTCTAGGCCACCACCGAATAGATTAGCAGACTCATCAAATGGGTTAGAAACCAATTTATCTTCAGAATCAGAAACCTCAATCTCTCCCACCTTAGAGAAAGGGTTAACTCTCTTAGTAGAAGAGGCAGGCGGAGTACAAGAATCACTAGTTTTAGGAGCCATAACCGACTCCTTCTCTTTCAAATCGCTCACAAGGGGTTCTTGTGAAACATTACCTGTCTTAGTAGACTCATCTTCATTAAATTCCATTGTACGACCAGAATCCCCCTCCATGTTGGTGTCATTCGTAGGAATGCCGAAAGCATCCGTATCTTCCATATTTAGAGCATCAGACCGGTTAGATGTAAAGATCTTCTTTCCACTCGAACTAGCCACATCAGAAGTATTCATCTTATTGTCATCCACTTTCTTAAGTTCAGGAGGAGTCTTTTTGGGTCGATATTGAAACTTCTTACCCACAACAGGTTTAGGAACCCCTCCTTGACCCGGAATAGTAGAACCACCTTGTTTCCCTTTCTTCTTATTATTGACAGTCTTGAAACCATCATTAACAGTCATAGTAGGCTGGGTAGGAGGTAACACAACTTTAGGACAATCAATAAGAGTATGACCAAAAATCTTACACTTATCACAACGCGGTGGTTTCCACTCATATTCGACCTGAATCTTCTCAATAGTAGACCCTGAACCATCAAGTAAAGGTATCTCAACAGTGAGGCTATCTCTAAGCACCTCATCCGACTTCACTTCAATCATGCATCTAGCAAAACTACTACGGCCCCATGATTCCTTGCACATTTGGCTAGTATAAGCGTCTAACCTTTTGGGCGTACCAATCAGTGTGGCAAGAAGACTGAGACCATCATCTGAAAACATAGCAAGAGGCACATCATGGAATTTAACCCATACCGGGATGTTAGTCAAATCCTCTTTAAGTAGGTTAGTGTTCAAAGTCCATGGTTTGAGAATAATAGGAACATTTCTAATCAACCAAGGACCATTTTCAAGAACATCATCAACACCTTTACTCGAACTGAATTTAAAGAAAAAGAATCCCTTTGCATTCATCATCACCTTTCGTATACCATACTTAGCCCATGCATTGCGTACATAGTAATCAACAACAGGAAAAGCAAGGCGTTGACCAAGGAAATACCCATAAAGAGTATTCTCAAATATGAGATTCACCTCTTCCACTACATTAATCGGGACACAAAGATCAACATCAGTCTTCTTGGTGCTGCATTCCAACATACGAAAATTAGACACATATTTCTTAGGATCGTTAGAAGTAGCACCAGCATAAGAGACCGACTTCACTCCCATACCACTCGTATTAGAAGGCTGATCCAAACCATCTAAAGTGTTAGAATCCGTATTAGTACCCTTATTAGCAGCAATCTCGTGTTGAACTTGATACATAGTAGCATCAAAATTCTTACGCGCACTTAACAATATTTGTTCAACATTAGGAGCAACCACACGTTCATTAGTAGACTTCTTCGCCACTGGAGGTTCATTCACCATATCATTAACATTAACATCAACGTTAGCAGCAGTGCTAATGTCATGAATCCCATCATTCAGAGGTAATGGAACCCCATCATCATCCACGAACACAAGCTTACCTTTTGCAATTTTCC
Source organism: Artemisia argyi (assembly GCA_030686995.1). NCBI lineage: Eukaryota > Viridiplantae > Streptophyta > Magnoliopsida > Asterales > Asteraceae > Artemisia > Artemisia argyi. Next base: position 172,300,785 of record CM060690.1, on the reverse strand, counting down.
TTTCCATGTCGAGGATCTTTTCATCAAGCGAACGCGTCATAGGATGAGTAGTACCTGAAGAGTCAAGTGAAACCGGCTTCACTTGTTTAGGACTAGTATCAAATGGTATAGCACACACATCACCAGTAGGTAAAGATTCCGAATCATCAGATGTAGGCACATAAGAAGTAAGCACGTCATGAAAAGTACTAGGGTTCATTGTTGAATTCGCATTCAACTGACCAAAGCTAGTAGTATTACGAGCGTTCAATTGATCTACATCTACATTAACCACGTGATCAACATTAACCACAGGACGTGGCAAAGTTTTGTTCTCCTCTCCCGTCATAGACATCACAGCAACCTCACAACAACTACACAACCCTTTTACCAATTAATCAGCAGCAGCAAAACAAAAAATTACACCTGGTCTTCAATCAATACGAATAAAACCCTAGTTATAAAACTAGGGTTTTTAGCGAAGCAGCACAATTAAATCAACCCATAAAACCAAATCGATCACAGGAATAATGAGTCAGTATTTTACCAATGATATATCTAAGGATTGGTAAATAGTAGATCAGTCAACGATTCAAAAAACAAAGCGAATAGAATAGTAATAACCCTTTACGAACTCCGAAGCTAAATCCACTAACAATACTGGAATAAAGTTTAATACACACGTGATATTAAAACTTTATTATCATGATTGGTAGACAGCTAGAATTGGAGGAATGATTTAGAATTGAAAAAACGATAAAGGATTATAAAAAATCGCCAAATTCGCCTTTAGGTGGAGAGTTTACGAGGTGTTTTTTTACCACTGTTTAACTCCTGGATGGAGCCGATGGATCATACTTTGGAATCTCATGTTTGTAACTTTGAATTCATTAATCGAATGGTAACTTTTCAAAACGTCTCATTTAGAGGTCGTTTTCTATAACTTGTACTTTGTATTATGAAGTAGCACCCCAGTGACACAGTCTTCCGCTGCGGTATTTTGGGGGTGTTACACTACTTCTATTCACAACTACTAACCCACCTAGATCTATCAATTACAATCACTACACAACTATACAATAAATACAAGCTACACAACTAATCTTCAATACTTCTTGGTTTAAGATGAAAGGAGTATTCTTCTCTTGCACTTTGAATGAGGATGGATAGAATCACTTGAAAACAAGAACTAATATGTTTATGATCAAAGGTTTAGGAAGATGATTTGAGAGAATTAAAACAGAAAGTTTTAGTGCAAAAGGTTAGGAAAAAATTCAGATTTGAACCAGTATTTATAGGCAAAGAAATCTGACACAGGAGCGTGGCCAGCCCCCTTAATTGTGTGCCGGCCCCATTAAAATTAAGGGGACCGCCCCTTATAATTAAGGGGGCCGCCCTCAGTAACGGCCAGTTTTCTTTGTCTTTTCTGGGGAAAGTTTATTTGGTGAAAATTTAACTGAATTTGGTTAAAAATTTGAATTCATTTAATTATTATGAAATAAACATTTTCCTTTAATTACCAAAAATGTTTTTCTTAAATATATAAAATATTTATACCATTTTATATAATTTGTAAATAGTAAATAAACCTTCCTTTGATCATAAAATGTATTAGGCACTTGTTTATTCATACCTTAAGTGAATTAGTTGGATATAATGATATTTTGTCACTAAATACTTATTTACGTAATGATTTTACGTTTAATGATCTTATATTTTGTGATCGTCAAAACATAGGGATATCGAAAAATATTAATAACGTTTTTGCGCATTATTTATATCAACAAAACATAAGAGGGAGAAAGAGATAGAATTAAACGGTTTAGAGGATTAGAGAAGAAGAATTAAACGGATAAGATGATAAGAAGATTATTTTTGGGTTTTATAAAAGGAAGGAAAAACAAATGAAGAAAGATAGAAAAATAAATATTGAAAAGAAAATATTTTTGTGTTTTTATGTAAAAATATTTACAAGAAAATGATAACTTCTCGGGAGAAGGGTCTTCAAATCACGAGTCAACGATCGAAATCAACAAACTCTTCTCAAGCCTTCCCCTGCAGCGGCGCCATTTAATTGATGTTTTTTAATTAGAGTATTTATTTTTCCAAAGAAACACAAGTGGAAGTATTTCCCCGGGTCGTGCTCCTAACGAAGGATGAATTCAAGTTTGACGATTTGGGATCGTGAATCGTGCAGTGAATAGTGAATAAAAGTGATATATTGAGTAATTATAACTATGGAAAGTGGGTCGATACTAAAAAGCATAAAATGAAGCAATTAAAATAATAATGTAAAGCAATCTAAATTTAAAACGCAACCTATTCTAAAAACGCCAGAAATATTTAAAAATAACGTACGTGCGCAAAATTAAAAGTGAATCTAAGGCAATTCTAATCCTATAGGCATAAAAATAACTTTCCTACATACTATTTGACCAAAGAAAATTTAGGGAAAAAGAAAAATAATTTTTTGACTTTTTATTTATTTAATATGATTTAAAAACTAATTAAAAGAAATAAAATGATTAAAAATAGAAAATGGAATGAGAAAATTATGAAATTTTCCAGAAACCTACTTTGAATGATACTAATACTAAGAAAAATAACAAGCTTCAAAAAGCCCTAAAGGATAAGCTGAAAAGAAGCTTATCAGAATATAAGCTTAAAAAGGAACAAAGGTAATAACTATATAATGAAGGATATAGTAACTAATAAAAGACCCTAGGGCAGTTGGCTTGGCTGTGGTGTGTTGGGTATGCTGGATGCTAAAGGTCCCAGGTTCGAATCCTGGGTAACCTTTTTGCAAAAACATTATTTTTTTTGAAATTTTTTTGAATAAACTAATTAAAGACAAGAAAACAAGCATTTTTTTTTTTATAACTATGACTATTTTTGAAACTAACTAATAAGTAAAGGAATAAGGGGAATTAGAAACAGTTCGGGCTAAGACTTACAAAAGGAAATAATGAGCAAACTAAAACCCGATATATAAGGGACAAATAAGTTATACTAAGGCTGAAGTACACTAATGTTATCTAAAGGGATCTAAAATAAGCTAAGAGAGCTAAAAGACAGACCTGGATAAGCAGAATGAATGAGCAAAAAGGTAGAAGGGCTGCTAAGGGGCAGACTGCAGGCCTAGATTCAGTCACTACCCTAGTGTAGATTAAAAGTACTAAAATGACAAATGTGAGATGTAAAAATTGAAAATGATCAAAGATAAGCAAGCAATGACTATATGAAAACACTTTTTCTGGCTTTTTAACAGTTATATAAGCTTGAACTCATGGCATAAAAACCTGAAGTGAGATAGAATTGCAGGGGTGTGCAGAAGTTAACATGGGCCAAAGTGGGTAGAAACAAGTTTTACTCATTAAATTTCAACACAGAGTTTACAAGAATGTTTAGGGATCCATAATGAGCTAACAGAAATAATGATGAGTGTGTAAATACTCATCATTTCATTCACATTTAGACTGCAAAAACATCTGAAAACACACAGGAATGCCTTAAAATACATAAAATATCCCAGGATTGTGTTTTTAAGCAAACGGATTGAAAACTGATAAAAAACAAGTCAAATTTACATAATTTATAGTTTCAGTCCTTAAACTTTCAAAATTGTCAAAACTAGTCCCTGGTAAATCAAAACATGTAAAATATCATAAAAGGTCCTTTGGGATTCACAAGTTGTGAAAAGAAATCCTTTAAAATCAAAATTTGCAAAATGACAACTTTGGTCCCTCAAGTTTGAAAAATGTCAAAAATAGTCCCTGGGTTTTAAAATTAGAAAAATGTTAAAACTAACCTTTGTACTATTCATGCATGGCAAAATTGGTCCTTGTGATAACTATTGAGAAAATTCATTTTCAGTCCCTTCAAAATCCAAAATGTCAAAAATGGTCCTTGTGCTCATTACAATACCAACCGTACCCTTTTTATTTATTTAAACCCAACACGTAACCTAACCACAAACCAAGCCCACCTTATCACTCCTTAAAACCCCACAGCCCAACCTACACCATCCCACCACAAATATATTTACACCCCTGTTTTTTTTAATACCTCCCTAGTCAAACCTGTGGTCAAATACCACTTCCTCCTTTCCTCTTCCCTCCGACTTCACTAAGCCACAAAACCAGGTGGTTTTTACCACCACTTGGCTTCCACCTCACCACCAACTATCCTAACCCTGTCCCCCCAGCTCACCACTATCCTCCAGGATCAATTAATGCTCCTCCATCCCTCCAAGCAATCCTGAAAACGGACAAAGTAATTTGGCGGCAAAAATCTAATCCAATGGTCAAGATTGTTCCCACCCAATCCAATGGGTGGGATTTGCTCAGAAAGGTGCCAAGGGGTCAAGGATAAAAATGATTGAAGAAAAGAATAGAAGAGAGAGGCAGAGGGGGGCAATTTTGTATATATATGGCCATTGTAAGCCATTGGGTATCTAGACTAGTTTATTTAGCTTAAGTTATGTTGTAACTTACTATTGTTGTAACCTTTTTTAAGTAATGAAAGTTTCTCAGTTTTAATCTCCTTATTCCAAGTTTTAGTTTATATAAGCAGTTGTCAGTCTTTTTTTTGAAATCCAAATGTTGAAAACAAGCTAATACAGTTAAATCTCAAAAGCTTTATAAGTTTCAGCATCAACTTAATACTAAGTTCATAAATTCAAAAAAAATAAAAGAAAAAAAATATAGAAAAATAAAGAAAAATAGAAAAATCGGAAGAAGAAGAAGAAGAAGAAGAAGAAGAAGGAAGCTAAAGAAGCATGTATGTATAGACTATGGTTTTAGAGCTTATGGGTAAGCTATAGGATGTGATAATGGTCCTTGGTTCATCAGATTCATGCTTGGTTCATTTGTGAGTTCCAAATTCCATTTTACACTCTTTACTGTTGTTGTGCTTATTATTGCTTAACTTAGGCTCCTTTGTGCTTATTTTGTTATTATTAGTCATAATATTACTCAAAATCAATAGTTTGTTAATCAATGTTCATAGTTGCTTAAGTGTACATATCCCACTGCCATTTTAGCTTGTTTATGATTCTTGGACTTTCATTGTTGTTACTGCTGTTTATGTGTTAATCTAAGCTTATTATATCATCATGTGCTCTTATGATTCAGTTTCTTAATATTATATAGTCAAATACTTTGAAAAACAAAAGACAGGGAAACATAAGGGAGTGTTTGGTTTAATCTGTTCTAATGGGTTAAAACCTGTTATTGTTGTTATTATTGGTTCATACAAAGTCCTTAGGGTCTTACTAACTTGGAGTAGTCAATAACATCTAGAGTCTTGGGTCAAAAGTCAAAATCTCACCCAAGGACCCATAACAGTTCCACTGTTGGAACTGTTGAGTCTAAACTCACATATTGAGCCAATTTAATCATTACAAAACTCACCAAAGTCAACTTTTATCAAAATCCTCAAAAAGTCAAATTACATATTGTGCTGAAAATCCATTTTTTCAAGGAATTGTTTAGATTTTTGTGATGACTTTTAGGACTTGATCTTTTCAGAATAAGTAGTTTACCAGCTAATATTTGAAGTCTTACATTCACCATAATTTTACCATTTTTTTGTGGGTCCCAAAACCCAAGAAACACGGCTGCAGGGGGCATCACTTCCCCTGCTGCAGCAGACTAGGCCACCACCACCACCACTTTGGTGGTTCTTTCTGGCCACCACAGTGGGTCCCATAACCCCACCTTGGGTTCTTTCAACCCCCCTCCTGGCCACCTTCCTATTTTGAGCAATCCTTCGAGCTTGAGCTCCCTGGGACCCACCTGAACTCACCCTAAAAGTTTGTCCTATTTTCAGTGTTCAAATAAGAAACCAAGTGCTTAACTCTTGCTTATTGGCTTATCTAAGAGGATTAATTGCTGTTTTCTAACTTATTCATGTTCAAGGCACTTACTTGAACCATAATCCACCCCTGTGGACCCCACCAAGGCTGATTTCTCCTCATAGTCAACAAAAGTCAACTGTCCAAGTTTTTAGTGTCCAAATTGCTTATTTTTAAGCTAGAAAAAAGTTGTCTTCAGAAAAGTTTCATGTTTTTAGGTATAAAATAGATTTCTAAAAGAAAAACAAGAAAAAAAAAACCAATTTAAAAATAAGTGATAGTTTCTATTTAATCTAATTTATCTTTTTATTTTTCATTTTTAGTTTTTAATTAAGTAACTTGCATTTTTATATTTTTCTTAAATTTCTTTTATGTTAAAGTAATTTTAGTAATTTTCTTAGATTTTTATATTATCATTTGGTATTTATTAGATTTGATATTAGTTTTATTAATAATTAATTAATAATTAAGCATTAAATAGAATAATTATTTTTTATTGAGCAAACCCTAGTTTTTATATTTTTCCTAGTAATTAATTAATATTTAGTATAGTAATTAGTAAAATAGTGTAAAAATATATAAAATAAACTTTTTATAATTTTTTAGGATTCCTATGATGGTTAATTAGATTTACAAATTTTTCCATAATTTTCTAAGTCATCTAAGTAATATTAGTAATTTAAAATTAGCTAATTAGTTTAATTTAATATAATTAGTAATTAATTAATAAAAAAATCACAAAAAGACAAAAAGATATATTTTTAATTTTAAAATTTGTTTTTAGTTATTTTATAATTTTATAAATTTTATTTTCATTTTTCTAGTATTAAAATAATATTATATTGTATTTAAGTTAATTAAATATTAATAATTAATATTAAATAGTATTTAATTAATATTAAATAAGTAATTAGTGTAAAAATTAATTTTAATTTTCTAAAAATTTTCTTTTATCCTTAGGTTTGTAAAAAAGTCATTTTCACCCCATGGGGGTTTTCAGAATTCAGTTTTCACTTTTTATTTGGTACGTTGACGTTTATTTAAACTTAAACGTACCTTTTAGGTTTTAAAACGTTTTCACTTATCTGGTTTTTCAGTTTTTGAACATATTAAGTATTTGTGTCATTTTCAGTGAGAAATGAGTAATATAATCATCCTACCCCTTTCCTGTGAAAATCACCCGAACACAAGCACGCTAAAGCACAATTCACACCTCGTCGAGACATAACGACCTGGTGATACCCTATATTACCCGGAGATTGAATTTAAGCTGTTAGGACCGTAGAACAACCTTATCACTTGTGAATCTAGGCTAGATCTAGAGAGAGAAAGTAAGTAGAGAGAGAGAGTGGAAGGGAACTCTAGTGTGTGAAATAATAGCCTTGATATTACTAAGAGAACCAACCTTAAAATGAGGCCTTACATGAGTATTTATACTTGTAGTCTAGGGCTTCACATATCTTTGACCATATTACATAACTAGCCCTTAGACTTTATACAAGCATGAATAATACACATAAACTTAATAAACTAGCATTTACTAACTATTACATTGATATATTTAACTAACTATTTGACTCAATAATGATCGTCACTTTTAATCCTAACAATCTCCCCCTAAGGGACGATCATTGAGATCTCTCTTTGGTTACATAAATGATCAACACTTCTAATGCTAACAATCTCCCCCTAAGGGTGATCATTGAGATCTCTCTTTTGTGACTTTGATCTTTGATCTCTGAAGCTTGGTCTCTTGAACTTTGAGTCCTTGTGTAATAGTTTTGCTAGTTTCTTTGTTCCAATCATGCTTTGTGATCTTTCTTGCCTTTGATCAACATCTTTACTCTGTTGTCTTTACGTCTTTTCCAACATGCTCATACTTTGTTTGGCTTTGAATCTTTATGAAGTTCTCTTCTCTTTGACTTTAATCTTTGTTTCTTTAGTTTGAAGATTCTTTGACTTTGACTTAGAAGCGTTCTGAACTTTACTTTGCTTTGATATTTGAAGAGAGCTTTGCAGGGTATGAGCATGTGGATTTTTGAGTGATGGTAATGGTCTTTCTCCAAGGAACATTTATGAGTACCTGCATAAAACAGTTAGCAATAAATCAACCGGAACTTACAGGTTCGGAATTAGAGATCGTCAACAGCATAGTGTGAAGACTCCTTCTAACCCTTACCAAGGCCGTTCCTGAATCAGATACCCCTGAAAGGGCTTATGATGAGGCAAAAAATGGTCCATTTTTAGGGGGTCATTTAAGCCCGAATCCGAATTTATTTGATCAAATATTGCCCTAAATCATTCCTTTTGTGATTTTAGGTACTTGGAGAGTGAATTCTGGAAAAGAAGCCATTTTGGACGTTTTTGGAGCATAAAAGTGAAGAAAACGGCAAAGTCTCAATTTTCCATGCTGGGAACAGTAGGTGACGGCGTCAAGAGTAATTTCCTGACGGCGTCAAACCTCAATAATAAAATCCGAGAGTTCATGAAGGCGTCAAGAGTTTTCCTGACGGCGTCAAAACCCCAAGAATTAAAATCCGTAGTTGATGACGGCGTCACACACAGGGCGTCAAGAGTAATTTGTGTGACGGCCTAGGCCTTGACGGCGTCAGAAGTAGATCAAGGCCGTCCGAGGAATTATTTGGCGGCGAGATGACGGCGTCACACCTTTGTTCTTGACGCCGTCATCCGTATTTTCCTATATATAGTTTTCTAGTTTTTCACATTTAAAAGGGAGAAGTTTTGGGAGAAACCCTAAAGACGATTTTGGTGTAACTTTACAGGTTTTTCAAGGGTTCCAACCCCTTGATACCTTACATGATTAATTAAGATAAGTGTTCTTCTAATTCAATCAATATGTCTATGTGTTGGTTGTCTATATCATGTTCTTGTATTAATTCTATCATGCTAGGCTAGATCTCTTTTGTGTTTGCTTAGATCTAATGAAACCTAGATATTGATTATGTGTTGATTACTTGTTTATTCTTGTTTTGGATGAATGATTTATATGTTAGGCTTAAGAAAACTAGCAGATCTCCAAATGGTAACATGCTTGAACGTCTTAAGAAACATGAACCGAGGCGTACTAGGTCTTTATTGGTTGTATTTAATGCATGAGCCACTGTTTACAATCCCTATAGTTGTGCTGGGCATGGTGTAGGAGGAGATAAGAGCTCATAGAATTGGGGAGTTATGTATGCCACCCCATGAATGGTATTAAGGAGTACAATCCGTCATCCATGCAATTATAACAAGTAATTAACGTATAAAAGATATCTAGGGAGTAGTGAAATCTAAGTAAACACATTTTCTCCAATTACTGCTCACAACCTTAGTATAATTAGTTTATTTTCATTTTTAGTATTTTATTTTGATTGCATCTTAGTATTGGGTTAGTTGAATAGCAACTAATTCCGCCCAAATCCTTCAAACCCCGAGATTTTTACTTGCTTTCCATAAAATATAAAAACACAAAAATAATCATCCCTCACCTTTAGAACTAGTAATTAGGCTTTCTAATCCTAGCGACACTATTCCTAAGCTGAACGATCAATCCCTCGGTACTTGTCACTATACTATACTACAACGATCAGGTACACTGCCTGGTGGGGGTTATAAGCTTCTCGAGATCCCTCGAGAGGTAAAGCCTGTTGCGATTCCCACGCATCAAGTTTTTGGCGCCGCAGCCCGGGGAATAGTTATTGTCTAGGTTAGGATTTCTTTTTATTAGGTCTACTTGCTAGATTCCTTTCTAGTAAGATTTTATTTTTTATTTTTTAGGTTTTCTTTAGTCTATCTTATTTCTTCGTGCCTTTGTTCGTAACTCTTTACCATCCGACATCATGGAAGGTGGTAACATCTTTGAACCCGTCATCCCACCACAACAAAACCCACCACTAGAACCCCTTAGGCCCCGAACCTTAGGAGAGTACTCCCGACCTAGCCACCAAGGCTACCGGAACACCATTGAGCTCACCGGAGCCAATGTGACCCCCTTGCGATCCGACACCATCCGGTTGGTGCAAAGCGGATATGCATTCCATGGACTTCGTTCCGAAGATCCAAACCAACATCTTAAGGACTTTCTCAAAATCGTAGATTCCATAGACCTAGGTGTTGAAACTAGAGAGACTACCCGATTACGCCTATTCCAATTCTCTCTACGGGATCAAGCTAGTCAATGGCTTGAGCGTTTACCCGCGGGATCCATCACCACATGGGATGATCTCACCACTCGTTTCCTTGCTCAATTTTTCCCACCGGGGAGAACTACTAAGCTTAGGAATGACATCTTGATGTTCCAACAACGTCAAAATGAATCTCTTTATGAAGCATGGACTCGTTTCAAGGACTTACTCCAAAAAGTCCCTCATCATGGCATAGATCTTTGGCTCCAAGTCCAAATTTTTTATGACCATATCGATATCTCCACGAGGCGAGCCATTGACCAATCGGCCGGTGGTAAGCTACGTGATCTTAGTGTGGAACAATCATGGGAACTCATAGAAGATCTTGCTCTCTATGACAACGAAAGTTGGAATGATCCCCGTGATTTGAACAAAACGGTCAAGGCAATATCTTTGCCTTCGAACAATTCTAGCACTCCCGACCGTAGGATCATGGAACTTGAAGGTCGAGTCAAGTCTCTCATGAAATCTTACGAAGCTCATAAACCTTCAAGCCAAGTAAGCAGAATCGCTTCTACATGCAAGCTATGCAATGGCCCTCATGAGACCTATAACTGCATGGAATTTCCAAAACGTGCTTATAACGAATTCACATCATCACACGTAGGTCAGGGTCCTCAAACTTCTGCCGAAGCCTATGAGGCATGGAAGGATAAACCTGATTTTAGAGGGTACCAAACGCAAAGCGTATCCTTCAATGACTCCTCACCACTCACTTGGTCCGAGCATTTTCTGTTACAAGGTATTCCTAGGCAAAGCTGTGAAGATACTTTAAAAAAATTCATTCTATCTCAAGAACTACAGCTCACTACGCTCGAGGCAAAATTTAAACAACAGCAGGCTGACGTGAACAACAAGATTTGTAATATGTTGACTGCTATCAAAGAGCATATTGATAATAAGCCCATTCACATTGATGAGGTTAAATCTGCTACCGTCATGAGTCCACCAGCCTCCCCTGTAAAAATAAAAAGTCCTAGCAAGTTATTCGAACATCTATCTCCTAACGGAAAAGAACCTGTCAACCCCCTGGACCAATCCACTTCATAAACACCATCACCACAATATCTGCTTCAACATCCAACCCAACCCAACAACAAACTAACAAATTCAGTCAGACAGCGAAAGATGAGACCTCAAGGGTTGACCATGCTTCGGCAAGGAAACCTACCGACTCACCCGAGCAATACACCGCGCAAGAATCCGACAAACCGGATGAAAGGAAAGAGAAATCGGAAGAGCATGAGAAAGATCCAACCATTTTGGGTAAATCTATTATAGAAGAACCCGAGAGAAAAATGGAGGATGTGATTAGTGTGGGTAGCAATCAGACTAAGGAAAGTAACCCTAAAGTTTTCAAGATCCCCTGTACCATTAAGGAAAAGCTCAACCGATAGTCATATAGATCCTAGCTTCCCAGTCAACATAATCCCCCTTTCCCTATACCACAAAACCTTCCCAGAGCACATTGCGTGCGAGAGAGTAATAGAAAATTTATCAATTAGGATTGGAGAGCTTGTTTACAATACTGACCTCACCGTGGTTGATGACGTGGACCCTCTCACCAATCAAACGTTAACCCACCTTGTCCTTGGGATACCATTTATCAATGAATCGGGAGCAATCCTTGATGAGAAAGATGGTAGTGTAGTACTCACCAATGGTGTTAGGAAGGTAATTTTTCGTAGGGATAGTGAGGAGGTGTACGAGTATCGTCCCTCTCTTGAGGGGAATCTATATGGGTCAAAGGATGGAGAGTTGGGGAAGATAAGACGACGTGATCCGAATAATCTCAAAATCCCCTGCATGATCGGTCATAAGTACTTCGATAACATATACATTAATGTATTCCTGCCAAAGAATTTTATGTCATTGTTTCATTATAACAATATCTGCAGATGGGGGATGATTTACAAGGGAGAGAAAGTAGTTGGTAAGGATCATGAAATCCAGGTGTTCGTAGGAAATATGGCATTCTCTATGGAATTCACGATTGTGGACAACATAGAGGACTATGTCGACCCTAGGTTATCACAAGTCGTCTTTTGAGCACCCTTTTGTGAAATCACTAATTTGATAGTGGATGACTTGAACGGAATCATGACCTTCACTAATGGGATTAAGAGGATTTCATACCAAACGCCATACAAGAGAAAAGACCTTAAGGAAATAAATTGTGACGGGCTTGATATGATGAGCTCCCAACTTATCTTGTGTGATGAAGATGTTAGGAGAGGGTGTAGAAATATTTCTGATTTATCATGTGGATTCTTTAAGAATGTTAGTAAGCTTGGTTCTAAGTATCGACAAGATATTTTCGAGTTCGAAGATCTGAAGTACTTGCACAATGAAAGCGATACTAGTTTAGAAGACGACCTAGAGAATGAAACCAATGATGAGATCACGTAGTAACCCGTGACCTTGAGTCTAGCTACAAGACTCGTAAATAAAGAAAAGCGCTTCTTGGGAGGCAACCCATGTTTTGTGTGATTTTATTTGTTTGATTGTTATTTGCTTCCGTATGCATGTTTAATTTTTATTGTTGGTTGATCATGTTTCTCAATTAAAATGTGGAAATACTTTACTTTGTTGTTTTGGCCTAGTCTTAACTCCAACCTAAAAGTATTTTTGCAAAAGATAAGTGTAAGGGGAAACCCCAAATATGTTTTTAAGAAACAAACCGATCATGATTCTCCACAATATTAAATGAGCATGTATATTCGTATTTGTTAGAGTCAAATGCTTGTATTGAGTCATAATGAAGTTTTGCAGGATTTTCCAGGAAGTAGGACCAAGTTTTTCCAGAAACTTAACATAAGAATTTCTGCAGGTCCATTCTGACGGCGTCATGAGTTTACTCTTGACGGCGTCAGGAGTTAAAATCTGGAAATTTTACCGGTTTTGTTTTTCTAACGGAGTCTTATGGTTTTTGTGAATTATTAAGTTTTATAATCTCCAGGAAATCTGCAAACTTCATTCCACAAGCATTATATCTTATCTTGTTTTCTAGGATTTAGTAACTTATATAGGATGCCGCTGATTTTACGCGAGGTTGTCTTGTCTATTTTTGTCAGGATTTACAGGTTATGTTCGACAAGGAGATGATTTATATTCTGGAAGGGAAGCGTTGATTGTTCATTTTCTTGGAGGAAGATTTAACCTGGCCACCTATAATCCATACCGAGCGAATCAGGGGAGTATTTGATTTCATTCTCTTTACTTTTTCACTTTTACATTCTTTACTTGAACATTGGGGACAATGTTCATCTTAAGTGTAAGGGGAGGGTAAAAAGATGATACCTTACATATGCACTTTCGCTTGAGTTTGTTTTGTTTAATGGTAGATGTGTAATAAAACTATGAGAAATACTTGTTAGTGTAATTTTAGCGCCAAATTTAAATTTTTTTACAACATTTAGGAGTGAAACTTTAGCCATAGCAAGCGTCTCATGGATAGGAGATTGTATGACTAGCACATAACCGTATATTCAGAAAAATTTTCCACCCAAATATGTGAGGTTCGCCTTTAGATTTGATAGGAAAAGCATTTATTGTTAGTGCTTATGAGTGTACCGGTAGCATTTAGATTCTAGAACTTGCGTTAGTGATGCATCCCGAGACCGCTAGTGAGACTACATTCGTGTGGTAGGATTTACTACATGATAAGAGGCATTAGGATCACCCTTGTGTTAAACCCGTATCATAATTACTTGACCATTTAAGTCATACTACTTGACTAGTTAAGTCAACTAATTTTTCCCACACCCTTAGCGTTGTACTCATTTTTAGTACACGAAACCCCTAGTACACCCCTCCGAGCCTATCTTTTCGTTTCTAACTTTAAGCATTTTACTTAAAGGAAGAATTTGTTACACCCCACTTAAATGTACACCCAAATCGCCTTAGCCTTCCGTGTTGCGCTCATTTTTAGTGCATTATTGTTATTTGTTAAACCCTAAGTTAACTTTCTAATTGATTACATGGTTGCTAAGTCGAGTCATATCCTTGTACATATTGTTTTGGGACTCATGGGACTCATGGGTAAGTACTTATTTTATGGAGTAATGGGGAAGAACATCATATATTACCCCCATATATACGTTAATCTCAAAAGTGCTCCAAGTGTTTTGATTTTCTTAATTCGAGTCATTAGATTAGTTTAATTGTAAAGTATGTAAAGATTCAAGTGTAAGGGGAATTTTCATTCCCTATGATGTATTATTTTGGATGGTAGGGTAAGAGTGTATGCAAAAAAAAAAAAAAAAAAAAAAAAAAAAAAAAAAAAAAAAAAAGAAAATCGAAAAATCAAGAAAAGAAAAAAAAATATAGAAAAAAGAAAAAAAAAAAAAAAAAAAAAAAGAGAAAAAACATACGGACTACCATCCCTTTTTATTCTATCTTCATTTTATGTTTTTGTTATTTCTCATTTATTAACTTAAGTCGAGTCTAGTCTTGGCTTAGCAACGCCACATTGTATATGTAATTAACCAAGATTGTTAACTCGCCACCAGTAAAACTTCCTTTATCCAACAAAACCGTGTAATTCATATCCCTATACCTAACGTTACAACCCTTTAAAAGACCTCTTTGATAGTTTATCCTAGGTGCTTACGCCATGTGGTGGAGGTTTGATCCTTTCCCAAGCCTATGGTAATCTATTTTGCTATGACAGGTAGTGAGAGATATCTTCCATTTCCATAATGTTATATTACTTTATTACACCCGAGAGATGTGAGTATCTAAACACTATTTGTGAGGTGCTAGTGTATGACCTCCGAGCTTGTCTATTGGTCTTTAGTGGAACGATTATTTGTTGTAATTACTTTTATATTAGTGTTAAATGATCCCTAACTTGTCTTTTGAGTAGAATAAAAGCGCATTTGCTTGAGGACAAGCAAATCTCAAGTGTAAGGGTATATGATGAGGCGAAAAATGGTCCCTTTTTAGGGGGTCATTTAAGCCCGAATCCGAATTTATTTGATCAAATATTGCCCTAAATCGTTCCTTTTGTGATTTTAGGTACTTGGAGAGTGAATTCTGGAAAAGAAGCCATTTTGGACATTTTTGGAGCATAAAAGTGAAGAAAACGGCAAAGTCTCAATTTTCCATGCTGGGAACAATAGGTGACGGCGTCAAGAGTAATTTCCTGACGGCGTCAAACCTCAATAATAAAATCCGAGAGTTCATGAAGGCGTCAAGAGTTTTCCTGACGGAGTCAAAACCCCAAGAATTAAAATCCGTAGTTGATGACGGCGTCACACACAGGGCGTCAAGAGTAATTTGTGTGACGGCCTAGGCCTTGACGGCGTCAGAAGTAGATCAGGGCCGTCCGAGGAAGTATTTGGCGGCGAGATGATGGCGTCACACCTTTGTTCTTGACGCCGTCATCCGTATTTTCCTATATATAGTTTTCTAGTTTTTCACATTTAAAAGGGAGAAGTTTTGGGAGAAACCCTAAAGACGATTTTGGTGTAACTTTACAGGTTTTTCAAGGGTTCCAACCCCTTGATACCTTGCATGATTAATTAAGATAAGTGTTCTTCTAATTCAATCAATATGTCTATGTGTTGGTTGTCTATATCATGTTCTTGTCTTAATTCTATCATGCTAGGCTAGATCTCTTTTGTGTTTGCTTAGATCTAATGAAACCTAGATATTGATTATGTGTTGATTACTTGTTTATTCTTGTTTTGGATGAATGATTTATATGTTAGGCTTAAGAAAACTGGCAGATCTCCAAATGGTAACATGCTTGAACGTCTTAAGAAACATGAACCGAGGCGTACTAGGTCTTTATTGGTTGTATTTAATGCATGAGCCACTGTTTACAATCCCTATAGTTGTGCTGGGCATGGTGTAGGAGGAGATAAGAGCTCATAGAATTGGGGAGTTATGTATGCCACCCCATGAATGGTATTAAGGAATACAATCCGTCATCCATGCAATTATAACAAGTAATTAACGTATAAAAGATATCTAGGGAGTAGTGAAATCTAAGTAAACACATTTTCTCCAATTACTGCTCACAACCTTAGTATAATTAGTTTATTTTCATTTTTAGTATTTTATTTTGATTGCATCTTAGTATTGGGTTAGTTGAATAGCAACTAATTCCGCCCAAATCCTTCAAACCCCGAGATTTTTACTTGCTTTCCATAAAATATAAAAACACAAAAATAATCATCCCTCACCTTTAGAACTAGTAATTAGGCTTTCTAATCCTAGCGACACTATTCCTAAGCTGAACGATCAATCCCCCGGTACTTGTCACTATACTATACTACAACGATCAGGTACACTGCCTGGTGGGGGTTGTAAGCTTCTCGAGATCCCTCGAGAGGTAAAGCCTGTTGCGATTCCCACGCATCAGCTTACTAGATCCACCGAAGTACATCAATGATTCAGGTGAGTTGCTGGTGATCACCCCACAACTGTAGACCGTTTGAGACATAGTAACCATCATGTTAGCATTAAAAATATGTATTAAGAAGTGATGGTCATTCTCATATTAGGAACTTTGTCTTTGTGTCGTTAAAGTATGTAATTGTCTAAGATAGTTGGGCATTGGACTTGGTAATCTAATATGTTAAGAGTTATGTTAGTAAGCCTTTTGTAATTCATGTAAACCAAGTCCAAGCCCAAGTCCATTAGAAAGCCCATGAGGCCTTTCTCTCTAGCTATAAAAGGCACCTTACCTCTCATTTGTAAGGTGTGCTTGTGTGTGTTTTGTATGTGCATCTCTTGAATAAAAGCTCTCATCTTTTCATCTATCTTTCTCTTATACGAAATACATATACATACATCAAGTCACCATCTTCTCTTCACCTTTACTTCATCTAGTTCTTATATTTGTGTTAAAGTTGATATATCTAAGGTCATACAAGTGGTATCAATCGCCTAACAATGATTTAGGAGTGTTTTTATCAAGTTTTTTGTTAAAAAGTTACACTTTTCATTCATTTGTGTACTTTTTCTTATAAAAAGGTTTGATTTTTACAAGTTTTGGTGTTAAAGTTGTTGTCTTTATTGAAGTTTTAGTGTTTCTAAGTGTTTTGGGAAAGATTTGATCAAAAGAAACAAGTGGAAAAAGTGTTTTTGGTTGAAAAAATCGGATTTTTCAAGCTTTCTGGTCACTTTACGCGTAACTTGGGTGAATAGTACGAATCTACAGCTGTGAACAGTACTTTCTGTCCTTTTTACGCATAAATTTTGGCCTAAAACCCTTTTCTTACGCGTAACTAAGGTCAAAACCCTTTTCTTACGCGTAACTCCGGTCAAAACCCTGTTTTTACGCGCTACTTGGAAGTCTACGCCTTAAAATCTACGAGTAAAGTCACTTTCTACGCGTAAGTTGAAGTCTACGCACAAGATCCTACGCTTAAGATCAGTTTCTATGCAGAAGATCAGCTCTTACGCATAAGATCATTTCTTACGCGTAAGTTTCAGAGTTCTACGCATAAGCTTTATCACAGGTCTTCTCTTCGTGCTACGGTGACTCAGTACTTCCCAGACTTGGATAAGTTTGTGGAATACTTCGACACGGGATATCTTTCAAGCTTGGATAAGTTTGAGAGATCAATTTGGTTGAAAAAACCTTACGCATAACAATTCTTACGCATAAACTCTAAGTTTACGCGTAAAATCAAAGTCTACGCATAAACATTATTGTTTACGCATAACTTAGATCTTACGCATAACTTACAGGTTACGCATAACATCTTACGCGTAAGATTATTCAAGGTTTACGCGTAAAATCAAGCTTTACGCGTAAGTTTTTGACTTTTTGACAACCAAACTTCAAACGGCCATAACTTTTGAACCGTAACTCCGTTTTCGACGAATCAGCTGTCAAAACGACCGCGAGACCGAGAAGAAGGACACGTTGAATGATCTAAAGCCAAGCTTCGAGGCCCAAATCCACTCCGAACGGAAGTTATTGAGGTTTCAAGGTTTTAGATCAAATTTTTCACCATAAAAACTTGCATCAACTTACACTAAACACAACTCCTACTTCGTTGGAACGATCCAAGAATCAACTTTATCAATCTACACTTCATCAATGGCTACTCAGCACGATATTCATGCAGCCGGTGCGGAAAACCGACCTCCAATGCTTGAAAAAGGTGGATATCTCCCATGGACAAGCCGCATGCTTTGTTACATCAAAACAAAGCCTGATGGTAAACTAATGATCAACTCCATTACAAATGGTCCATTCAAGCCACGACAAGTTCAAATTGAAGGTAATCCAAATGCAACACCTCCTACTCAACCATTTGTGCGTGAACAAACAGAAGCAGATTACACAGACGAAGACAAGAAGCAGATCGCCGCTGATGATATGGCAATGCATTTAATCCAACTTGGATTACCACGGGAGATCTTTGCTGCGGTCGACAGCTGTGAAACTGCTTATGCTATGTGGGAACGTGTTAGAAGGATATGTCATGGAACAGAGATTGGACAACAGGATGTTGAGAACAAACTTCTTACTGAATGGGAGAACTTTACATCCACTAAAGGTGAACAGATTGAATCTTACTACACAAGGTTTTGCACTTTGATGAATGAGTTAATCAGAAACAAGTTGACACCTCGAACAATTGCAACAAACATCAAATTCATCAATAACCTTCCAGAAGAATGGGGTCGTTATGTTACAATTGTCAATCAAACAAAGGATTTACATAAGGTGAATTATGATCAACTCTATGACTTTTTGAAGCAAAACCAAGCTGAGGCTAATGAAGTAAGGAAAGAAAGATTGGCAAAGAATCATGATCCTCTCGCATTAATTGCTACTACACCAACACCGCTACCAGTGAACACACAACAACCATCACCATCTTCCACTCACAACTACATGCAACCATCATACATTCAACAACCAACACCGGTCTACCAACAACAGTTCTACCCACAGCAACAACATGTTATTCCACAACAGCAATACCAACAATTCCAAGAACCAGAATTCACTGAAAATGATGAAGCTACTGCAGCATTGACCCAAGCGTTTGCTTTTCTGTCAAAGGCATTCCAAGGACGCTATTCTACACCAACAAACAACAACCAAAGGATTTCATCGAACACTCGCAATAAGCAGATTGCTCAGCCGAGTTTCAATATGGGCAACGGAGGCCAAATGGTTGGAGTTTATGGGAATCAGCAAGGATATGCTACTGGAATTAACATGGGGAATCAGAATATGCTGAATGCAGGGAATCAAAATGCAGGAAATCAGTATGGTCAGTATGCAGGGAATCAGTTGGGTCAGTTTGTTGGAAATCAGAGGGGTCAGAATGTTGGTAATCAGGCAATGGGTAATCAGAATAGAAATGTTGCAGCTCCAGTAGTTGGGAATTTGGGAAATGTGAATCAGGGTAATCCGGTAAAGTGTTTCAACTGTCAGGGTGTAGGTCATATGGCAAGGAACTGTCCTACTAAGCCGAACAAGAAAGATCTAGCGTACTTGCAGAAAGCAGTGATGTTGGCATAAAAGGCAGAGGCAGGATTTCAGTTGAATGCCGAGGAGAATGATTTTATGGCTCTTATGGATGACATGGAAGATAGAGAGGATATCGATGCGAACTGCATATTCATGGCGAATCTTCAGGAAGCTAAGTATGACACGGATTCTGATATACTTCCTGTTTATGACACCAATGCACCATCTGAGGTATCCAACTTCAACACATGTTACAATAATGATATATTTGATATGTCTCCTCATGAGGAACAGCATTCTGAGAAGCTAGCACCCACTTATGATACATACCTGGACACGCCAAGTAGTAGCAATACTCCTTCAGCAACTCCAGATGTGAATCATAATGGAGGCTTCGTTTCACAGCATGCTGAGAATGATGAGGAAACACGTGCTTTGTTTGAATCATTATTGAATAATTGTCGTATTGAAATTGAGAATGTGAATAAGGTCAATCGCGATGTTAATGCCGCGAATGTTAAATTGACCGCTGAGCTTGAGAGTTACAAAGAAAACGTTAAAGCTTTTGAATTTCATAACAAAAGATTGTCTGAATTAGAAACTGGTTATCAAAATTCCGTTTCAAGGGAAAAACAATTGCAACTCAAGTTTGATACACTTGATGTTAATTCTTTCAAAAAGATAAAATCTTTAAACGCGGAAATTTCTGATTTACAAAACCAACTTTCTAAACAAAAAACAGCTTATACCAATCTTGAAAAAGAAAGGGATGAGTTGAAAAAGGACTTTGCAAAGAAAGAAGACAAACTTTTGGCCGAAATCGTAGAGTCAGAACACATGATTGCTCATTTAGAAGAATTAGTGGTTAAATCGGGTCAGTCAAGTCAAACAATGAAAATGATTTCAAATCAAACTAATCCGGTTTACCATACGAAACATAAAGTGGCTCTTGGTAACAACACCCCCAGTAATCTCAAGAAAGCTCAGCAAGAACAGAATGTTTTGTATAATGGTAATATGATTTACACCAAACATGATCCTCCCGTCGTTCGGGATTCTGTGCAAACGATTGAACATGTCGAAGAGAGCATTACTAAAATGAAACAAAAGGATTTGAAACCCATTGATTACAACAAATTGAACAAACTTTCGGGAATTACTTTTGTTCCACAAAAAGAACCATCTGTGTTTTCCATAAAACGACCATTCTCAAAAATGTTTTCTAAGAAAGTAATTGTTTCTAAATCTCTTTCAAAAATGGAACAAATTTCTTCTAACAACACTTTTAATACAAGTGAGGCTAGAGAAATTTTGGATGACGTTAAAAAGAGAATTCAAGAACTTCAAAATATTGTTGCTTCTAAAACTACAATCGATATTAACAACTGGCATTCCAGTTTTCATATTGAGCAGAAAAAAGTTTTTGAAAACGAAATTACTATCCCACTGAATAACATCAGTGCAAGGGTAATCCATTTTGAACGTGCTTTCTTAAAAGAAACGGCCGACTTTGTCAAGGACCACAAATCCCTGGTAAATGAAACTAACGAAACTCGTGAAAACATGAATGTTTTGGAAAACCTAAATGATTCTCTCTTCGAAGCTGTTATGACCACTGACATTATGTCCATCATTTTACAAACATATTCTGTTCAAGATGATGAAAGACTGAGAGCTGAGACCTCCGAAATTGTTTCAAAATATGAAAATGCTCTTATAAAGCTTGAAAAAGAAAATGTGTCATATTTTAAACAACTTGATCGAAAAAAGGAAGAATGCAAGTATGACAAATTGTCGTATGAGCGTGCCTTAAAGAACATGAAAGAGCAAAATGATCTTTTGAGGGCTCAGCTTGAAAGTCAAAAAGGAAAGGGTGAGGAAACTAAGTTTGCAAAACCATTGACTTCGGAGAAACCAAATGTTTCAAACACGGTTCAAAAACCAAAAATGTCAATTTCACGGTTTGCTCCAAAAGTCGATGAGAAAAAGGATTTGACAAAACCAGTCACTCCAACACCCTTGCCCAAGAAAAGTGAAAATGAAAAGATTGTTGATAAAGGAAAAGCGGTTGTCGAAACACCAAAAGTGATAGCACTTGGCCTTTTTAGGATTAGTCCCACTAGTGCGTCTGCCTCATCATCTAAGACAAATGATAAGTGCATA
This sequence comes from Artemisia argyi, assembly GCA_030686995.1. Classification (NCBI taxonomy): domain Eukaryota; kingdom Viridiplantae; phylum Streptophyta; class Magnoliopsida; order Asterales; family Asteraceae; genus Artemisia; species Artemisia argyi. The sequence goes on along the minus strand of CM060690.1, from coordinate 172,279,154 downwards.
AAGGCTAATTCTAAAGAATCTAGGGATGCTAAAAAGGACAACAATATAAATCCTAACGCGTGTGCCTTACCTTCTACAGGATTAGAAAGCACCTCTAGGAGCAGCAGACTAAAGCCTAGGAGTAATACAAGGAACAATAGAGTCTCGCCTGTTTCTAAGAGTAGTTGCAAGAATAAAGCTGAAGAAGTAGAAGAATACCCTAGGAATTTATCGCTTTGTAATAAGAGACATGTTTCATCTGAATGTAATGTCACAAGTACTGTTTCTAATGCATGTAATGACTCTGTTTCTTTAATATGCAAGAAATGTTTAATTAATGATGTTCATGATGAATGTGTTTCTAAGAATGTGAATGTTATGCCTAAACAGAAGTATGTTCCAAAGGGAACTAGTGCCAGATCAAGATCTATAGAAAGATTAGTTGCACGCTTTAGGTCTACCACTAGTAGTCGAATGCCTAGGAACTACCTTAAGTTTTGTATGTGGATACCAACGGGTAGAGAGTTCACTCTTAAGGACGGAAAATTAGAAATAACTCAAGCTAAACAAGTAGCAACTGTCCATGAGTGTGATTCTGCTTTTACTCCTAACCCCATGGAACCCAATTCAACACGGTTTCCAAATACAAACTCTTCTGTTCTTGGCAGGTTATCGAAATATGTCTTTGGATCGTCGACTCGGGTTGCTCCAAGCACATGACCGGGAATTTAAAGCTGCTGATCAATTTCGTCTGGAAATTCATGGGAACTGTACGCTTTGGAAATGATCATGTAGCAGCTATCCTGGGTTTTGGAGATCTTCAGTTTGGGAATTTTTTGATCACTCGAGTTTACTATGTCGAAGGGTTGGGACACAACTTGTTTTCAGTTGGGCAGTTTTGTGATGCAGATTTAGAAGTTGCATTCAGGCGAAACACGGTTTTTATAAGAAATTTGGTTGGTGATGATCTCTTAACTGGTAAACGTGGTACAAACTTGTATGCTATCGACATCAACCAAATGGCTTCTACATCACCAATTTGTCTTATGACAAGGGCAACCGAAACTAAGTCCTGGCTGTGGCATAGAAGATTATCCCATCTTAATTTCGACACAATCAATAAGTTAGCCAAAGACAACATCGTCACCGGACTTCCTAAGTTCAAATACACCAAGGAACACCTTTGTCCATCATGCGAACAAGGAAAAAGCAAAAGAGCATCATATAAACCCAAAACTGTACCTAGCTCGGAAGCAAGGTTACATATGTTGCACATGGACTTATGTGGCCCAATGAGAGTTGAAAGCATTAATGGGAAGAAGTATATTCTTGTTATTGTTGATGATTATTCAAGATATACTTGGGTAAAGTTTTTGAGATCAAAAGACGAAGCACCAGGCATCATCATCACCTTTCTGAAGCGTATTCAAGTTCTACTTCAAGCTCCAGTAAGGATTGTAAGAACAGATAATGGCACAGAATTCACAAATCAGGAGTTACGAACTTACCTCGAAGATGTTGGAATTACACACCAAACATCTGTTGTTAGAACTCCACAGCAGAATGGGGTAGTTGAAAGAAGAAACCGAACTCTTGTGGAAGCTGCTCGCACAATGCTGATTTTTTCTAGTGCACCACTATTCTTATGGGCTGATGCTGTTGCCACTGCTTGTTTCACTCAAAACCGATCCCTAGTCCATCCAAGATTCAATAAAACCCCATATGAGCTAGTGAACAACCGTAAACCTGACATCTCTTACCTTCACGTGTTTGGCGCTTTGTGCTATCCGACGAATGACAGAGAAGATCTAGGGAAGTTAAAAGCTAAGGGTGATATTGGAATCTTCATTGGATATTCAGAAAACTCGAGGGCATTCAGGGTGTATAATAGAAGAACGAAAAAGATAATGGAGACGATGAATGTGAAGTTTGACGAGATTTCACAAATGGCTTCTGAGAGATACGCTCTAGAACCCGCGCATAATCCGATGGCTTCTAATCATAACGGATTAGGACCCGCACCAAACCAGCAGACTTCTGGACACATCAGTTCAGGACTCGTACCTCAAGGAGCTCAGTCAACAAACACGGATAAACCTTCAGAACAAGAACTGGAAAATTTCTTCGAGTTAATGTTTGATGAATATTATGGTGGTACTTCGACAAATGCATCTCAACAACATTCCGCTGCACCCGCTCAAAACCATCAACCACCACCACCATCACACGATGCATCTACCACAATCGAAGCTGAAGCACCAACTACATCAACATCATCTACATCTACTCAAGCAACTCCAGTACTTGAAACTGTTCTACCAAACGTTGATGAGCAAAACCAAAACACAAATTTTCAAGAAGAACCTACATATAATTCAAATGATGTTGCGTTAGAAGAAGACGAAGAAGTATTTGAAAACCCGTTTGCATCAGACTCTGCCGAATCTTCTTCAAGGTTACAAGAACCATCTAACACACACTCGTTCAACCAAAGGTACCCTTCTACGTTTCAATGGACAAAAGACCATCCGTTAGTACATGTTATTGGTGAACCTTCCAAGCCAGTTCAGACAAGGAGACAACTAGCCACCGATCTCGAATTGTGCATTTACGTTTGCTCAATCAGCCTCAAAGAACCAAAGAACATTCGGGAAGCAATGGCAGAAAACCCTTGGATTGAAGCGATGCAGGAGGAATTTCTTCAATACTTGTTACATGATAGTTGGGAACTTGTTGAACGACCACTTGATAAACGTGTTCTTGATCTCAAGTGGTTGTGGAAGAACAAACTGGATGAGGAAATGACTGTTATTCGCAACAAAGCTCGTCTCGTGGCTAAAGGCTATCCACAAGAAGAAGGGATAGATTTCGAGGAATCATTCACGTCTGTAGCTAGACTTGAAGCAGTCCGGATTTTCTTAGCCAATGCAGCTCACAAAAACATCACAGTCTATCAGATGGACATTAAGACAGCTTTCTTAAATGGAACTCTGAAAGAAGAAGTGTATGTGAGTCAGCCAGAGGGATTCATCGACAAAGATCATCCAGACTACGTCTACAAGCTTAAGAAAGCCTTCTACGGTTTAAAACAAGCTCCAAGAGCGTGGTATGACGAACTATCATCTTTCTTGCTCAAAAACAATTTCACAAAAGGAACGGTTGATGACACCTTGTTTATCAAAAAATTCAAAGATGATATTTTGATCGTTCAAATTTACGTGAACGACATAATTTTTGGATCAACCAATCCTAACCATTCAAAACATTTTGAAAATCTCATGAAAAGCAAATTTGAAATGTCCATGATGGGGGAACTAAAATTCTTTCTTGGTTTACAAATACATCAATCCCCTCGTGGTATTTTTATCAATCAAGCTAAATATACAATAGAGATTTTGAAAAAACATGGAATGGAAAATTGTGATTCTGTTGGTACACCAATGGTCACTTCACCAAAAATAGGTGCTGATTTGTTTGGGAAACCTATCGATCCGAAGAAATATTGGAGCATGATCGGTTCTCTCATGTACCTAACTGCTAGCCGACCCGATATTCAATTTGCTGTTTGCTTGTTAGCACGGTTTCAGGCAAAGCCTACCGAACTTCACCTCAAAGAGGTTAAACGGATCTTTCGGTACCTACGAAGCATCATTAACTTGGGACTTTGGTATTCGAAGGATTCAGAGTTTAATCTAACAGCATTTTCAGATGCAGACCATGCTGGTGATCAAGTTACAGCAAAGAGTACATCAGGTGGAGCACAATTTTTGGGTGAAAAGCTTGTAAGCTGGTCTTCAAAGAAACAGGATTGTACTGCACTTTCAACCGCCAAAGCCGAGTATGTGTCTCTATCTGCGTGTTGTGCCCAAGTTCTATGGATGCGGACACAGCTCACAGATTATGGCTTTACTTTTGACAGAATACCTATGTATTGTGACTCAAAAAGTGCCATAGCCATCTCGTGCAATCCCGTACATCACTCTAAGACGAAGCATATCAAAGTCCGCTACCATTTCATCAAAGAACACGTGGAAGAGGGTACTGTTGAATTATTTTTTGTTAAGACTGATTATCAACTCGCCGATCTATTTACTAAAGCCCTTCCAAAAGAAAGGTTTGACTATTTAGTTCGACGAATTGGCATGCGAAGCCTAACTCCTGAGGAGCTAGAACGTCTTCTCGAATCTTCTTGAAAAATGTTTTCAAAATCGCTTCGCTGTAAATATTTTTTAAAAAACAAAATACAAAATTTGAAAAACCAACAAAAACAAAATACAAAAATATAAAATTTTCAAAAAATACAAAAACAATATAAAATCAAAAAATCCAAAAATATTCTTCTCACGACATGTCTCTCGTATAAATCAATATTCTGTACATTTCTAGAAATGTCATTCAAAAATGATACGGACATGTACAGATGCTTGAACGGGAGCTCTTTAACATGTTTTTCTAAAACATGTCGTTTCTCAAAAGTTTCTTCACAATGGCTTTCGTATACATCAGTACGAAACCCGGACTCTAATGACGACTTTTGATTATTTTCAAATCAAGGACTCGTACGTTCAATGACGAACTCTTTTTCAAAAAGTTCGAGTCTAAACAAACGAAAAAGATTTCAAGCAAAAACTCGTTTTCAAACAAAATTCTTGAGCACTTTTTCAAGATTGTTCAAACAATTTCTCAAAATCTCTCAAAATTAGTGCTCAAGATAACTCCCTCAAAGCCCTTAAGTAATTTTACATATGCTATCATTAAGGGGGAGTACAAAAAGAAAAATGTTCCAATTTCATGCAAAATCAAATCTGTCTTTCTCTCCAAAAGCTTTTTCTTAAACAGTTGATATCAAAAATATCACGTTATGCTATTTTTGAGGGGGAGAAGACATGATTAAAATGTGATCAAAGATGTTTAAAGTATGTGACTGAATCTCAAAAGAGCTCGACTCAGTAAGTACCAATGAATTGACGAAGCTTAATATGTCAGTAATCGAAAGGACTTGTCCTGGACGGGTAATAATTTCAAGCTAGTCTAACTAGTGATGTAAGCGTGTCTCGAATAGGACTTGTCTGAGTAGAGTGTACCGTATCGAGAAACTTTCTTTGGACTTGACCAGGACGGGTAATAATTTCAAGCTAGTCAAACTAGTGATGTAAGCGTGTCTCGAATCGGTCATGTTCGCTGAAAGTGGATCAATTCAAAAGTGCAAACTCCTCACGCATGTGCAAATTTCTTAAATAATTCATGAGCACATGTAAAGGGGGAGTCCTTCAAAAGAAATTCAAAACTCTCGAAGTGTCAACAATGTGTTTTATAATCATAAACACTTTGAGAGATTTTTCATAAATGGTTTCATGGCAACAATAGGATAGTCATGGTGTTATAAGGTGACTAAGGTTAGGAAAAACCGTCCTATGATCCGCCAGAGCCGGAGGGATCTACCCAAGGACAATTCCAATAGATTAGAATTAGAAGTCCTTAGGTATGATTGAAAAAAGGAGAAAATGAGAAAGGGGAAAGAAGGGGTTGAAGAATTAAAAAGAAAAGTTATGAAATAGGGTGAAAAGAAATAGCCCTCCATATGTTCAACCTTAGGGCAGACACCGGGTTCAACTCATATGCTACTGGTTGTTACTAAGGTGACACCGGTATTGAAGACAAAGACGTCATGGACCCAGTGACGCACTGCACTAAACCTTCTTAACCACTCAAGTTCTCTTAAAAGAGCTTGTTTCATTCTCACGGGGAACCGGTGTAATCTATCGACCTGTCTCTTAGAGATGGTTGATATTGAAACAGGAGACCTCTCCCTAATCTCCGCATAGGAAACCAAATGTGCACTTAACGAGTCTAGAGCCCTGAGATTCATCAAAAGATCTCATAGGAACACATGATATTTCTACACTGGTTGTTCATCATTAAGGACGCCAGATGTAAACTTTAGAGTCCTACGCAGATCTTAGCAATCTGCCAGAACATTTATGAGAGGATTCACTTTTGTGATTCTCAATGATTGAATGGAAATTCCTGCCAGGGTCAACATCAAGCAGCCCTGACAGCAGGTCACTTCGGTAATTCTTTATGGGTTACGCTTAGTGTTCGCGGTGGTTTCAAATGGTCTACAGTCGTGGAGTGATCCCCAGCGACTCACCCAGTCATTGAGCTACTAAGTAGGTCTTGTAAGCTCTCTCGAGAGTATCTGACATGGGAACGGCCTTGGTAAGGGTTAGAAGGAGTCTTCACACTATGCTGTTGACGATCTCTAATTCTTATCTGTAAGTACCGGATGTTTTATTGCTAACTGTTTATATGCAGGGACACTTCATCTCCATTGCGACAGATTCCACGTGCTCATACATACATCTGGAAGTTAAAAAAAAAAAGCTCCCTCAAAGATCTATACAACACAAAGTTCAAAGAAAGATTCTACGCCAAAAAGAAGAATCTACAAAGTATAATGACTAAAGATCAAAGTGAAAGAAAGGGAACTACGTGCATATGAATATCAAAGTCCAAAGATGTATGAGCATGTTGGAATGGCAAACAACCACCACAGACGCAGAAGTGACGAATGGCAGATAACTCCACATCACAAAGGAACAAAGAACGATGAAAAATCAGTTATCGAAGATCGCAAAGCATGAAGGAACAAAGACTAAAGACTATTCTACAATGACACACAAAGTTAAAGACAAAGAACACGGAAGATCCACTCATGTGGAGCATCATTCGAATGACCACCCCTTAGGGGGAGATTGTTAGCATTAAAAATATGTATTAAGAAGTGATGGTCATTCTCATATTAGGAACTTTGTCTTTGTGTCGTTAAAGTATGTAATTGTCTAAGATAGTTGGGCATTGGACTTGGTAATCTAATATGTTAAGAGTTATGTTAGTAAGCCTTTTGTAATTCATGTAAACCAAGTCCAAGCCCAAGTCCATTAGAAAGCCCATGAGGCCTTTCTCTCTAACTATAAAAGGCACCTTACCTCTCATTTGTAAGGTGTGCTTGTGTGTGTTTTGTATGTGCATCTCTTGAATAAAAGCTCTCATCTTTTCATCTATCTTTCTCTTATACGAAATACATATACATACATCAAGTCACCATCTTCTCTTCATCTTTACTTCATCTAGTTCTTATATTTGTGTTAAAGTTGATATATCTAAGGTCATACACATCATGATAGATAAGGCAAGATCCGTAGATCTCATAAAGACTCTTACAACTTGTGTCCTTTTTGGCGAACACAAGTGTATTCATAGGAAGTGTATCCTAAGAGATATTTTAATGAATCTCATGGCTCTAGACTCGATAAGTTCATAATTTGGTTTTCCTATGCGGAGACTAGGGAGGGGTCTCCTGCTTCAATATCAACCATCTCTAAGAGATAAGTCGATAGATTACATCGGTTCCCCGTGAGAATGAAACAAGCTCTTTTGAGAGAACTTGAGTGGCTAGAAGGTTAAGTGCAGTGCGTCACTGGGTCCATGACGTCTTGTCTTCAATACCGGTGTCACCTTAGCAACAACCAGTAGCATATGAGTTGAACCCGGTGTCTGCCCTAAGGTTGAACATTTGGAGGGCTATTTCTTTTCACCCTTTTCATTTGCTTTTCTTTTTAATTCTTCAACCCCTTCTTTCTCCTTTCTCATTTTCTCCTTTTTTTTCAATCATACCTAAGGACTTCTAATTCTATTCTATTGGAATTGTCCTTGGGTAGATCCCTCCGGCTCTGGCGGATCATAGGACGGTTTTTCCTAACCTTAGTCACCTTATAACTCCATGACTATCCCATAATTGCCATGAAACCATTTATGAAAATCTCTCAAAGTGTTTATAATAATAAAAAATACTTTGTTAACACTTCGAGAGTTTTGCATTTCATTTGAAGGACTCCCCCTTCACATGTGCTCATGGATTTTTAAGAAATTTGCACATGCGTGAGGAGTTTGCACTTTTGAATAGATTCACTTTCAATGAACACAACCGATTCGAGACACGCTTACATCACTAGTTAGACTAGCTTGAAGTTATTACCCGGCCTGGTCAAGTCCACAGAAAGTTTCTCGAAACGGTACATTTCTACTAAGACAAATCCTTTTCGAGACACGCTTATGTGGCTAGTTAAAGAGTTCCATTGTCAGCTTTTAGGTGACAACTAGCTCTAGTAACTAACTTGATGTTATTACCCGTCGAGGATAAGTCTTTTCGATTACTAACTTTTGTTGTTTCGTCAATTCTTGTGTCATTTATGAGTCGAGCTCTTTTGAGATTCAAGACGATCACATTTTAATCACGTCTTCTCCCCCTCAAAAATAGCATATCTATGGTATTTTTGATACCAAATGATTAAACCCTTTTCTTTTTGGATAGCTTATGGGAGAAACAGATGTTTGTTAATTCCGTATTTGTTTCCTTTAAGCATGATCTTTTTGGAACAACTTTATATTACTCCCCCTCAAAATTAGAACATTTTGAGTAAATATCTGCTTTGAAGGATTTGAGGGAGTAATATCTTGAAAATTTTTGAAAACCTTTAGAAACATTTTTCAAAATTTTGCTCAAAAAAATTAAGAAGACTTTGATAAGCTTTTTGGAGAGAAGTCTTCTTATCTTTCAGGATTGTCGCACATAAATGTACAACAGGGTCCTTTCTTTGAAAATTGCGGGTTATACACTGTTATGTGTGCATAAGCCATTATGTTTTTAGGATAAGTGCTCAAAGAACATGTTTGCCTATATTACAATAATAGTCCCTAAAGTACTATTTGTATGATATCTAGTCCATTTTTTTATGTGTGACGTTATCTTTTATAAAATAGCAAGGCTAACAATCTCCCTCCAAGATATCGTCACACATGAATGGATACAATGAGACCTATAAACACATAAACATGTAGATTACAACAATAGTAAACTATGTTGACGTTGTTGAAGGGCAGAGTCTCTGTAGTCTAGATACTGAGGCAGACTTGAAGTTCTCTCTTTCGACGATCTCGGCGTATGATCTTTGACACTGACGGCAAAGGTCTTTGTAGCTCTGAAGTTCAACTGTAATGGTCTAGTTAGGTTATTACTCCCTCCTAACTAGTGAGCCTTTATTCTTTTTCTTCTGCTCCCTCCTGAACTGACAACTCTCTTCTCATCTCGCAGCGGATAAGGTAGATACTAATGAGTTTGCACCTTGGTTGTCGTTCTGGGAGCATCATAGCATAACTCACATAGTATTGCACAGAAGGTTGGTAATACGCTCCGATGTACACATCATTAGTACTTCTTCGGTTCTAGTGTAAGCACAATTCCCTCGAACAACCAACGTACTAGAGATGAAACACTACTTCTTTTGGCATGTTCTTCTCCCTCCTGATGGTTGCGATGTATCGAAATCATCATACTATTGTGTGTACATGCCAAAATTACCCGTACTTTACACTTCTGATGCAATGTAGATAGACCATGAAAGCATAATTTGTGAGAATATGCTGATAGGATATGACTCTCTTTATTCTACAATCTCTTCTCTTCTCTTCAACCTTTAAGCGACCTCTTCAAATTCCAACCAGCTAGTAAATGACCAATGACTATAGAAACAACCTAGTATAACCAATCTGAAAATGAAGTAAACATCTCTTAGATATGTGACTTAATCTTGTACGATGGTGTGACTAAGAACCTATACTGAGCACTACAACGTAACTCCTTTAAGCATAGGTGATGAGGCGAAAAATGATCCGTTTTTAGGGGGTCATTTAAGCCCGAATCCGACTTTATTTGATCAAATATTACCCTAAATCGTTCCTTTTGTGATTTTAGGTACTTGGAGAGTGAATTCTGGAAAAGAAGCCATTTTGGACGTTTTTGGAGCATAAAAGTGAAGAAAACGGCAAAGTCTCAAAATTCTATGCTGGGAACAGTACGTGAAGGCGTCAAGAGTAACTCATGACGGCGTCAAAGTCCCAAGAATAAAATACCGTAGTTGATGACGGCGTCACATAGGGCGTCAGAAGTAGATCAAGGCCGTCCGAGGAAGTATTTGGCGGCGAGATGACGGCGTCACACCCTTGTTCTTGACGCCGTCACCCCTGTTTTCCTATATATAGTTTTCTATTTTTTCACATTAAAAGAGAGAAGTTTTGGTGAAACCCTAAAGAAGAATTTGGTGCAACTTTTACAGGTTTTTCAAGGGTTCCAAACCCTTGATACCTTGCATTGTAATTGAGATAAGTGTTCTTCTAATTCAATCAATATGTCTATGTGTTGGTTGTCTATATCTTGTTCTTGTCTCAATTCCATTATGCTAGGCTAGATCTCTTTTGTGTTTGCTTAGATCTAATGAAACCTAGATATTGATTATGTGTTGATTACTTGTTTATTCTTGTCTTGGATGAATGATTTTATATGTTAGGCTTAAGAAAACTGGCAGATCTCCAAATGGTAACATGCATGAACGTCTTAAGAAACATGAACCGAGGCGTACTAGGTCTTTATTGGTTGTATTTAATGCATGAGCCACTGTTTACAATCCCTATAGTTGTGCTGGGTCATGGTGTAGGAGGAGATAAGAGCTCATAGAATTGGGGAGTTATGTATGCCACCCCATGAATGGTATTAAGAAATACAATCCGTCATCCATACAATTATAACAAGTAATTAACGTGTAAAAGATATCTAGGGAGTAGTGAAGTCTAAGTAAACACATTTTCTCCAATTACTGCTCACAACCTTAGTAATAATTAGTTTATTTTCATTTTCAGTATTTTATTTTGATTGCATCTTAGTTTTGGGTTAGTTGAATAGCAACTAATTCCGCCCACTTTTCCAAAACCTGAGATTTTAATTGCTTTCTAAAAAATATAAAAATACAAAAATAATCATCCCTCACCTTTAGAACTAGTAATTTAGGCTTTCTAATCCTAGCGACACTATTCCTAAGCTGAACGATCAATCCCCCGGTACTTGTCACTATACTATACTACAACGATCAGGTACACTGCCTGGTGGGGGTTGTAAGCTTCTCGAGATCCCTCGAGAGGTAAAGCCTGTTGCGATTCCCACGCATCAAGTTTTTGGCGCCGCAGCCCGGGGAATAGTTATTGTCTAGGTTAGGATTTCTTTTTATTAGGTCTACTTGCTAGATTCCTTTCTAGTAAGATTTTATTTTTATTTTTAGGTCTTCTTTAGTCTATCTCATTTCTTTGTGCCTTTGTTAGTAAATTAACCTCATTGACTATTCCGTTGACCATTATGGAAAACGCGAATCCACCCCTGTCCCCTAGAGAAGTGGCTGTGTTACGTGAACAAATTGAGAGTGAGATTAGGGAGCTTAGAGAGCTTAATAGGTTGATTAAGATTGAACTCGAACATACATTTAGTGACCTAGCAACCGCCTTGTATTCAAATAAGGACCTAGGGCCTAATGACTTTGTGAATGTTGTTGAGGGACTAGAAGAGGAGGAAATGGATCCGAAGCTTAACGACTACTTTAATCTATACCCCACTAAGGAGGAGATTGCATATTATAATAATCTTATTGATAACCCGCGATCTCCTTTCACCATAATTGAACCTAAGATCAAGAGAGGCGATCCTAAGAATGCTAAGATACCATGTATGATTGGATATAGGCACATTAGCAATGCTTACATTGACTTTAAATCTCCAATCAACATTATGTCCTCAACGGTTTATAACGATATAGTGAAAACAAGACTTGAACCTAGAAGGGATCCCAAGTACCCCGGTGGAGTTTGTAACTTTGTCGGGAGAGTTAAAGGTTTACGTGTCTTTGTTGGTAATTTCACTTTTGTCACCGACTTTATGATTGTGGAGGATCTTGCTAATGTTATTGATTGTCGATTATCCAATGTTGTGTTTGGCAAACCATTTGTTGAGGAGTCTAAGTTAGAATATGATGAGGTAGAAGGCACGATCCGATTTGCAAGTAACACCGATAGTATCACTTATAAGATGCCCAATAGGATGAAAGAATTTCGCTTTATATCTCGTTTTGATAAGGACAACGTTGGTGCTTTTGAGGATATTGATGAGAGAGATAAGAAAAAGGGCATGGACTATGTATGGGAAAAAAGGAGTCTTTACTACAAAGATTGCTTGGCCCTTGGACCAAGGTATAAAGTCGATGAAGAATTTGCCCAAATGATTATGGGGGCGGTTGAGAAAAAGGTGATTGGTTTCTACAAGGAATATCTACAGTCGGAGAGTGGAACCAATGATGAGGTCACGTAGTAACCCATGACCTTGAGTCTAGCTACAAGACTCGTAAATAAAGAAAAGCGCTTCTTGGGAGGCAACCCATGTTTTGTGTGATTTTATTTGTTTGATTGTTATTTGCTTCCGTATGCATGTTTTATTTTTATTGTTGGTAGATCATGTCTCTAAATTAAAATGTGGAAATACTTTACTATGTTGTTTGGCCTAGTCTTAACTCCAACCTAAAAGTATTTTTGCAAAAGATAAGTGTAAGGGGAAACCCCAAATATGTTTTTAAGAAACAAACCGATCATGATTCTCCACAATATTAAATGAACATGTATATTCGTATTTGTTAGAGTCAAATGCTTGTATTGAGTCATAATGAAGTTTTGCAGGATTTTCCAGGAAGTAGGACCAAGTTTTTCCAGAAATTTTCCGGAAACTTAACATAAGAATTTCTGTAGGTCTATTCTGACGGCGTCAGAGTTTTACTCTTGACGGCGTCAGGAGTTAAAATCTGGAAATTTTATCGGTTTTGTTTTTCTAACGGAGTCTTATGGTTTTTGTGAATTATTAAGTTTTATAATCTCCAGGAAATCTGCAAACTTCATTCCACAAGCATTATATCTTATCTTGTTTTCTAGGATTTAGTAACTTATATAGGATGCCGCCGATTTTACGTGAGGTTGTCTTGTCTATTGTTGTCAGGATTTACAGGTTATGTTCGACAAGGAGATGATTTATATTCTGGAAGGGAAGCTTTGATTGTTCGTTTTCTTGGATGAAGATTTAACCTGGCCAACCTATAATCCATACCGAGCGAATCAGGGGAGTATTTGATTTCATTCTCTTTACTTTTTCACTTTTACATTCTTTACTTGAACATTGGGGACAATGTTCATCTTAAGTGTAAGGGGAGGGTAAAAAGATGATACCTTACATATGCACTTTCGCTTGAGTTTGTTTTGTTTGATGGTAGATGTGTAATAAAACTATGAGAAATACTTGTTAGTGCAATTTTAGCGGCAAATTTAAAATTTTTTACAACATTTAGGAGTGAAACTTTAGCCATAGCAAGCGTCTCATGGATAGGAGATTGTATGACTAGCACATAACCGTATATTCAGAAAAATTTTCCACCCAAAAATGTGAGGTTCGCCTTTAGATTTGATAGGAAAAGCATTTACTATTAGTGCTTATGAGTGTACCGGTAGCATTTAGATTCTAGAACTTGCGTTAGTGATGCATCCCGAGACCGCTAGTGAGACTACATTCGTGTGGTAGGATTTACTACATGATAAGAGGCATTAGGATCACCCTTGTGTTAAACCCGTGTTATAATTACTTGACCATTTAAGTCATATTACTTGGCTGGTTAAGTCAACTAATTTTTCCCACACCCTTAGCGTTGTACTCATTTTTAGTACACGATACCCCTAGTACACCCCTCCGAGCCTATCTTTTCGTTTCTAACTTTAAGCATTTTACTTAAAGGAAGAATTTGTTTACAATCCACCCCAAATGTGCAACCAAATCGCCTTAGCCTTCCGTGTATGCGCTCATTTTTAGTGCATTATTGTTATTTGTTAAACCCTAAGTTAACTATCTAATTGATTACATGGTTGCTAAGTCGAGTCATATCCTTGTACATATTGTTTTAGGAAGATTGGGACTCATGGATAAGTACTTATTTTATGGAGTAATGGGGAAGAACATCATTTATTACCCCCATATGTACGTTAATCTTAAAAGTGCTCCAAGTGTTTTGATTTTCTTAATTCGAGTCATTAGATTAGTTTAATGTAAAGTATGTAAAGATTCAAGTGTAAGGGGAATTCTCATCCCCTATGATGTATTATTTTGGATGGTAGGGTAAGAGTGTATGCAAAAAAAAAAAAAAAAAAAAAAAAAAAAAAAAAAAGGAAAAAAGAGAAAAAAACATACGGAACCATCCCTTTTCATTCTATGTTCATTTTATGTTTTTGTTATTTCTCATTTATTAGCTTAAGTCGAATCTAGTCTTGGCTTAGCAACGCCATATTGTACATGTAATTGACCAAGATTGTTAACTCGCCACCAGTAAAACTTCCTTTATCCAACAAAACCGTGTAATTCATATCCCTATACCTAACGTTACAACCCTTTTAAAAGACCTCTTTGATAGTTTATCCTAGGTGCTTACGCCATGTGGTGGAGGTTTGATCCTTTCCCAAGCCTATGGTAATCTATTTTGCTATGACAGGTAGTGAGAGATATCTTCCATTTCCATAATGTTATATTACTTTATTACACCCGAGAGATGTGAGTATCTAAACACTATTTGTGAGGTGCTAGTGTATGACCTCCGTGCTTGTCTATTGGTCTTTAGTGGAACGATTATTTGTTGTAATTACTTTTATATTAGTGTTAAATGACCCCTAACTTGTCTTTTGAGTAGAATAAAAGCGCATTTGCTTGAGGACAAGCAAATCTCAAGTGTAAGGGTATATGATGAGGCGAAAAATGATCCGTTTTTAGGGGGTCATTTAAGCCCGAATCCGACTTTATTTGATCAAATATTGCCCTAAATCGTTCCTTTTGTGATTTTAGGTACTTGGAGAGTGAATTTTGGAAAAGAAGCCATTTTGTACGTTTTTGGAGCATAAAAGTGAAGAAAACGGCAAAGTCTCAAAATTCTATGCTGGGAACAGTACGTGAAGGCGTCAAGAGTAACTCATGACGGCGTCAAAGTCCCAAGAATAAAATACCATAGTTGATGACGGCGTCACATAGGGCGTCAGAAGTAGATCAAGGCCGTCCGAGGAAGTATTTGGCGGCGAGATGACGGCGTCACACCCTTGTTCTTGACGCCGTCACCCCTGTTTTCCTATATATAGTTTTCTAGTTTTTCACATTAAAAGAGAGAAGTTTTGGTGAAACCCTAAAGACGAATTTGGTGCAACTTTTACAGGTTTTTCAAGGGTTCCAAACCCTTGATACCTTGCATTGTAATTGAGATAAGTGTTCTTCTAATTCAATCAATATGTCTATGTGTTGGTTGTCTATATCTTGTTCTTGTCTCAATTCCATTATGCTAGGCTAGATCTCTTTTGTGTTTGCTTAGATCTAATGAAACCTAGATATTGATTATGTGTTGATTACTTGTTTATTCTTGTCTTGGATGAATGATTTTATATGTTAGGCTTAAGAAAACTGGCTGATCTCCAAATGGTAACATGCTTGAACGTCTTAAGAAACATGAACCGAGGCGTACTAGGTCTTTATTGGTTGTATTTAATGCATGAGCCACTGTTTACAATCCCTATAGTTGTGCTGGGTCATGGTGTAGGAGGAGATAAGAGCTCATAAAATTGGGGAGTTATGTATGCCACCCCATGAATGGTATTAAGGAATACAATCCGTCATCCATACAATTATAACAAGTAATTAACGTGTAAAAGATATCTAGGGAGTAGTGAAGTCTAAGTAAACACATTTTCTCCAATTACTGCTCACAACCTTAGTAATAATTAGTTTATTTTCATTTTCAGTATTTTATTTTGATTGCATCTTAGTTTTGGGTTAGTTGAATAGCAACTAATTCCGCCCACTTTTCCAAAACCCGAGATTTTAATTGCTTTCTAAAAAATATAAAAATACAAAAATAATCATCCCTCACCTTTAGAACTAGTAATTTAGGCTTTCTAATCCTAGCGACACTATTCCTAAGCTGAACGATCAATCCCCCGGTACTTGTCACTATACTATACTACAACGATCAGGTACACTGCCTGGTGGGGGTTGTAAGCTTCTCGAGATCCCTCGAGAGGTAAAGCCTGTTGCGATTCCCACGCATCAATAGGTAGTGCCATATACCCAAACCAACAAACAGTATATGAAATATCCACCTCTTAAACTATCCACAACTTCGTGCGACACTGAGTACTACAATGTAACTCCTTAAAGTGATAGCTATAACCCGTGAGCACTACAATGTAACTCCTTACATCGAGTATAACTAGATAATCCAAGTCTTAATCACTATCTTTAGTGTTTGCCCAAACAAGTATCTTCGAAACTCATGCATCCATCCACCCCTAGACTTTGAGATAAATAAGTACACATGCCCTTGAAATGAACTTTAAACCCAGAAAAGTGATAAAGAATTATCCCCATAATCACAAAAATCCAATACTAGCCGTTGTCATTTGAATGTGATTCTTGATCAGGATCGTTTAAGCAATTCGTGGTGTGTTTTGGTGAAGCTTGAAATTCTATTTCGGGTGATTCGTAGTGATTTCGTATTTTCCCTCCAAAAATAAAATTGGAAAAATTTCTCGCCCATAATTTGGAAATCACTATGAAATGCAATTCTAAGGTTACCAGAAAAATTTGAGTTTTGAAAATTTTTACGCAAAATTTCACCGAAAAAATTTGAATTTTCGGCCGAAATTTTCAACGTTATACCAAACTTTGAATCTCGCATAGAAATTGAACGTTTAATCTCCTGTAAAAAATAATTTTTACTCATAATTTTTTTTTTTTTGGTCTAACTCGGTAAGGATTTGTGATTCACTCAAACTCGGTAAGAATTGAAATTCCCCTAACTCGGTATGTTCCTGAGATGTTGTCAAACTCGGAAGTTCTACAATTGTTTCAAACTCGGTAATTTCAGAGAATTCATCAAACTCGGTATGTTCAAAAGTTTCAAACTCGGTAAGAACAGATGTAGTCAAACTCGGTAAGATAATATTAGTGTTCAAACTCGGTAAGTCAATGAATTTTGAGCAGAGTATCCCCTTAGAAGGTTGCCACAAAGAACCTTACTCGATAAACGATAAGGCAAACAGGCTAACTCGCCAATTTTGAGATCAAACTCGGTAGAACAATTTCAAACTCGAAAATTTTACTTTCCAAACTCGAAACTCTTTTTTCAAACTCGAAACAATTTTCAAACTCGAAACAAATTTTGTCAAACTCGAAAAAAATATTTTCAAACTCGAAAAATATTTTTCCTAACTCGCAAAAAAAATTTCAAACTCGAAAAGAAAATTTCTAACTCGAAAATATTTTTGTCAAACTCGAAAATATTTTTGTCAAACTCAAAAATATTTTTGTCAAACTCGAAAAATATATTTTCAAACTCAAAACTATTTTTCAAACTCGATAGAATTTGATGAACAGTAACGAGATCCGAGATTTTGCACAAAAAAATGATTTTTCACCCAAAAACAATCTAAAACAACCTAAAATTATCCCTAAGCTCTTGATACCACTTGTTAGGACCGTAGAACAACCTTATCACTTGTGAATCTAGGCTAGATCTAGAGAGAGAAAGTAAGTAGAGAGAGAGAGAGTGGAAGGGAACTCTAGTGTCTGAAATAATAACCTTGATATTACTAAGAGAACCAACCTCAAAATGAGGCCTTACATGAGTATTTATACTTGTAGTCTAGGGCTTCATATATCTTTGACCATATTACATAACTAGCCCTTAGACTTTATACAAGCATGAATAATACACATAAACTTAATAAACTAGCATTTACTAACTATTACATTGATATATTTAACTAACTATTTGACTCAATAATGATCGTCACTTTTAATCCTAACATAAGCTGTTTGACTTAGTTGACCAATCACTTGGTCAATTTAGGTTGACTGTTTAGAGTCAATCAAATTTTGGCGCCGCTGCCGGGGAGGTGTGCGCGTTTCTATAGCGTCTTTTGAGATTAGTGTTATTTCACCATCATCACTGTACAAATACCATCACTTTTGTAAATTTTAAATCAAAACATAAAAAAAAGTCATTAACACTTTTCCTTAAGTGTTAAAACACCAAAAAAAAATAAAAAATAAAAACAACAAAACAGATCGTTACGTTTTCTATATCGTGTTTCTTTTAAGGTGATTCTTAGAGAGATACGATTTTGGTAAACGAAACGATACCAAAAATATTGTCCAACAGTTTTTAACCCATACACAAAAACCCAAAAACATCCGTCTTTTCTTGTGGATAATAATAAATACATAAAAACTAACCATCGCAAACCAAGACAGAACACCTACCAATTGGGGGTGTGGACATAATAAGTTCCCAAATCAAAGATTTAAAACTTGCCTTTGTATCCCTGTGAGTGGTGTACCTTTCTTAAAGAAGCCACTTGCTTGTGATTATTGGTTTAAGTTCACTGTGGATTTGCCTCGATTTTGTTTTGATTGGTTTTTATCTCTAGTGCATGCGCACTCGTTCTTCAAGGTCCACGAGCCTATTACGTGAGCTTGTCAGGAAACCTCGAAGATCTCGTAGACGTTCAGCACCAACAGTCGGATCTGAGATCCGTACTGTTGCCACATCTGCTATCACCATGGCGGAAGACCGCCCCATGTGTGAGCTTCTCCAAGCACCCATCGAGGGTTACGGAGATGCCATTGTTGTTCCAGCCATCGTGGCTGATAATTTTGTGCTCAAAACCGGGTTACTCAATCTTGTGACCTCAAGTCAATTCTACGGTTTTGAGAGGGACGATCCTCATGCTCACATTCGATGGTTCAATAAAATCACATCAACCATCAAGTACAAGAATGTCCCTTGTAAAGCAATCAAACTTCTTCTCTTCCCATTCTCACTCGAGGGACAAGCCCGGATTTGGCATGAAAAACAACCTCCTCGATCTATTGAGACATGGGAAGATCTTGTGAAAAAAATTGTGAATGAATTCTTCCCACCTTCCAAGACCACGAGTCTTAAGAACGAAATCACCAAGTTCACTCAGAAATATGATGAATCATTTGGTGAAGCGTGGGATCGTTTAAAAGAATTACTTCGCAAGTGTCCACATCATGGTTTCTCGGAGTTGATGCAACTCGATACCTTCTACAATGGCGTGAGCCAAGCTGATCAGGATTCACTCGATGCCTCCGCGGGAGGTAATTTCTTGAGTAAAACCACCAAAGAAGCTTTGCAAATCATAGAAAACAAGTCCAAGGTCCGCTCTACACGAAGCAAACCGGTTGTTTCCCAAATCAATGCGGGTCCTTCTACTTCATCCTCTGTGGGTCAGTCTAGCACGGACACTAAGATTGACAAGCTCACTGAAGCTATTCAAGCTTTGGTTCTCGCCCAACAAAAGAAAGTTTCCTTTCCACAACATCCTCCACCTGTTGAGGTTAAAAAAGTGGAAGTCTGTGTGACTTGTGGTGGGCCGCATGCCTACTACAATTGCACAGCTACTGATGGTACTCCATATGAAGCTCATGTTGTTACTGGGTCCCAAAATAAAGGAGGCAATCAATAACGCCCTCCTATGGACCCGAACTATCGTCCTAACCACTACGCTGGACCTCCCGGTTTTAATCAAAACCAAAATGTCCAAAACCGTAACCAAAATCAAAATAGAGTGAACCAAGGTAACTTTAATCAGGGTCACGGTTTTCAAAACCAAAACCAAGGTTTCCAAAATCAAGGTTTCCAACATCAAGGAAACTTTAATCGAAACCAAGGTCAGGGTAATTTCAATCCCGGGAATTTTCATGGAAACAACAACCAGAATCAAGGGAATTTCCAACATCAAAATCAAGGAAATTTCAACCAAGGTCCCAACCAAAACAATCGAGCTCAAAATTTCAATAACCCACCTCAAGCTATTGTTCCTACTGGGCCTTCATCTGACGAGTTGTTAAAACAATTCATGAAATCCCAAGAAGAGATGAACAAGTTGTTGGTTAGCCAGATTTCTGAAATCAAGAAGTCTTTCAATGATCGACCCTCGGGCTCAGGTACTACTTTACCGAGCAACACGATCGCTAACCCGAGGGGCGATGCTAAGGCGATCACAACAAGAAGTGGTGCTTCATATGAAGAACCCGCGATTCCTACTACCTCTTCTTCCTCTCCTCCAAAGGTAGTGGAACGTGAACCTGAGGTGACAAAGGACAAAGTGCAACCTCCTAGCTCACGAAGTACAGCACACGTCCAACCTCAGGTAATTCCAGAAACCAGATGTAAGCCTGGAGTTGTCTTTGAACCACCAGAGACTCCAGTGGAAAACCCTAAATCCAAACCTTCTATTCCTTACCCATCACGTCTCAATGAACAAAAGCTCCGCGAAAAGGCTAGTCACCAAATGGATAATTTTTTCCAAATCTTCCAAGATTTGCACTTTGACATTAGCTTCGCGGACGCTATTCTCTTGATGCCCAAGTTTGCATCAACAATCAAGAATCTGTTAAGTAATAAGGAAAAACTCTTCCAGATGGCAAGAACTCCTCTGAATGAGAACTGCTCAGCAGTTCTTTTGAAAAATCTTCCCGAGAAGCTTGGAGACCCCGGGAAATTTCTCATTCCTTGTATTTTTCCGGGAATAGTTGAATGCTTTGCCTTGGCCGATCTTGGTGCTAGCATTAACCTTATGCCATATTCTGTGTGGAAGAAATTATCTCTTCCCGAACTTACTCCCACGTACATGCCACTAGAGCTTGCCGATCGTTCAATATCACGTCCCCTTGGCATTGCCAAGGACGTATTCGTTAAAGTGGGAAAGTTCCATTTTCCAGCAGATTTTGTGATTGTTGACTTTGATGCCGATTCAAGGGTCCCTCTCATTCTTGGAAGGGGATTCCTTAGAACTGGGCGTGCTCTCATCGATGTATTTGAGCAAGAGATCACATTGCGTGTTGGAACGGAAGCCGTCACCTTCAACCTCAATCAAACTTTGAGGTACTCCTCCAATTATGACTCTGAATCGGTAAACCGAATAGATGTCATCGATGTTGCTGCTGAGGAGTATGCTCAAGAGGTTTAAGGTTTCGTTGATGATTCTCCGAGTGAAAACTTCACTCCATCTTCTTATCCCATCATTTCCAATTCTTCTCCTTCCCTCACTCCGTTTGAGGGAAGTGACTTCATCTTAGAAGAAATTGAGGCCTTTGTCAAAAGTGATTCAATTTCCAATGGAGTCCATAACCAAGAGATTGACCCCGAGAGGGATATTCTATTACTTGAGAAATTATTAAACGAAGATCCCTCACCTCTTCCTGTTCTACCACAAACACTTCATAAAGAGGAAGTAAAAAATGTTGAGAAAACTGGCGACTTTCCTGAGGTTGAACTTAAGGACTTGCCGCCTCATCTTGAATATGCATTTCTGGAGGGTGATGATAAATTACCCGTCATAATTGCTAAAGATTTAAGTGTTGAAGAAAAGGCTGCTCTAATAAAGGTTTTAAAGTCACATAAACAAGCAATTGCTTGGCGACTCTCTAACATCAAGGGCATTGACCCTGAATTTTGTACCCACAAGATTTTAATGAAGGATGACTTCAAACCAGCAGTCCAACAACAAAGAAGGGTGAATCCAAAAATTCATGAGGTTATCAAACAAGAAGTTTTAAAACTTCTTGATGCCGGATTGGTTTACCCTATCTCGGACAGTCCTTGGGTTAGCCCAATACATTGTGTTCCAAAAAAGGGTGGCATTACTATTGTCACAAACGAGGAAAATGAGTTGATTCCAACTCGATTGGTTACGGGATGGCGTGTCTGCATTGACTATCGCAAGTTAAATGACGCCACCCGCAAAGACCATTTTCCTCTGCCCTTTATGGATCAGATGCTCGAGAGATTAGCAGGGAATGAGTATTATTGCTTCCTCGATGGTTTCTCGGGTTACTTTCAGATTCCCATTGATCTGCGAGATCAGGAAAAGACCACTTTCACGTGCCCCTATGGAACTTTTTCTCATAAACGTATGCCATTTGGTTTATGTAATGCTCTGGGCACGTTTCAAAGATGTATGATGGCCATATTTTCCGACATGATCGGGAAAACTATGGAGGTCTTTATGGACGATTTTTCGGTCATTGGGGATTCGTTTCAATCAAGTCTCTCCCATTTAGACAACATGCTCAAACGTTGTGAAGACACAAGGTTATGTCTAAATTGGGAGAAGAGTCACTTTATGGTCAAAGAGGGCATTGTCCTCGGCCATAAAATTTCAAAAAACGGGATTGAGGTTGACAAAGCCAAAGTGGATGTCATAGCAAAATTACCTCATCCCACTACTGTCAAGGGTATTAGGAGCTTTTTGGGTCATGCGGGTTTCTATCGGAGGTTTATTCAAGATTTTTCTAAAATCACCCGGCCTATGACCCATCTCCTCGAAAAGGATGCTCCTTTTATCTTCTCCCCCGAGTGCATCGAAGCTTTTGAAACATTAAAGAAAAAGCTTACTGAGGCACCGATTCTTGTTGCCCCCGATTGGGACTTGCCTTTCGAACTCATGTGTGATGCTAGTGATTATGCGATAGGGCAGTCTTGGGGCAACGAAGAACAAAATACTTTCAGCCTATACACTATGCAAGCAAGACAATGACCGAGGCTCAAAGTCATTACACCACCACTGAAAAAGAATTATTAGCTGTGGTGTATGCCTTTGAAAAATTCCGGCCATACTTGATATTGACCAAAAGCATAGTGTATACGGATCACTCGGCTTTGAAGTACCTCTTTGCAAAACAAGATGCAAAGCCGAGATTACTCCGTTGGTTTCTCCTCCTACAGGAATTTGATATCATTATTCGTGATAAAAAAGGAGCTGAGAACCTAGCTGCTGATCATCTCTCCCGATTGGAAAACCCGCACCAAGATTTCTTCGAGAGGAAAGAAATTAATGAAACATTCCCTCTCGAGACACTCAATACGGTTACCTTTCGTGGAGACTCTATTACCCCATGGTTTGCCGACTTTGCAAACTACCTTGCGGGTAAATTTGTGGTGAAAGGGATGTCGTCCCAACAGAAAAACAAATTCTTCAAAGATGTAAAACATTACTTCTGGGACGACCCCTATCTTTTCAAAATCTGTGCGGATCAAGTCATCCGGCGGTGTGTTTGTGGCCAAGAAGCCACTGAAATTCTCAAGACTTGCCATGCTGGTCCCACGGGGGGCACCACAATCCAAACTACACCGCCAAAAAGGTGTTTGACTCCGGTTTCATGGAAACAAATACATACTCGTTCAATTAAAAAAAAAATGTGTGTTTGAATGTACATATAAATAAAGTGAAAAATTAAAATGATATTTCCACAGTTAGCTTAGAATATTACCTTTTTCCGTTCAAAGAGTCGACATAATAGCCGGGACTTTGAATATTGAGGAGAATATTCAATTCTAAGTGTGTGTGTGGGGGGGGGGGGAAATTCTAGCGAATTTTATCACATTTTACCATCTAGTACCCCCGTTTTTGGCAAAATTTTTAAAATTTTTTTCACTTGAGCTTCAAAATTTTTGTGGTTATCAGTCCACCATGTCTAAATTACAAAAGGATTGGCTAATCCAGTTTCAAACGGCTCTTGGTAAAGATATATCAAATCCGTTGACGGCTTGCAATTTGCCCAAAATTGTATGGTATCTCAACTCGCCATATCCTAAAAAGTGAAAGAGTTGGCTAGCCCGCAAGATTATGGCTTGTGGTAAAGGCAGTGGAAAAACCATAATTGGTAATCAGCTCACCAAGATGTTGACTATGTCCATCAAGAGTTGGCTAGTCCAGAAGCAAACGGTTTTTGGTAAAGACAAATCAAATCCGTTGACAGCTGGTGGTTTGCTCAAAATCACATGGTTATCAGGTGGACCATAGTTCTTAAATGAACTGAAATATTTGGCTACTCCAGAAGTGATGGCTTTTGGTAAAGAGATTCAAATCCATTAAGTTTTTCTCAAAAGATTGCTAGGGACTAGCAATAGTTTAGTGTGGGGGATTGACGAGTGTGTAAATACTCATCATTTCTGTGACATTTAGACAGCAAAAACATCTGAAAAAACACAGGAATGCCTTAAAATACATAAAATATCCCTGGATTGTGTTTTTATGCAAAAGGATTGAAAACTGATACTACCTTCGTCCCATATTAAATGTCCACTTTGAATTTTCAAAGTCTTATTTTATCAACTTTAACCATAAATATTTTTATATATGATATATAATACATGACGCAAAATATACGAATGAATTGGGTTTTGAATGTATTTTTCATTGACATCATTTTTATCAAGTATCATATAATACAAACAAAAATATTTAAGGTCAAAGTTAAAGAAAAAAGACTCGAAAAGTCAAAACTGGACATTTAATAAGGGACAGAGGGAGTAAAAAACAAGTCAAATTTACATAATTTACAGTTTCAGTCCTTAAACTTTCAAAATTGTCAAAACTAGTCCCTGGTAAATCAAAACATGTAAAATATCATAAAAGGTCCTTTGGGATTCACAAGTTGTCAAAAGAAATCCTTTAAAATCAAAAATTGCAAAATGACAACTTTGGTCCCTCAAGTTTGAAAAATGTCAAAAATAGTACCTGGGTTTTAAAATTGGAAAAATGTCAAAAATAACCTTTGTACCATTCATGCATGGCAAAATTGGTCCTTGAGATAACTATTGAGAAAATTCATTTTCAGTCCCTTCAAAATCCAAAATGTCAAAAATGGTCCTTGTGCTCATTACAATACCAACCGGACCCTTTTTATTTATTTAAACCCAACACCTAACCCAAACACAAACCAAGCCCACCTTATCAGTCCTTAAAACCCCACGGCCCAACCTACACTAGCCCACCACAAATATATTTACTCCCCCATTTTTTTTAATACCTCCCTAGTCAAACCTGTGGTCAAATACCACTTCCTCCTTTCCCCTTCCCTCCCACTTAACTAAGCCACAAAACCAGGTGGTTTTTACCACCACTTGGCTTCCACCTCACCACCAACTATCCCAACCCTGTCTCCCCAGCTCACCACTATTCTCCAAGATCAATTAATGCTCCTCCATCCCTCCAAGCAATCCTGAAAACGGACAAAGTAATTTGGCGGCAAAAATCTAATCCAATGGTCAAGATTGTTCCCACCCAATCCAATGGGTGGGTTTGCTCAGAAAGGTGCCAAGAGGTCAAGGATAAAAATGATTGAAGAAAAGATTATAAGAGAGAGGCAGAGGGGGGGGGGGCAATTTTGTATATATATGGCCATTGTAAGCCATTGGGTATCTAGACTAGTTTATTTAGCTTAAGTTATGTTGTAACTTACTATTGTTGTAACCTTTTTTAAGTAATGAAAGTTTCTCAGTTTTAATCTCCTTATTCCAAGTTTTAGTTTATATAAGCAGTTGTCAATCTTTTTTTTGAAAGCCAAATGTTGAAAACAAGCTAATTATAAGCTCATATAAGCTAAACAGTTAAATCTCAAAAGCTTTATAAGTTTCTGCATCAACTTAATACTAAGTTCATAAATTCAAAAAAAAAATTAAAAAAAATAGAAAAATAAAGAAAAATAGAAAAATTAGAAGAAGAAGAAGGAAGCTAAAGAAGCATGTGTGTATGGAGTATGGTTTTAGAGCTTATGAGTAAGCTATAGGATGTGATAATGGTCCTTGGTTCATCAGATTCATGCTTGGTTCATTTCTGAGTTCCAAATTCCATTTTACACTCTTTACTGTTGTTGTGCTTATTATTGCTTAACTTAGGCTCCTTTGTGCTTATTTTGTTATTATTAGTCATAATATTACTCAAAATCAATAGTTTGTTAATCAATGTTCATAGTTGCTTAAGTGTACATATTCCACTGCCATTTTAGCTTGTTTATGATTCTTGGACTTTCATTGTTGTTACTTGTAACACCCCCAATTTTTTAAAATATTTGCAGCGGAAGAAAGATTGGGTGTTACTTCACAACTCATAGTTTTTCAGTAGAAAGTGATTTTCTAAAACATTTATCATTCGAATTTTTATAAATATCAGAGTTTTTAAAATGAGGTCCCAGTGGTTTCAAATTTTGTTAAATAGGTTTTCGAATGATAATAAAAATTTATAGCCTTTGTAAGAATTTCGTGCTCCTCCGTCCCATCCTTGCTCGTTATAGACCTGAGATAAACATGTAAAAATCAACAAAAGTTGAGTGATATTCATAGGTTTAAGTTTAATAGTTGAACACAAGTTATAAGTGATAATTGCACCAGTATACAATTATAATTTAAAAATCAGTTGTTATTGCATTAAGCTCATGACACTCAGCCGATTTACAGATCTAATCATAAATGATGGATTATAGTAACAGGGGATTGTCAATCCCTAATAGATCTATTCACAATTATTTACGTTCACCCACTGGGTGACTAAGGTTCATGATATGAGGGGCTTTTGGCAAAAAGGGACTTAAGCAATAACAATTTCAGGCATAGTATAAGAAAATACTTGTGTTCAGATTTTTAAGCATGTATCTCCCCACGAAAATAGTTTTATAAAAGAGGGCTATGAACTCACCTTAGTGGTTTAGTGATAAAAATATCGATACTCAGTTTGCAAAATGGGAACGGCTCCACACACGACCTAGATAATATATGGCAAGTTTTAGTGTTTGATAGTCTTAATGTTTTAATCGCGAGTAGTTTTTGAATACGCGAATTGTTAATTTAACGATAGTAAAACTTTTAGTTTTATAATATATCGTATGTTTAGTTTAGTTATATATATATAAATATAACGTAACGTTTAATAATAATAATAGTAATAATAATAATAATAATAATAATAATAATAATAATAATAATAATAATAATAATAGTTTGAAATAAAATGTAACGTCCTGACGTGAAATCGTAAAAATGGAATGAAAATAAAAATGTTAATTTTTATATATGGCCCTTGTTTTTTCCAAAAATTTACACTTTTTACCCTAACAGCGTTAGCGTTACACCGTTAGTCCAAAATTAAAAATATTTACGTTTTACGTCCAAAACTTTATAATTCTTACACTTTTCCCCCAAGAGTTTATAAAAATCAGTTTTCATCC
Organism: Artemisia argyi; assembly: GCA_030686995.1. Classification (NCBI taxonomy): domain Eukaryota; kingdom Viridiplantae; phylum Streptophyta; class Magnoliopsida; order Asterales; family Asteraceae; genus Artemisia; species Artemisia argyi. Next base: position 172,252,138 of record CM060690.1, on the reverse strand, counting down.
TTAAGTTTACGAAATGACAGTTTATACCACAACTTTGAAAAATTGACACTTTTAACCCGAATTTTGTAAAATTTGCAAATCTAGTCCAAAATTCACAAATTTCAAAACTTAGTGTTTTCATTTCTTAAATAGTTTCAAAATAGCTTATTTAACTTTTTCTAAAAGCTTATTAGTCGAGAAGCTTATTTTATAGCTTATGGGCTTTTAACGAAATCTAAGGCCCGTTAAGGTTTTTAGATCCAATGGGCCTACAAGGGTTTTGGGCTTTGTTTTGGGTTAAGGTTAGGATATTAAAAACGTTACTAATCAGCTTATTGCTATAGCTTATGGGATCGGCTTATTTTTGAAAGATTGGGCTTTAAGGCCCAGTCGTTACTAATTAGTTTCCAAAAATAGTTCCTATGTCGATTTGCTTTTGGTCATTTACTATATCCAAACGTATGTATTTTTATTAAATTTCTATATGAAAGTGATAGTCTGCTAGGGGGTCGATTGGTTTGTGAAATAAAACAATTTGCTCGTTAAGTAAATTTTAGAAATATACGTGCGTTTTGGGGCTTGCAAGGGACGAGTTTTTATAAAACAAAAGACTTAGAAAATTTTAAGAGCTTTCAATACTTGTTGTGGTACGTTAGAAATGCATTCCAGAATAGTTTGTACGTAGCTTTGTCGTTTCAAAACTTTATATATCTTGATTGTTAAGGTGTAAAATATATAGACGAACGTAAAATATGTATATGTCATTTATTTAGTTTTTGAATACTAAGGTGCATTTGTTTGTGTCGTGTGCTAAAATAATGCAAAGGTATGTTTATCTAAATATTGAAAAGAGTCGTTTAGGAACTTACAACACCAAAATGGTGGGTAAAACAAGACGTAGAGTCGAGAAGAGAGTGGTATGAGTGCGTAGCGTGATTGTTTGCTCGACCAAGGTTCACAACCAACAACTTGTTCCTCCTAAACTCCACCCGATTACTTTGAAATCCTACCCAAGCTATTCGACCCAAGAACTAGAATCAAGACTTAGTATTTGTGGTGAGTTGTGATTTGCATGAAAGTGAAGAACGAGAACTTGCATGCATGGCGTTTATATATGAACTCTTGTGTACTCTAGTATCTAAAATTTAATGAGATGGGATTGTTGCGTGTATTAAAAGTCCTAAGGTTTAAGAGTAAACATGTTACTCAAGATTTTTGTTTCTTATGTGTCGACATGCTCAAATTCAAAGAAAACGTGGGAATTGAAACTTTAAAATGAAATGGTACTTGTGAATTGGCTTTTAAAATGTTATAGTACTTTGCCTAGGTGAATATAATATGGAAGTAAGTGAGCATGAAACAAGGAGGTACTAGTTTGTTTGAAAAACTCCATGTCGACCACAATATATTTTGTAAACCGATTTGTAGATCGCTTGAGACTTGTGAGACTTGATAACTTTGCAACATTTAGACATTAGGTTATGTTTAGAAATGATTTTAGGACGTTATAGAAACAAACGTGGGTTAAAATGGTTGAGTTTTGGATTAGTTGAAATTTTATGAAATCGTTTTTGGGACAAATGCTTTGCCTAGTAAAAACGTATCTAGAATCGATGTGAGAAACTAAAAATCGACACTCTAAGTGTTGGCCAGGGGAGGAACGAGTATGTGTAAAAATATAGGGGTGTCGTGTGTAGGATTTGAACGTACGAGGCTCGTTTCTTACTTGTCCTAGTTGAGTGGTTTGAAAAACAAAAGAAAGAAAATGGGCTTAATTAGGATTGGGCCGTGAATAGTAACAGGCCAAAATTTTATGTTGGGCTTGGTGGGTAATTAGGGTCCGGTTTGGTGTATTTTAAGATTAGTAAAATATTAATTGTGATTAGTGATAAGTTTAGTAATTATTTAGTGTGACGTTTACGTGAGTCCGGACGTTGTCGAACGCGTTTTGTTAAAATACTTTACGTAAGTTCGTATGTGATACATGTGTGAGCATCGTTCCGAAGAAAAAGAAAAGATTATAAGTATCGTAGTGATTTCGAGTAACATAGCATATTTAAATAAATAAATAAAAAAATTGTTATTGGTAAAAACGTTATTAATTAACGTAATGATATATTAGTCTTTGATTTACTTTTACTATTTATAGGGAAATTTACGGGAGTTTACAGTACCTACCTGATTGGTGCTAAACCGTCAACTTATATTGACCAAAGAATGGTCAATAAAGTCAAAGAGCCTAGACCAATGCTTCCGGGTAATAAAGGGTATCACCAGGTCGTTATGTCCCGACGAGGTGTGGATTGTGCTTTAGCGTACTTGTGATCGGGTGATTATTCACAGAAAAGGGTTGTGATAAGAATTATTTTAGAATTATGAAATTAAATAGCTTAGGAAAGCTATGTGATTGATTACTGGTATTGAGATTAAGAAGATTTGAGCTCAAACCTAAAAATGTACGTTTTAATTAAAAACGTACGCAGACAAACGAAACAAAAAGTACAACTGAAGGATGGAAAAGGTTACAAGTGTAAAATTATTATTTTTACAATCCTAACAAATAAATAAAATTTTAAGAAAAAGAAAAAGTATTTTTACACTATTTAATTATTAATTATTAATTAATTACTAATTATCTAATTATTAAGTAATTTAAATAGTTAGAATTATTAAAAATACTAAAAAGGCTAAGGAAATTAAGAAAAATTTGAAAAAACTAATTAACCATCATAGGAATCCTAAAAAATTATAAAAAGTTGATTTTATCTATTTTTAAACTAATTTACTAATTATTAATTAATTACCAATTAAACTATTTATATTATAAAAATTAGAAAATGAACCATATAAATTCTAGAAAAATTTATAAAAAGTGTTTTAACTTAAATAAAAGCTAGAAAAATTATAAAAACTAGGTGGTACTTTATAAAATCTAATTATGCTATTTAATTACTTAATATTAATTAATAATTAATTAAACTAAAATTAATTCAAAAAACTACTAAAAGACAAAATAAAAATCTGGAAAAATTTCTAGAATTACTTAAACCTAAAAGAGAATTTATAAAAATATAAAAATGATATATTGCTTATAAATAAGCTAAAAAGAAAATTAAAATGATAATTCCTATTAAATAGAAGCTATCATTATAATTAAAGTTGGTTTTGTGGTGTTTTTTCTTTTTCCAAACTAATTTACTACTAAAAACTAAAACTTTTTATGAACTCACTTTTGATGTAACCCAGCAATAAGCACTTGAGAGCTTATTTACCCAAACAGTTGACTTTTGTTGACTGGAGATGGAATTAAGCTCAAATGGAATGAGGTGGGGTCCACAATGATTAAAGTAGGTTTCTCTGAGTTACATGGACTATTATGAACAAGATTATACCAAATAAGCAGCTTAAATAAGCCACAAATCACAAATAAGCACTTTGCTTATTGATATTCTGAGACAGAATGGGGACAGCTTTTGGGAGCAAAACTAAGTGGGGTCCACAGGTCTAGAGGTCAAACAAAAGGTCAACCTTTAATCCCTGGTAGGAGGGGGGTTGGGAGAAGCTAAGTATGAGGTGTGGGACCCACTGGGTTAGCCACAAACATCCACCAAAGTTGGGTGAGTGAGATGGGTCTACTGAAGCAGGGCAAATGGCTTGCCCTGCAGGTCAGTTCCAAGGGTGTTTTGGTCAATAAGAAAAAATCACAAAAATGTAACCAACATAGAAATCACAAGTTCAGCTGATATATTAAACACACAACAAGTTTCAAACCTCCAATCCAAACACAAAAATCAGATTAATTCTTGCCGTTTTTGCAAAAATCTGAAATATGCACTTTTGACTTTTTTAGTAAACTTGCAAGGTTGACTTTTGTGAACTTTGATCCTACTAATCTGGTTAGAAATGAGATATTAGGCTATACTAACATGAGTTTAAGCTATAACAACAAATTATGAAATGATTTGAGTGGGTTTGGAACCAACTGTTCCAACAGTTGGTTAACTTAATGGTTTAAACTTTGGTTTTGACTTTCTTTCACACAAACCCTGGATTTTATGTTTTCATCAACCTAATATTAACTAAAGTAACTTGCTTAAACTAAGTTTGACAAAGAAAATCAACTAGAACACCAAGGACTCACATGTGCCAAACACACCCTTATTTTGACTGTGATGGACTTTTTCAAAGCAAATTAAGGTTTAAACCAAATCTACTAATGTAAACACATGTTTTATGATTACTTAAGCTTATTCAAGCACAATTATGTCACAAATTACAACAAAAACTCAGAATTCCTCAAAATGCTATAATGAACTAAAAATTGAAATACTAAACAACTCTTGATTTCAATAAGCAACTATACTACTTCTGTTTATACTATCACTAAACTACTTCAAACAAACATAATCAACACAGAAATAAGCAAGAACAACTAAGATCATGTAAAATAAGCTTGAAATGAGTATGAGGCTTACAAAATGGAACTGTGAGCACCAAAGATAAGAACCAAGAGAACCAATTTGTCCTACCTCCTCCCTGAGGATCTAAACCAACATTCCAAAGCTCTCCATGCTTCCAAATCACCTTTTGAATCCAGAATTCAAGCCCAAGCTTATCAGTTTGACTTTCGTTGACCAATGTTGTTTTTGTGGAATTTTTTTAGCTATTCTGAATTATATGTTACTAGAAGCTCTTATAAGCTTCTTGGGAGCTTAAGTGACCTAATCTAGTCCATGATAACAAGAATTAAGAACAATACACTAATAATCGATTTTTGATATAAATTTACACAATTTGAAATATTAAATAAAACTTATCATTGATACTTGAAAAGGTTCTTTAATACACTGAATTACATAAAAACAACAACTGAGAGCTTAAGATTACAAGGAAATGGTAAAAATTACTTAAACTACTTAAATTAAGCTAAAAATTTCTCTTCTCACCACTGCTGCTTCTCTTTCTTTTTATAAGGGTCCATTAGGGTTTTGAAACCCTAATGAGTGAATCCCAAATGCACTCTGAGCCATTGGATGATCACCAAACTATCTTGACCCTTAAAAAGCTTTTTTTTGGCGCCTTTTTTCTTCTCTGTCAGGTTGAGGTGGAGTGTGGGTAAAAATGGGCAATTAAAGCCCTTTGGAGTCTTGTTATTAGTCAATGGGGGTGGGATGGCTTGCTGAGGTGGAGGAGGGGGGAGCAGGTTTGCAAGTTGGAGGGGGGAGGTGATGGTTTGACTTGCTTTGACTGGGAAAGGAGGGTAATAAAACGGGGTGTTTGTTTCTTATATTTTTGAAGTGGTGGGCTGAGGGTGTGATGGGCTGGGGAGATGGAGTGGGCTGGAGTAATAAGGTGGAGTGGGCCTGGTGGATTGGGTGGTTTGGTTTTGTTTTGGGTTTGAAATTATTAAGGGTCCGGTTGGTGTAGTTTATAAACATAGGGACCAAATTTGAATTTCCACAAAACATAGGGACTGAAAATGTAATTTCCCCCATAGTATTTCCAAGGACCATTGTTGCCAAGTTTGATATTCCAAAACCAATTTTGCAATTTTTTAATTTTCTAAAATTCATAGGGACTATATTTGCAAAATTCCAAACTCCAGGGACCAATCATGTAAATTTTCCAAAATTTTCACCCAAAGTCCGTTTTTGATAACTTTTGAATTTTTAAAGACTTGGGTTGACCTTTTGTTTCAAAATAAATGCATAGGGACTATTTTTGACAAATTTTGAAACTTGGGGGACTGAAACTGCCAATATTGCAAACTTTGATCGTTTTTCATTTGTTTTTGCTCGTTTTGCATTTAAAACACATAAAACACAATCCCTGGGATAATTTAAGTATTTTGATGACTTTTCGATTGTTTTTGGCAGTTTAAATACGATAAAAATGATGAGTGTTTGCGCACTCATCACTACCCCTCATTCTGAATTCCGTCCCGGAATTCAAGTTTAACGAAATTTTTGTATTAGGAAATTTCGATCAGAGGGTTGTCTAGAGATTTTTATTATTAAGATTTAGGAGACGTGGTTTATTTAGACTTATTTGTGCTAGACAGGATCTAGTAACTGGTGTATTTAAGGGTTGTGAATATTGAAGGTAATGGTTTTGAATAGTAAAATAACGGCTAGGTGTACCATGTCCAACGGTCGGGAATAGTGATTTCCAACGGTCCTAAATAGTGTCTAACGGCTAGTTTTCTTCCTACATATACCCCTTTCAAGTTTCCATTTCTTCCATCAACCATTTTCCTATCATTTCACATTTCCTATTCTTAACCCTTTTCTCTCATTAAATACTTTCGAAAATGCCAAGCCTAATTACTATTATCGCAATGGTATATATCGTTGTTGCCATCACCTATTTAACTTTTGTTATGGATGAAGATTATGTAGTTTTGGTCGGGATTTTGGGGTTCCTAATACCACTCATGGTTCTATCATATGTTGTTGATAAGACATGGAGGCACTAGTCTTGAGCTAGGGTTGTTTAGAATTAAGCCTTTGTCGTGTTTCTATGTACTTTTAACGAATAATGAATAAAACTTGTTTTGTTTATAGGAATTTGTCTTGTTATTATTTTTAATGATTTGTTTATATTTATCTTTCAGCATAATTAAGGTGATTCATCCTGTGGTAGCTCTTGCTATGGTTTTGTTGGTGGGGGTTTTTGTTGTCATAGCGGATCAACCTATTGAAGATTCTATGGTTTATATTGTAATTATTGTGACGTTAGCACTTCCGATGCTAATTATTTGTTTATTTATTAATTTCCATGGATTTGGATAAAAAAATTTCGTTATTGGAGTTTTCTGTTAGTCTTTAGGGTTTTTCTTATTTGTACTTTTGTTGGCTTCTCGTCCTAATGACGAAGGAATAAGATAGGTATTTATTGTAGTTTGTAATATTTATGAATAGTTCAGTTTATCTCTATTTGTTGCTTTTACATATAGATTGTTATTTAGAAAATTTGACATTATGATTGTTCCTTCATAACATGATTCTTCCTAAATTAGACATAGTTGATCAGACTATGTATAATTGAGGACTAAACGATGTGATGTTTGGCTCAGTCACAGTGGTGTTTATGTTTTTCTTTAAGTTGTTTTAGATGGTGTTCAACATGTTATTTTTATAATATAACACTTAATTTCTTTTTAAGAATAAAGTAGGAACTTTATTTATTTATTTATTTTTATTTTATTATTTTATTTTATTTATTTATTTTTGATGATGATGAGTCAGAAATTTCTAGTGTAATAACAGTATACTGTTAATTGGTAAATGGAATAGGAATTGAAATTGTCGTAGATTATAATTATATTGGAAATATTAAAAGGTAGATTTTTCGATACGGTAGAAGGATAGTTGTTAGACTTAAGTTACATCCATCGTAACTTAAAGTAAAATACGGGGAAGAGATACAATCTCAGGAAATTGTCGAACTAGGATTTATTTATTTACAACAGGAATTTATTCATCTGCTTCAATCTAGTCATCATTCCTTTGATACTATCGAAGTCTTTAAAGGTTCCTCATTTCTAAGAGTTCGCGCTTTTGTTTATTTCCATTAGGTATAACTCCTTGCCTAATTCCTTGGTTATGGGTGATGGTAGGGTTAGCCATACCTTTTGGCGTTTTAAAGTGGGTTGGCCTATATTCCATGTAGTTTTCCTGGTTATCCTTGTCAGACGTATCCAACTCTCCTCTTGGATAAACTATGGTGGCCCCTTTAAGTACTACTGACATGATGTTGCTCACCAATTCCTTGACATCTTCAGTAGTCATGGTGATTTTTGATGATGATGGAGTACATGTATTGTTTACGTTGTCCATCTTATGAAATCATAAATGAAACTTAACATAGAATACATCTGATGTCAGAATAACTTAAATAATGAATTCTAATTATTTCATTGATGATAGATTGAATTGACTCCTTACTGTAATCTAATTTCAAGATATGTCTGTGTTGTATCATAGATAGATAATCAACTCTTGATATGAGATTACTAAGGAACAAACCGATTCGTCCACTAAAATAAATTTTCTCTCCATTTTTCAAGTTCTCTCTTGAAAATTTATTTTTAGACAATCCTTTGGTTTCTGGTCAATTATAGTATGTTTAAGAAATCTTAACAATCGTAAGAAATCTTACGGTAGATTTGAATAGTATTGTAGAAGTTATCATAATATTAATAACTTGACTGATCGTTTTTGTAAAACAATTAGTACAAGGTCTCTTATTAATACGTCATGGATCTACGTGGAGTTATTTGTTCATCAAGGGAGGTAACAATTGATGAGATTTTTGCATGAAAGTATGAGGATTCATAGTATGCATGCTTGATACGAAAGAAACGATTGATTCATAACAGAGAGATGTAACGGAAGAGGAGGTTATTATATATTATGAATCGATTACAGATTCTGAAAGGTTCAGATTTATTGAACATTACGTGAAATACTAACCAAGTCTGTCTGGTTTAGTAGTTGCAACAGGGATACTTGTAAACTTAAAATTAGTTACGCCTCTGACATAAATATCTAATTTCTTTCTCAAGTTCAAGTTGTGCTGCATCCATGTTTGAGAAACGTTCCTGACACATGTTCATTTGATTAGCCAGCATAGTCTCTAATGCGGCAATCCTTTGACTCTAGTTTCTTGCTGTGTCTCTGGCCATCCATAGGGTCCTTTCAATGTCTTAAATTCTACCATGTGTATGGCCGTGTTCTCTTCTTGCAGAACGGACCCTGGAATCCAAACTTCCAAGTTCCTGGTTGGTGTTGACCTTTATCTCATTAATTTTTATTCCTAATTCACATATTGCTCGTCTCTCAGCATCCGCTCTTTTGAACAATGCGTCAAGTTTACGGTCGTACCATTCAAATTTTGTTGGTCGTAAACCTTTTAGCTGTTCAGTATGAGCCTCTAATATGCTGGCTTGTTGATAAACAAGAGTCCATATTGAATCAGGTGTGCTTATATTGTAGTTGGGGGAATTAGGTGAGGATAAAGTATTTTGGATATCTGGTAGTGGGGAATCTGAAGTGTAGGGTAATGGAGAATTTGGCTCAACATTCTTCCACGGCCTCTCTTGACGTGAACTTTGTCCAACTTCGAATGTTGCCTGACCACCAATCATATCTTCATATGATTCAGTAGTTCTCCTAAGTTTTTGACGTAGGGGTGAACAAATAGGTGACGATGGAAGTTATCTCTGAGTGATTCCTATATTAAGTTGGGGCTGTGATATTTGTACGTAGGGGTCTTCAGTATTCGGAGAATTTTGATTGATAGGTGAGGTAGTAGTATTACGGAGAGTAGTTTTGGCATTCACGAAAATTTTTGGAGACATGTTACTGTAGTAACCGAGGATATATGTTATAAGTAACTTTTATGTTATAGATATAATAGTACGGATGAAATAATAATTATGTAAGCGCAATTTCTGAACATGCAGAATAATCTTAACATGTAATGTACTGAGCAAGGTAGTTTGCAGGCACGGAAGGCACGAAGAGTGTAAGGCTATAAAATGTTTTGTTTGTAAAAACGATTATAGTTCAGATCTAAATTAGAACTGTTTCACTATAACCAAAGCTCTGATACCAATCTGTAACACCCCCAATTTTTTAAAATATTTACAGCGGAAGAAAGATTGGGTGTTACTTCACAGCTCATAGTTTTTCAGTAGAAAGTGATTTTCTAAAACATTTATCATTCGAATTTTTATAAATATCAGAGTTTTTAAAATGAGGTCCCAGTGGTTTCAAATTTTGTTAAATAGGTTTTGGAATGATAATAAAAATTTATAGCCTTTGTAAGAATTTCGTGCTCCTCCGTCCCATCCTTGCTCGTTATAGACCTGAGATAAACATGCTAAAAATCAACAAAAGTTGAGTGATATTCATAGGTTTAAGTTTAATAGTTGAACACAAGTTATAAGTGATAATTGCACCGGTATACAATTATAATTTAAAAATCAGTTGTTATTGCATTAAGCTCATGACACTCAGCCGATTAACAGATCTCATCATAAATGATGGATTATAGTAACAGGGGCCCTCGGGATAGGTCCTTGCCAGTAACCTATTAGATTTCAAATAAAGTGCGTTTGGTTGTTTTCTCAACGCCCAAACGGGAATTGTCAATCCCTAATAGATCTATCCACAATTATTTACGTTCACCCACTGGGTGACTAAGGTTCATGATATGAGGGGCTTTTGGCAAAAAGGGACTTAAGCAATAACAATTTCAGGCATAGTATAAGAAAATACTTGTGTTCAGATTTTTAAGCATGTATCTCCCCATGAAAACAGTTTTATAAAAATGGGCTATGAACTCACCTTAGTGGTTTAGTGATAAAAATATCGATACGCAGTTTGCAAAATGGGAACGGCTCCACACACGACCTAGATAATATATGGCAAGTTTTAGTGTTTGATAGTCTTAATGTTTTAATCGCGAGTAGTTTTTGAATACGTGAATTGTTAATTTAACGATAGTAAAACTTTTAGTTTTATAATATATCGTATGTTTAGTTTAGTTATATATATATAAATATAACGTAACGTTTAATAATAATAATAGTAATAATAATAATAGTTTGAAATAAAATGTAACGTCGTGACGTGAAATCGTAAAAATGGAATGAAAATAAAAATGTTAATTTTTATATATGGCCCTTGTCTTTTCCAAAAATTTACACTTTTTACCCTAACGGCGTTAGCGTTACACCGTTAGTCCAAAATTAAAAATATTTACGTTTTACGTCTAAAACTTTATAATTCTTACACTTTTCACCCAAAAGTTTATAAAAATCAGTTTTCATCCATAAGTTTACGAAATGACAGTTTATACAACAAATTTGAAAAATTGACACTTTTAACCCGAATTTTGTAAAATTTGCAAATCTAGTCCAAAATTCACAAATTTCAAAACTTAGTGTTTTCATTTCTTAAATAGTTTCAAAATAGCTTATTTAACTTTTTCTAAAAGCTTATTAGTCGAGAAGCTTATTTTATAGCTTATGGGCTTTTAACGAAATCTAAGGCCCGTTAAGGTTTTTAGATCCAATGGGCCAACAAGGGTTTTGGGCTTTGTTTTGGGCTAAGGTTAGGATATTAAAAACGTTACTAATCAGCTTATTGCTATAGCTTATGGGATCGGCTTATTTTTGAATGATTGGGCTTTAAGGCCCAGTCGTTACTAATTAGTTTCCAAAAATAGTTCCTATGTCGATTTGCTTTTGGTCATTTACTATATCCAAACGTATGTATTTTTATTAAGTTTCTATATGAAAGTGATAGTCTGCTAAGGGGTCGATTGGTTTGTGAAATAAAACAATATGCTCGTTAAGTAAATTTTAGAAATATACGTGCGTTTTAGGGCTTGCAAGGGACGAGTTTTTATAAAACAAAAGACTTAGAAAATTTTAAGAGCTTTCAATACTTGTTGTGGTACGTTAGAAATGCATTCCAAAATAGTTTGTACGTAGCTTTTTAGTTTCAAAACTTTATATAACTTGATTGTTAAGGTGTAAAATATATAGACGAACGTAAAATATGTATATGTCGTTTATTTAGTTTTTGAATACTAAGGTGCATTTGTTTGTGTCGTGTGCTAAAGTAATGCAAAGGTATGTTTATCTAAATGTTAGCCTTGCTATTTTATAAAGATAACGTCACACACGTGAAATGGACTAGATTAGTAACAAGTAGTACCTTTAGGGACTATTATCGTACACTAGGCAAAGTAATGTTGTGATGAGCCTATAAATACCCCTCATGACTCTCCATGAGGGGTGTGGGAAATTGTGTATTCATTCTTTCATTTTAATATATTCCATTTTCTTCACCCTCTCTCTACTTTCTCTCTCTAAAACCAAACATGGAATTCATATACTTTGATCAACCTAGACCTCCCGAACCACATAAATCATCTATATTTTCGGTCCTACAATTGGTATCGGAGCTCACGGTGTTTACTTTATTGATTTTTGTGGTTCGATTCATGTGTTTAAAGCTGTTTTTATACAATTTTTTTTGGGTCGGAAATTTTTTTTCCTTATACTTAATATATAACAGTTTTTCAACAATATTCCTTGTATCCAATGGTCAAAAGTCTCATACTGTTTTAACAATGGGTCGCAAAGCTGTTTTCATATGGTCTTTTATAGGTCCACGTTATCAGTTTTTGTGCAAATCTTATTACTTTATGACTTTTTGTTCCATCCGTGAATAAAGTGGTCCAGAAAAGGTCGGAAAACTCATCAGAAACTCATCGGAATCTGGGAAATGGTCGCCGGAATTAGATCGGAATTTCTTGTATAAGAGGTTCTCGATATGTACTGTTCTCGATATGTACTGTTTTCGAGAACACAAGTGGTTTTCGAGAACACATTAAACATGTTCTCGATAAATAACTAAGGCTCTCGAAAATCTGGTTCTCGATAAAAAGATGCAATGTATTCTCGATAAAAGTTTATAAAGTTTCGCAAACTAAAGTTATACAAAGTTTCGAAACTTTTGTAAAAAGTTTTGTAAACACTACTTGCATAGTTTCGAAAAGCAGAAAAGATGAAGAAAAGACCACGCTTGACCAACGACCACATACATAACACCAAAACTCTTGTCTAACCTCAGCCTTATACATCATTGGTCCAACATTTAAACGAAACTGAAAAGGAGAAAACCACAGCCGATCCACAAACCACAACCAAAACCAACATCTACAACACATCTAAACTAATCTAATCTCCTGCTTCATTCGTGCAAGAAAAAATAAACAATCAAGATATCTCAGATTTGTTTAACTTTACTTCTAATCTTATACAGATTTTTTTAGTTAAACATCCTCATCATCGATTCTTTAAGAAGACTTGAGCTTCAAGGTTGATATACGAACCTAATAGGAGATGAAAGATAACAAACATGTTATTTTCTTTCCTTGGTTCGATTTAATGACAAAAACGAAAATCACTAAAACCTACCTTAGACCCATCGTGGATCTTGAAGCCTTTTAACACTCTCTTGATTCGGATTGCGAAGAGATTGAAGACAACTAGGTATGGTAGTATGTTTGTAAGTGTGATTCACGTAGTCGGATTACATGGTGATGTTTTTGATCAGTTAGAATCATGCGATGAGATTGGGTCTTTGATTGGTTTGGACTTGAGATTATATGACTTTGATGATGATGGTAATGGAAGCTGATTTGAGATTTGATGAATGAGATAAGCTTTATCTTTTCTTGATCTGATCTTGGTGTATGGTTCGTGTAAGTGAAAGATGGGGGCGAATTTTACAAGTGAAATGAATTTAGGTTTAGGTCAATGGCTGTCTTATATTAATCGTGTATTGAAAAAAGGAGTTGGATCGGGTATAATTGGGCTTCCATAGAATTTGGGCTGTAACAAATGATTGAGGTGTGGACTGAATTTTTGGACAACAAAAGGTGTTATCAAATTTTTTTTTGATACAACATATTTCATAATTCGGTAAAAGAGTTGGTATTTTGGTGTTTTAAAAAATTCACAGGGATACATTATTCACGGCTAGAATTGGTTCGTTTAACAAAATGACTACGGGGTTTTTGTACGATATTATTGATTTGACTTTGAAGTGACGTTTCAAAAAGTGTACTTATTTATCTCAAAGTCTAGGGGTGGTTGGATGCACGACTTTTGAAGATAACTTGTCTGCGCAAATTAAAAAATTCAGTCTTGACAATCTAGTTATCACTGATGTAAGGAGTTACGTTGTAGTGCTCACAGTATAGCTATCACTTAAAGGAGTTACATTGTAGTACTCAGTGTCACACGAAGTAGTGGATTGTTCAAGTGGCGAATATTTCGTGCAACCTCATACTTAAAGGAGTTACGTTGTAGTGCTCAGTATAAGTATTAAGTCACATCTATCGTACAAGCATTAAGTCACAAGATGGAATGTTTACTTCATTTTCAAGCTGGTCATATCGGGTTATCTCCATATGTGGTCATTACTAGTAGCCGGTGAATTACAAGGAGGTTCGTTTAAAGGTTGATTTGAGAGAAATGTATTGAGAGTATTTTTGCGACATATACTCACAAATTATGCTTACACGGTCTATCTATATTGCATCAGAAGTGTAAAGTACGGGTAATTTTGGCATGTACACACAATAGTATGATGATTTCGATACATCGCAACCATCAGGAGGGAGAAGAACATGCCAAAAGAAGTAGTGTTTCATCTCTAGTACGTTGGTTGTTCGAGGGAATTGTGCTTACACTGGAACCGAAGAAGTACTAATGATGTGTACATCGGAGCGTATTACCAACCTTCTGTGCAATGATTGTGAGTTATATTGACATGATGCTCCCTGAACGACAACCATGTGCCTACACTTTTGAATCTACTTTATCCGCTGCGTGATGAAAAGAGAGTTGTCGGTTCAGGAGGGAGCAGGAAAAAGAATAAAGGCTCACTAGTTAGGAGGGAGTAATAACCTAACTAGACCATTACAGTTGAAGTTCAGAGCTACAAAAGAGCTACAAAGACCTTTGCTGTCAGTACGCCGAGATCGTCGGAAGAGAGAAGTTCAAGTCTGCCTCAGTATCTAGACTACAGAGACTCTGCGCTTCAACAACGTCAACATAGTTTACTATTGTTGTAATTTTACATTGTTAATGTATTTATAGGTCTCATAGTAACCATTCACGTGTGACGATATCTTGGAGGGAGATTGTTAGCCTTGCTATTTTATAAAGATAACGTCACACACGTGAAATGGACTAGATTAGTAACAAGTAGTACCTTTAGGGACTATTATCGTACACTAGGCAAAGTAATGTTGTGATGAGCCTATAAATACCCCTCATGACTCTCCATGAGGGGTGTGGGAGTCATTCTTTCATTTTAATAAATTCCATTTTCTTCACCCTCTCTCTACTTTCTCTCTCTAAAACCAAACATGGAATTCATATACTTTGATCAACCTAGACCTCCCGAACCACATAAATCATCTATATTTTCGGTCCTACACTAAATATTGAAAAGAGTCGTTTAGGAAATTACGACACCAAAATGGTGGGTAAAACAAGACGTAGAGTCGAGAAGAGAGTGGTATGAGTGCGTAGCGTGATTGTTTGCTCGACCAAGGTTCACAAACAACAACTTGTTCCTCCTAAACTCCACCCGATTACTTTGAAATCCTACCCAAGCTATTCGACCCAAGAACTAGACTCAAGACTTAGTATTTGTGGTGAGTTGTGATTTGCATGAAAGTGAAGAACGAGAACTTGCATGCATGGCGTTTATATATGAACTCTTCTGTATTCTAGTATCTAAAATTTAATGAGATGGGATTGTTGCGTGTATTAAAAGTCCTAAGGTGTAAGAGTAAACATGTTACTCAAGATTTTTGTTTCTTATGTGTCGACATGCTCAAATTCAAAGAAAACGTGGGAATTGAAACTTTAAAATGAAATGGTACTTGTGAATTGGCTTTTAAAATGTTATAGTACTTCGCCTAGGTGAATATAATATGGAAGTGGGTGAGCATGAAACAAGGAGGTAATAGTTTGTTTGAAAAACTCCATGTCGACCACAATATATTTTGTAAACCGATTTGTAGATCGGTTGAGACTTTTGAGACTTGATAACTTTGCAACATTTAGACATTAGGTTACGTTTAGAAATGATTTTAGGACGTTATAGAAACAAACGTGGGTTAAAATGGTTGAGTTTTGGATTAGTTGAAATTTTATGAAATCGTTTTTGGGACAAATGCTTTGCCTAGTAAAAACGTATCAAGACTCGATGTGAGAAACTAAAAATCGACACTCTAAGTGTTGGCCAGGGGAGGAACGAGTATGTGTAAAAATATAGGGGTGTCGTGTGTAGGATTTGAACGTACGAGGCTCGTTTCTTACTTGTCCTAGTCGAGTGGTTTGAAAAACAAAAGAAAGAAAATGGGCTTAATTAGGATTGGGTCGTGAATAGTAATAGGCCAAAATTTTATGTTGGGCTTGGTAGGTAATTTGGGTCCGGTTTGGTGTATTTTAAGATTAGTAAAATATTAATTATGATTAGTGATAAGTTTAGTAATTATTTAGTGAGACATTTACGTGAGTCCGGACGTTGTCGAACGCGTTTTGTTAAAATACTTTACGTAAGTTTGTATGTTATAACAGTTTAATATTCTCGCGATTGTTAGCCTATAGTGGTACATGTGTGAGCATCGTTCCGAAGAAAAAAAAAGATTATAAGTATCGTAGTGATTTAGCATATTTAAATAAAAAAAAATTGTTATTGGTAAAAACGTTATTAATTAACGTAATGATATATTAGTCTTTGATTTACTTTAACTATTTATAGGGAAATTTACGGGAGTTTACATTACTGCTGTTTATGTGTTAATCTAAGCTTATTATATCATCATGTGCTCTTATGATTCAGTTTCTTAATATTATATAGTCAAATACTTTGAAAAACAAAAGACAGTGAAACATAAGGGAGTGTTTGGTTTAATCTGTTCTAATGGGTTAAAACCTGTTATTGTTGTTACTATTGGTTCATACAAAGTCCTTAGGGTCTTACTAACTTGGAGTAGTCAATAACATCTAGAGTCTTGGGTCAAAAGTCAAAATCTCACCCAAGGACCCATAACAGTTCCACTGTTGGAACTGTTGAGTCTAAACTCACCCATTTTCACTTTAAAACAAAACTTGTGTTCAAATTCAGTCCCAGCCCATCTCATTACAACATATTGAGCCAATTTAATCATTACAAAACTCACCAAAGTCAACTTTTATCAAAATCCTCAAAAAGTTAAATTACATATTGTGCCGAAAATCCATTTTTTCAAGGAATTGTTTAGATTTTTGTGATGACTTTTAGGACTTGAATTTTTCAGAATAAGTAGTTTACCAGCTAATCTTTGAAGTCTTACATTCACCTTAATTTTACCATTTTTTGTGTGCGCCCCACAACCCAAGAAATACAGCTGCAGGGGGCATCACTTCCCCTGCTGCAGTAGACCAGGCCACCACCACCACCACTTTGGTGGTTCTTTCTGGCCACCACAGTGGGTCCCACAACCCCACCTTGGGTTCTTTCAAACCCCTCCTGTCCACCTTCCTATTTTGAGCAATCCTTTGAGCTTTAGCTCCCTGGGACCCACCTAAACTCACCCCTAAAGTTTGACCCATTTTCAATGTTCAAATAAGAAACCAAGTGCTTAACTCTTGCTTATTGGCTTATCTAAGAGGATTAATTGCTATTTTCTAACTTATTCATGTTCAAGGCACTTACTTGAACCATAATCCACCCCTGTGGACCCCACCAAGGCTGATTTCTCCTCATAGTCAACAAAAGTCAACTGTCCAAGCTTTTAGTGTCCAAATTGCTTATTTTTAAGCTAGAAAAAAATTTTCTTCACAAAAGTTTCATGTTTTTAGGTATAAAATAGATTTCTAAAAGAAAAACCAGAAAAAAAAACCAATTTAAAAATAAGTGATAGTTTCTATTTAATCTAATTTATCTTTTTAATTTTCATTTTTAGTTTTTAATTAAGTAACTTGCATTTTTATATTTTTCTTAAATTTCTTTTATGTTAAGGTAATTTTAGTAATTTTCTTAGATTTTTATATTATCATTTGGTATTTATTAGGTTTAATATTAGTTTTATTAATAATTAATTAATAATTAAGCATTAAATAGCATAATTAGTTTTTATTAAGTAAACCCTAGTTTTTATATTTTTCCTAGCTTTTATAAGTTATAAAATAATTCTAGGAATTTTCTTATAATTTCTACTGTTCATCCTCTAGTTTTTATAATTTAAATAGTTTAATTAGTAATTAATTAATATTTAGTATAATAATTAGTAAAATAGTGTAAAAATATATAAAATAAACTTTTTATAATTTTTTAGGATTCCTTTGATGGTTTATTAGATTTATAAATTTTTCCATAATTTTCTAAGTCATCTAAGTATTATTAGTAATTTAAAATTAGCTAATTAGTTTAATTTAATATAATTAGTAATTAATTAATAAAAAAATCGCAAAAAGACAAAAAGACATCTTTTTAATTTTAAAATTTGTTTTTAGTTATTTTATAATTTTAGAAATTTTATTTTCATTTTTCTAGTATTAAAATAATATTATATTGTATTTAAGTTAATTAAATATTAATAATTAATATTAAATAGTATTTAATTAATATTAAATAAGTAATTAGTGTAAAAATTAATTTTAATTTTCTAAAAATTTTCTTTTATCCTTATGTTTGTAAAAAAGTCATTTTCACCCCCTAGGGGTTTTCAGAATTCAATTTTCACTTTTTATTTGGTACGTTGACGTTTATTTAAACTTAAACGTACCTTTTAGGTTTTAAAACGTTTTCACTTATCTGGTTTTTCAGTTTTTGAACATATTAAGTATTTGTGTCATTTTCAGTGAGAAATCAGTAATATAATCATACTACCCCTTACCTGTGAAAATCACCCGATCACAAGCATGCTAAAGCACAATTCACACCTCCTCGGGATATAACGACCTGGTGATACCCTATATTACCCGGAGATTGACTTTAAGCTGTTTGACTTAGTTGACCAATCACTTGGTCAATTTAGGTTGACTGTTTGGAGCCAATCAAATAATGAAACTATCCTTAATTCAATGATTCAAATACAAACTATTTATCAACATTCCAAAACATGAAAACTAGGAGATCAATATAAAAGCTGGTTGACTAGATTAAATTGCTAAAAAAAACATCTAAACTTTTTAAAGCACTTAATTAAAGCTGAAACAAGCTGATCAAATGAAAAAGTAAGACTGAAATCTAAAACTGTTGGGTCAATATTTAACCCAAATATTCCCCACAAGTATTTGAACATAAAATAGCCAAATCACTCACTGAATAATTTAGTAATTTGCTATTTCAGTGAGTGATACAAATAAGTCACTAAGTGCATAGTCACTCAGTGAGTTACCTTCAGGATGTTCAGACCGAGTCTTAAAAAAAAGACTCAATCATTCAGTGAGGCGGTACTCAGTGAATGATCCCTGAGCCAAAGAAGAAGGTGATGGAGTTAGTGAGTGATGACAATAACTCACTGACTCCTTGAAGCTATCTCTACAACATACTGATAAATATAGGCATGAACTTTCTTGGGAATACAAGCTAAAAGAAAGACAAAAGTACAAAAGCAAAAGGAATATTCTGAAGCATATTCCAAGTGGATGACAACTCATCCATCACATGGTGTACCTACCACCATCACATGTTTACTTGTACTTTTCCTATATATATGTTTAGTTGTAAAAGAGATAGTTGTGAATTCTACAAATGTAATACTTAGTATTAGTTAGGATTCCCCTCTCATTATATCTCAAGCTTAGCTTGGATCAATGACAGTTCATTGTCATTCTAAATGGGGATAATATACCGAAATTATCCCCATCAAGAAGCTGATGATGTTATCATGTAGTCTAGTTGAATTGAGTAATCTTGTACATCTTTTATTCATTATTATAAATGAAGTTCTAACTTATGTTTATCAAGATTTACTCAATTCCATGCACCAACAAGTGGCATCAGAGCAGGTGGATTTTTCTCTAATCCAGATCCGTTCAAATAGCTACTGATAACATTATTCAATGTCAAAAAAATAAAGTGTGAACCTTCAAAAACTGCTACTGTAAGTTGCAATTTTTAAGGGGGAGAGACACACTGATCTTTATATTTGACAAGAATGACAAAAGAACACACCATTACCCACCACACAAACCTTATCTTAACCTACTCCCCACCACACAAATCTTATCCTAAATACTCACCTCCCACAAATAAAATAAAAAAAACACTTGACACAAAAAAAAAAATCACCCCATACTGATTCAATATATCAGTCAAAACCCTCTCTCTCAAATTCATCAAAACAAAAATCACAACCCAAAAAAACAAATCCATCTCCACAATCAAAACCACGCATTTCACAAACATCACACCGATTAAAAAATCATCACTAAACCCAGATTCGATCTATCTCAAAGATAACAAAACCATCATCAATACCCACAATTTAAACAAAAAAAGGAAAACCCAAAACTCATAAATCCCATTCCTAATTGATCTCAAAAAGCTGAAGTAATGATTGTTACAGTTACGAGCTGAAGAGCAGGGAAGTAATGGTGATATGGGTTTCGTTTCTTTTGAATGATATGGGGCTAACAGTGGTGTTTGGAATTTTTTTTCAAACGATTAGTGTAACACCACCAATTTTAAAATATGCAGCGGAATTTAGATTGGGTGCTATGTTAGGTCACCATTTAGTAAACACAAGTATGATATAAGAAGAAATAAGATGAGAAATGAGATTGGTTGATTATAAGACAATATGAAAGATAAAAGTGCAAGAGTTTCCTTAAGGTAATCAAATAACCAACAAATGAAATGTAAACATAAGCTCACTATTTATAAGGGAGGAGTTAGGGCAACACTCCCTTCCTCCCTTATCCTTTCAATTCGTGGGCTTTAAGGCCTCTTGGGCTTTTACATGTTGCCCATTAACTTAAACAATAATAAGAAATAATACTTAAGCAACCTATTACAAAATGTAATGACCGAGACTTGACTAAATACTAAAAGTATGATCCCAACAATCTCCCCCTAAGGGTCGGTCATCACGGTTGCTTGACGTCTTCATCTTTGTCGTTGACTTGTGACATGTGAAACTCTAGACGTCTTCAAAATGAATGAATGATAGTGAAAGTACTTTGCTCTTTGTCTTTGTTCATTGGTGATGATGCAGTAATTAAGTTATGAAGTTGTCTGCCGTTCGTCACTCCTGCGTCTGGGGTGGTTGTTCGCCATTCCAACATACTCATACATCTTTGGACTTTGACTTTTTCGAACAAGAAGTTCCTTTTCATGCTTTGAGATCTTTGTCATTATTCTTTGTAGATTCTTCTTATTGGTGTAGAATCTTTCTTTGAACTTTGTGTTGTTGGGATCTTTTTGGGGGAGCTTTCTTTGACTTCAAGATGTATGTATGAGCATGTTGGAATCTACCATCATGGAAATGAGGTACCTGCGAGTAAACAGTTAGCAATAAAACAACCGGTACTTACGGATAAGGAATTAGAGCTCATCAACGGCATAGTGTGAAGACTCCTTCTAATCCTTATCCAGGCCGTTCCCATATCAGATACTCCCGAAGGAGCTTACGAGACCTACTAAGTAGCTCAATGACTGGGTGAGTCGCTGGGGATCACTCCACGACTGTAGACCGAGATGGAACCACCGCAAACACTAAGCGTAACCCTTGTGGGGTTACCGAAGTGACCTGCTGTCAGGGCTGTTTAATGTTGACCCTGGCAGGATTTCCGTTCAATCATTGAGAAATACTTACGTAATCCTCTCATAAACGTTCTCGGCAGATTGCTAAGATCTGCGAAGGACTCGATAGTTTACAACTGATTCCCATTGATGTAGAACACCAGCTGTAGAAAGACTAAGTGTTCCTAAGAGATCTTTGATGTATCTCGAGGCTCTAGACTCTATAAGTGCACACCTAGGTTTCCTATGCAGAGACTGGGGAGGTGTCTCCTGCTTCAATATCAACAGTCTCTAAGAGATAGGTCGATAGGTTACGCAGGTTCCCCGTGAGAATGAAACAAGTTCTTTTAAGAGAACTTGAGTGGTTAAGAAGGTTTAGTGCATTGCGTCACTGGGTCCATGACGGCTTAATCTTCAATACCGGTGTTGTCTTTTGCAACTGCCAGTAGCATACGTATTGAACCCGGTGTCTGCCCTAAGGTTGAACATATGGAGGGCTATTTCTTTTCACCCTTTACTTTACTTTTCTTTTTAATTCTTCAACTCCTTCTTTCCCTTTCATTCATTTCTCCTTTTTTCGTATCATACCTAAGGACTTCTAATTCTAACTATGGGAGATGTCCTTGGGTAGATCCCTCCGGCTCTGGCGGATCATAGGACGGATATTCCTATCTTAAACACCTTATAACTCCGACAGTAGCCAAGAAACCTTTGATTGAAAATCTCTCAAAGTGTTAGTAATAATCAAATATTTTGGTTAACACTTTGAGAGTTTTGTGTACACTTTTGAAGGGCTCCCCCTGCACATGTGCTCATAAGTGTTTAATAATTTTGCACATGCGGGAGGAGCAAGCACTTTTGAATTGATCCACTTTCCGTAAACAAGACCGATTCGAGACACGCTTACATCACTAGTTAGACTAGCTTGAAGTTATTACCCGGCCTGATCAAGTTCACAGAAAGCTTCTCGAGACGGTACATTTCTACTAAGACATATCCTTTTCGAGACACGCTTACGTGGTTAGTTAAAGAGATACATTGTCAGCTTTTAGGTGACAACTAGCTCTAGTAACCAACTTGATGTTATTACCCGTCGAGGATAAGTCCTTTCGATGTAACTAACTTGAATTATCTCGTCAATTCCTGGGTCAATACTGAGTCTAGCTCGCACATGATACAACTTAAAGCTTTGACTTCGTGTATTTTAATCACTTTTTCATTTTCTCCCCCTCAAAAATAGCATATAAAATGGTGTTTTTGACAAACATTTGATTAAAATATGCCTTTTGAGTCTTACGGGGAGATTCACAAAGAACTTTCGATTTTGAGCAAAGTATTTTGTTTTGACAAGTGCTCCCCCTCAACAAGTGATCAGGTCTTATTGAGGTGAAATACTTGTCCTTTTGAGCAGAATTATGAAAAATCATGAATGTTTGATTAATTCTACTCAAAAGTAAGAAGCCTTCGCTCCTTATATTAGGATTGAGGCACTGAAGCGTACCTCAGGGTCCTTTCTTTACAAGATCGGGTTGTGCACTGTAATGCGTACACAAGCCATTATGAAGTAAAATTATGACAAATCAAATCAAATTCTTACAATGATCTACCATTCAGGCCTCTAAAATGTCAACACCGGAAATTTCTGTCTGCCTCCCACATAGCTCTCCAACCTTCGAAACTGATCCCTGCGCCTTAATCTGTTCTCGATCCTTGATATGAATCTGCGGGCATCCCTAACCTCTGTCGTATTCCACCGTTTCGATTTACCCAAAGCAATGTCATTTACTCTGCTTTTGATGCCGTCTCTGACGAACTTAAGCGTTTCATTACAGAACTTCTGAATTTCGGTGTAGGCCATGAAGCAGTTGCGACCCTTACTGCTGCGGTAGGTGAACCCGAAAGGATGCTTGAGCAGGGTGTACTGA
The DNA here is from genome assembly GCA_030686995.1 of Artemisia argyi. Taxonomy (NCBI): domain Eukaryota; kingdom Viridiplantae; phylum Streptophyta; class Magnoliopsida; order Asterales; family Asteraceae; genus Artemisia; species Artemisia argyi. The sequence goes on along the minus strand of CM060690.1, from coordinate 172,228,899 downwards.
GGCAGATGTTGAAGGTTGGGGATATCGAACAGGTTTGGTTTGGTAAGGTTGAGCTTCTTCTGGTAACTTTCCACTCCTAATTGAAGGTCTTCGACTCGTTCTCTGATTACGATTTGCCTGATATAAATGAGGAGGGCTTGGATGAAGGCAAGTTGTATGTCTTTCGGTAAGCCACAGAGCTTTCCTTGCACTTTGAGTAGATACAGATCTTCGATATCATTGAGACGTAGGCGTGGAAAGTCTGACTTAGAAATGTCGTACTCCTTTTCATCAAGTCTTTTCAGTGTGATTTTGCTGAGGAAGGGGTACCCAAAGAAAGTGACAGTCGAGATGAATTGAATGGAGACTATCTTCAAATCACTTTCTACTTCGCCCATCGTCTGATTAAGTCTGCTGCTTCGATAGTATTGTGCCCGGTTTTCTGGCCAGTGATGAATGCCGTAGAGTGCGTTCCGGTCATATTCAACAATTTTGTCAACGAATAATGCTGTGGCTTCTTCTTCGATGGCTTTGTTGAGATATCGAGCAGCAGGGAGAAAGGCAAGTGAGGTAACGTACTTCTTCTCAATCGCACTACCGAGTGTTAGAAATTCCAAATCTGTGTTGAAGAAGGCCATGTACGGGATCTTTGGTTCATCAGGCCTCCCAATCATTGGTAGTGGTTTTGACCAGTCGGTGATGTACGGTGCTGACTTCTTTGTGACTGGGTCGACAAAAGATTCTGGATTAATCCAGTCAATATCGCTTGACATGGCTCGAGCAATATTTTCCAGATGATACTCAAGCTCGATGGAGTTTGCAGACCGATCTTTGAGAAGATTGAATGCTTCATTCTTAATTCTGCGCAGCTCTTTCTTGTTCATCTTTTTCCTCTTGAACTTGTGCTGAAGTAGTTGAGCATATTCCACTGTTCGACCATCTTGAGGTACTTGATTGTCGTCCAGTGGTGGTTGGGAATTAACCATCTTCTCGAACCAGGAATACTCGGCAGTCTCATCTTTATCGAGCCATTTAAGGACGGTTTTGGGTTTCTTGGGTTCCTTTTCTTTAGATGAGGTGTCCGGTTTGGGTTGATGATGTTTTCCTTTCCTTTCTTTCTTCTTCTTCTTGGTTGATGGTTCTGGAACTTCATCAGGCTGAGGAATGTCGTCACCACCGGTGTATACAAAGTGATCATGTTCTTTGGGGGCAGAACCTGATGCCTTCGGTTGGTGTGTGGAGGTTGTAGTGGTAGGGGGAATGACCGGTGTTCGAGATGAGGGTCCTTCGGCTTGTTTTTGTTTCTAAGCCTGAGAATTGGGATCCCTGTCTTCGTCATCTCTTTGACGTTTCAGCTTATCAGCCTCTGTGCTGCAAGACTCTTTGTTCATTTTGTCTATAAGTGCTTCCAGGACTTTTGCTTCTTCCGGAGTCAGGGTAACCTTGCTAGCCAGCTTTTCAAGGAGTTGAGCTTCCAAATCATCCAGAGAAAGTCCTGGTAGAGGAGCAGTAGACTTGTCGGCTCGAAGAGTAAAGGTTGTTGATCGTATGACTTTCTTTACTGCTTGCTCAGCGAACTTGGTGAGTTCGTCTCTCATTGGTGCCAGCAGATCTTTCAGCTCAGCCACTAAGTGTTGTGCCATGTATTCCTGTGCTTGAGCTGCTAGTGCGGCTTCCAAGTTCTCTGTAACATCTTTAGCTAGGAAAATATCAACTTTATCTTGTAGCTCTTTGACATTCGAGTTCAGCTTAGATAGTTCAGCAACCTGGGTTGCAAGTGTAGCAACCTGATCTTCAAGTTTGCTTCTCTTCTTCTCATGCACTCTTTTGAAAGCAGACTTGAGTAGTTTGGATGCAGCAGAGGCTTTGGAGCTAGGTTTCTTGATAGATTTGTCTTGTGTAGATTCAGATGCTGGAGGAGATGACTGTGTAGATTCAATAATGGTGGTAGAGTCTTTGTCATCACCTTTCTTTGGTTCGGGTTGTACAACTTCCTTTTGTATGGCTGCATCTTCTTTCACCCTAAGTTCTTCTGCCAGTTTCTCAGCTTCGGCTTTCAGTCTTAGCTCTTCAGCCAGTTTATCAGCTTCGGCTTTCAGACTTAGCTCTTCAGCAACCCTGGCTTCTTCATCTTTCTTGAATTTCTCTTCAGCCAGTTTGGCAGCTTCTTCAGCTTTCCTGCTCTCTTCCATTCTTATTGTTTCTTCCAGTTTAACTTGAGCAATCTCTTCAAGTCTGGCCTCTTCTGCTTCTAGTTTTCTTTTCAGTTCCTCTTCCTGAGCCCGTTCTCTACGCTCCATTTCTTCCATAGACATAAGTCTTGGAGCATCAGTGTCCATGGGATCATCTTCTCCTTCTTCTCCCATAGTCATATCAAAGTCGGTGGGAGATACTGGGGGATTGTCATAAGTCACCATCTCAGTATGGATTCCAGTGGTAGACTCAGGAATGCTGCTGGAAGTGCCAGCCTCGGTGGTGGTTTGGGTGAACTCTGGAGGTGGTGGTTGGTTAGCATTGAAGTCGTCGATTCGGCTGTGGAGGAGACCAAGTTTGAGTGCTCTTTCATTTTCTTCTTCTACTGAAAGTCCTTCAGGTTCTTGTACAGCTGTGACTGGTTCCTTCATCTTTTCCCTTCTGATCCTTTCTTCTTCCAGCATTGTCTGTGCTTTGGTGAAAGGTCTTTGATTGAGATGTGCTGGGTAAACAGCATTATCGGCAAACTCATCAATGTTAGTTGCCCAATCTTCGAATGTCAAATCCTTATCGTCAATTTCATCAAGATTGACTTCCTTGGTGATATTTGCATAGGCTTCACTGTAAATCGGACCTTCGTCGGATTCGGTTTGTTCAGAGTCAGCAGGTTTTGGAGAAGGTTGTGATGAGGGAAACCACTCAGGTTCGGGAATAGTAGCGGGCTGTTTGGTAGGAATTCTTCTCTTTGGAGTACCCTTCTTCTTCTTAGACTGAGTGGAACTGCCGGAGCTCCCAGTCTTACTATCTTTCTTACCCTTCTTTTGCATGAAGGAGGGTAGAACATCTTCGTCCAGAAATCCAACTTTATTAGCTTCAAGAGCTTGAAGGTAGTACTTGTAATTATTGCATTCTTGAACCTTCTTAGTCAGAAGACAATCAGGAAGTTTCTTTCCTTGTTTCCTTGTACTAGTATCCATTCTCTTGATGACCTTAAGTGTGTCCTCATTCTTGTATGTGTGCTGAAACTCATCACTCAGTCTTTGAGGTATGTCATCATATTCATGGATGAAGCTTGCAATGAGAAGTTTGGTGAAACGGATGAAAGGAATATTGGTCGTCTTGTGTTGTATGTGCCACACAATGTCTTCCCAGATAATGCTGGCATAATCAACCTTCTTGACATTAGCAATAGCCCAGAACAGCTTGAGATGTTGGAGCTTAGGGTGTTCATGGCCTGTGTCTCTGCCAGATAGTGACTTGGCAATTATGATGTAGAGAGTTCTCCAAGGCTGTGGAAGAAATCTGATATTGACCTTAGAGTGCCTAGTCATGACCCCTTCAGACTCATCATATCCAATATCTCTCAGCCATTCTATCAATTCTTCTTCACTGGGAACTTGGTCATAATCTTCATTAGGTTCAAGTTCGGGAAGTCCAAGAGCACTACGGAGAAGATCCTTGTCGACCGTGACTTGTCTTATGTGAAGCATACAAGTAAAGGATTCTTCAAGGAGGTCCAAGTGGATTGTGTGCCAAAACTGATGTATGTAGAAGCATGCCACTGCAGCAGATTTGGTGAGTAGAACTTTGCACGAGTGATAGATAAGAGCATCTACTGCAACAAGGCAAGAGGACTCATTGCATGTAAGTTTGTTGAAGTTGACTCTCAGATTGTTCCTTCCTATCTTTCTGGAGTAGTTCTCAGGAAAGGTGTCTTCCCATGCACGTAAGGGTTCAGGCACTGGTACGTGTGGAATATCGTTGTGTTCTGCCATCTGAATAGATCATAAACACACACAAACATGGCAATTGTTGACGATGTTAGCATAGACATTCATTTAAGATGTGTACATATAGATTTGCATGTTTGACATTGATCAGTGGGAGTTTGTGTGTGTGAAAACTTTTGATATGTGACAAACTTGAGTTATTTTACTTGTTAAAAACATAAAACAATTCAGTTACAACATAAGTTTATCATTTACAACAAGTTACACATTGAAAAAATTTCCAACACTTTAGGAAAAATTTGGATTTTGACAAGTTTACGCGTAAGTAGTTGTTTTACGCGTAACCTGACTTAAGCGTAAGTATAGAAATAATGCGTAAGTGCAAAATCTACGCGTAAGATAGAATTTTACGCGTAAAAGTGAAACTTACGCGTAAGATCAATTTTACGCGTAAGATAAATCTTATGCGTAGAAATTGAAGTTACGCGTAGGATTACCCTTAGGCGTAAATTGTAACTTATGCGTAGGTAACGACTTACGCGTAAGTTCTAGACTTATGCGTAAGATCAGAACTTATGCGTAAAACCAATTTTTATGCGTAAACTGTGTCGTATCCAAGACACAATTTGTCCACGTGTCGAATCTTACGCGTAAGATTCAATCTTACGCGTAGGATGAACTTTTAACGCGTAAAGACGCCATTTCCAGAAATTCACCTTTTGAAATTCGAGTTATGAGTTTCCTGAAAGTGCACAAACATTACCACTGATCAATACTTAGTTCAACACACTTAATCCAACCATTTTAACGCGTAAACATGCCTAATACAACTTTAACGCGTAAACAAGCATGAACACATAATCACAATCTCAATTAAACATGTTTCTGGGTAAGATTAAGCATGGGGCAAATGATTCTTACAACCTAAGGATCATATGGACCAAGTTACAACAAGTTTCATCCACACAATCATAAGATTGAATCTGCTATTGACCTTCGAACCCTAAACCTTAGATTTATGCTTTAAACATGTTTGTGATGCAATTAATCTACTGGGATATGATCCTTATCACTAATACACCCTATCCCTATCATTAATCACAATCCAAACATTCACAATCAAGAATCCCTAATTATACGCATGAACCCTAATTCACCAAATCACTCAAATCACTCAATTGATGATTCTGGGTGAGATTGGAGTTTACTAACATGTTTAATAACATCATATGAACAAATCCCATCACCAAATTCAATCAAATCAACACATAATTCTGGGTTTGATTTTTACGCATAACTCAAACAACAATTTAATCGATTGTGTAAAATTTAGCCGTTGGATTGGAATAAAATTAAAAACCCTTGTTAGCAATCATAATCAAAACAAGTTATCACTTACAGATTCAAGAATGGTGGATTAGATCACTAGAATGATTGTGAGTCGTAGGATATGGTTGGTGAAAGAGTAAATGTTTTGCAGGAAAAAGTAAATGTGTTAGGTCAAAGTTTGTTTTGACTAGGGGTAAATTCAAGTTTCTCTTGTTGACACTTTTAACCCCTTAACCTCAACTAACATTTAAACTTAATGCCTAACCATATTATACACATATCATATTCGTATATTAACTCCAAGAAATGATAAGAACAACTTGTTGTACTCCCCCTCGACCTTGGAATCATGGTAAAATTAACAGGTTTTGATCAAGGAGAGTAACCCGAAATCCTTTTGAATAAACACTAAGAAAATTTATTTATTTTAGTTAAAATGTAAATGTTTTTGGTAAAATGCAAGTATAAAAGGTAAAATAATTTTTAGAAATAAAAAATGTTACTTTTCCTCCCCCTCAACACTAATTTTAAATGATTTAAGGCTTTTTAGAAAAAATAGTGTTGAAAGAGTTTTACACTTGCATTTTTTTTTTTTTTTTTTTTTTTGAAAGATAAAAGACCAAAAATATTTTTGAGTTTTTCATTGGTTTTAAATTTTTGTATTTTGTTTTTGAAAAAAATATTTACAAAGATAGTTTTGATGTTTGACAATCACTTGTGTTTTAAAAACTTTTCCAGATCCTCTGGAGTCAAACATCGCATACCAATTTGGTGAACTAAACTAGCAAACCTGGATGGTGCCAAGGATTTGGTAAGTAAGTCCGCCAATTGGTACTCAGTTCCAACAAAATAAAGCTCAACTGTACCCTTTTCCACATGCTCTTTGATGAAGTGATATCGGAGATCGATGTGTTTGGATTTGCAATGATGGACAGTGTTGCAGGAGATAGCAATTGCACTCTTAGAATCACAGTAGATGGGAATCTTGTTGAATAGGTAGCCATAGTCCTTAAGTTGTGATCTCATCCAGATGACTTGAGCACAACAAGCAGACATGGCTACGTATTCAGATTCTGTTGATGACAGTGAAGTGCAGTCCTGCTTCTTAGATTGCCATGACACAAGTTTGTCTCCAAGAAATTGTAATCCACCAGATGTACTTTTGCGTGTGTCTAAGCATCCTGCATGGTCAGCATCTGAAAACGCAATTAGTTCAAAGCCAGAATCCTTCGGATACCAGATCCCCAAATTAATGGTTCCCTTTATGTATCGAAGGATTCTTTTGACCTCACTGAGGTGTTTTTCAGTTGGTCTTGACTGATAGCGGGAGCACATGAAGACAGCAAAAACAATATCAGGTCTACTAGCTGTGAGATACATGAGGGACCCAATCATACTTCGGTATTTGGTAGGGTCAACTGGAGTCCCATGTAAATCAGCATCTAGTTTTGTGGTATAGCCCATTGGTGTATTATAGGTATCACAAGACATCATTCCATATTTCTTTAAGATTTCCAGAGCATATTTTGATTGATTTACAAAAATTCCACGGGGTGATTGATGAACTTGTAGTCCTAAAAAGAACGAAAGTTCACCCATCATGGACATTTCAAAATTATCTTTCATTAATTTTGCAAAATCATTAGAGTAACTTCTTTTTGTTGAGGCAAAAATGATGTCATCGACATATATTTGAACAACAAGTAAGTCCTCCCCGTAGGTTTTAGTAAACAGTGTGGGATCCACCGATCCTTTAGAAAATTTATTGGCCAGTAAGAAAGTGGACAGTTTATCATACCACGCCCGTGGGGCCTGCTTGAGTCCGTAGAGAGCCTTTTTGAGTCGGTAGACGTGATTAGGACGCTCAGGATCAACGAAGCCTTCAGGTTGGCTGACATAAACTTCTTCACGGAGATCTCCATTCAGAAATGCTGTTTTCACATCCATTTGGAAAACCACCATATTCCTATGTGCAGCATAAGCCAAAAAGATCCGAACAGCTTCATGTCGTGCCACTGGAGCAAAAGATTCAGCAAAGTCTAGACCTTCAAGTTGAGAGTATCCTTTAGCTACCAGACGTGATTTGTTGCGGATGACTGTCCCTTCTGCATCAAGCTTATTCTTCCAGATCCATTTTAACCCGATGACAAAGACTCCGTCAGGTCTTTCAACTAATTCCCAGACTTCTAATCTTATGAATTGCTGAAATTCCTCTTGCATAGATTCAATCCAGTTGTCATAAGTCATTGCATCTTTAATGTTCTTTGGTTCTTCATGACAAACTGTGAGTGCGTAGATGCAAGTTTCTCCATCGGTGTGAAGTCGTTGTCTTGTCATAACAGGTGCATCTGGATGGCCAATAATATGAACTAGTGGATGGTCACGGGTCCATTTGTGTGTAGACGGGTGTAGTTGATACGTATCTCGCATGTTGGCAGGATCCAAGTTGCGTGTTGATGACTCAGCTATTTCAGGAACTGTAGTAGCTGGTGCAAACGGATTAAAGAACGCATCAGGATCATGCTCTGCGGATTGTGGAACTGATAGTTGTTGTGGATCTGCAGCTGAAGGGCGGGAAGTAGAACCAGTTTGTTCTGCTGTAGATGGTGATACAACTGGAGGACCGTCTCTCTCAACACTTGTAGTAGTTTGTTGAGGTGAGTCTGGTACTTGAATGTGATCAGGTTGAGCAGCGGAATTTGGTGAGACCTCAGTAGGACGGTACTCAATTGTGTCATCAAATAGTGGAGCAAACAAGGTTTCTAATTCTTTGCGGTTAAGTGGCAAAGGTTCAGCTGAAGATGCCGGAGAGTTGAGACGGTTAAATTCGGGTCCTAAGCTGTGTTGCTCAGAAGCCATTTGGGTGAGTTCATCAAAATTAGCGTGAATGGTTTCTTGAATTTCTTGAGTACGACGATTCCAAATTCGAAAACCTTTAGAATTTTCACAATATCCAACGAACACTCCGATGTCAGCCTTTGCTTTAAGTTTACCTAAATCATCACGATCATTTTTCGGATAACAGAGTGCTCCAAAAACATGAAAGTAATCGATGTTTGGTTTCCTTTTGTGAACAATTTGATATAGTGTTTTGCGATGACGTTTTGTGATCATACAACGGTTTTGAGTGTAACATGCAGTTGAAACAGCTTCTGCCCACAAGTAATCTGGTAATTGAGCATTAATCAACATAGTTCTAGCAGCTTCCACTAACGTCCTGTTGCGTCTTTCAACAACTCCATTCTGTTCTGGGCTTCTAGGAATAGATGTTTGATGTTTAATTCCCACTTTCTCATAATAAGACCTAAGTGTCTGATTCTTGAATTCAGTTCCATTGTCAGTTCTGACTATTCTGACCGTGTTGCGTAACTGAACTTGAATTTTAGTGAGAAAGGTGATGATCATTGAAGGAGCCTGATCTTTACTTCGTAGAAAATAAACCCAAGTCCATCTGGAATAATCATCCACAATTACAAGAATGTAGCGTTTACCGTTGATACTTTGAACACGCATCGGTCCACACAAATCCATATGAAGCAGTTGCAGAACATGATTCGTACTGTGTTCAGGTTTAGAAGGGAATGAGCACGAGTACTTTTTCCTTGTTCACAGGCTGAACATAAGTGATCTTTGGTAAAACGGAATCTTGGAAATCCATCAACAAGTTTATAACCAGCAAGGTCCGTCATGGTTTTGAAATTCAAGTGCGAAAGACGTTTGTGCCATAACCAAGATTTAGTTGACTCTGCTTTGGAGAGAAGACATATCGGAGATGTTGCAATCATATCTGACATTGATATAGTGTAAAGATTGGAGTCACGTGAGCCAGACATAAGATCGTTTCCTTGTAAGTCACGAACAAAGCAAGTTTTCTCACGAAATGCAACTTCTAGATCCCCATCACAGAATTGACCGACAGAGAAAAGGTTGTGTCCAAGGCCTTCCACATAATAAACACGGCTTATTTCGATGTTCCCACTTACATAGTCACCATATCCCATGATTAAAGCGTAATGATCATTCCCAAATCTGACAGTGCCAATGAACTTTGAGACAAAGTTTTTCAACAGTTTGAGATTGCCTGTCATGTGTCGGGTGCATCCGCTATCAACAATCCATAGAATGATCTGTACCACCTGCATCACAAGAAGAGGACACAGATGGAACAGAAGTAAGGGTGGAACCCAAAGACAGTGCGGGTTCCTGTTGGTTAGAAACACAGTTATTCACCAATTTAGGAATCCATTTAAAGTCTGGTTTGTGTTGTAACCAACGTTGCCAATTCCAACTAGTATTTGCTTTCTTAATGTTAAATGCACTAGTCGTGGGCTCAATCCTAGATTTGTTCTTGGCACCTATGGGGGTAACTTCAGCTTCATTAGAAACCGTAGAAGACGGCTTTCCTAAGTTAGACTTAGAGGCAATAGTGGGCCTAGAAGGAATGCGTGTCCTACGTTTCTTATGACGATTTAGAAGAGAATTAGCTAAACATTTTGTATGATCACCAGATGATACGCTTTTACGACAAAACACACAAGATGCATTAATATTCAAAACATTCAAAGGTTCATCATTCGTTACATTTAGATTTCGATTACAATTTGCCAGATTAGAATCTAAATCTGATGCAACATGAGTTTTATTCAAATTCCTAAGTTGGTCTTCTACTTCTTGAGCTTCTAGGTGTCCTCTCTTACGTTGCAAGATCCTATTCTTCTTTTTACTTTTCCGCTTGGGTCTGCTAACGCTAGTAGTGGAGACTAGTCCTGTAGAAGTGGAGGTATCAACATTAGTATTATGAACAACCTTTCCTTTTTCTGTTTTGTCTACTTTATACATTCCTGGTGCTATCACCGTGGTGTCAACCATCTTTCCTTTTTGAAGTAGCCTAACTTTTTCTTTTAAATCGATGATGATGTGATTTTTATCCTGAATTTCAGACTCGAGTAAACCATTGCAATATTTGATGTCATCGCGGTTTTGTTGCCATTCGACGTTTTCAATTTTTAAGTCCGCAATTTCTTTTTCATATTTGAGACACAAACTTTTGAAAGACTCAATGTTTTTGCAAAGCTGACAAGAGTTAGAAATATTTTGACTTTGAAGTTTGAGTTCCTTATTAAGACTCTGAGCTTGACACCAATCAAGCTTTTGTTTGAGTTGAAAAATTTCATTTGAAAACTGTTTTATCACATCATCATTCTTTTTCCTCAACTTATCATTTTCCTGTTTAAGTGTCTCAATTTCCTCATTCAACAAATTATTATCAACACAAAGATCATCCATAAGCATAGAAGTACCAGATTTATAGAGATCATTCATGATAACCGACAAAATATCAGCACAGAGAACTTGTTCCAAGAGTCGATCAGCATCATTTTTGAAAACTTTAGTTTGTAGCTTTTGGACTAAAATCTCATTTTCAGCAGTATCAAAAACGTTTATCATATTTTTGACCTCCTTTTGAAGTTCCTGATCCCAACGTGTAGCACATAGACGGAGGTGTTGAACAATTGGTTTCATTTGTTTTTGAAAAATATCTCTCTTTTCTCGCTCGTATGCGGATTGAAAAGTTTCAATTTTTATTTCAGAATTGCGTTCAATTGTTTCCTCCAAAATATCGATGTCTTCCATAAAGGTTTTGAAATAATTTAAGACACGACATTTTGGTAAACGTGTAAGTTCACCGGATGATGGTAAAGGACCATTTATTTGTGCTACAGGTGGGACAGGAGCTGCATTGTGAGATGAAACATATGACTCTTCGATAAACCATGATTTCTCAGGTAATTCCTTTTGAGTGACAAAAGATTTTGAAAGTGGAGGAGCTTTTGAATAGTCATATGGTGTCCAATATTGAACATTACTCATTTTTGACCGACTCTCGTCTTCAAGTTCTTCTTCTTCCTCAGTATCAAAAACAACAGCACGCACAACCGTATTATCCATCAAATAATCCATACTGTAAATTTTTGGAATATCTTTGAATGCCGTGTGAAGAAACATTGAATTGTAATCACCAAGTGCAAATCGTTTATCGGGTCTCGGTTTTAAAGTAAATTTCTGAATTGTGGTGACAGAGTTCCCGTGTTTGTAAACAATGTGACGAAATTCTTTGAGTTGTTTTTCAAGATCAACAATATCACCGAGTAAGTCATCGATGTATTTTCTTTTCCGTATTTTATGTTCACAAAAATCTTTTTGACAACTTGACAATTCTGTTTTTGTATTTGAAAGTTCTGTTTGAAGACGTTCAACTTGCATTTTCAATTTACACTTTTCACTTTCAAGTTTCGAAATCAACTTTCCGTTTGACTCAATTAAATCTTGCATTTTGCGTTGAAGATCTTGTTCTTTATTGTAAGAATCCTGAAAAGCATTTTCAAAACATTTTGCATTTTTAATCTTTTCGTCCTGATTTGAAAGTTGAATTTTATAACATTCAATATCTCTTGCAAGTGACGCATTTTGTTCTTTTAAAACTTTATTTATCTCGTTGCATTTTATAATTTGCAATTGCTGAGCATCCAGTTGTTTAGATAACAATATTAGGTCAGGGTCTGGATCAAATGATGGTTCATGTTGTTCTAAATTATCATGTTCATTATTCTCAATAGGATCATCAAATGAAACAACTGTGTCATCATCGAATATGACAACTGTGCTTATTTGTTCATCTTTTTGAGATGATGAAGATGATTTAGATGGAACAACTTGCGCCATATCTGATTCATAAGCAGAAGGTGAGACAATTTCATTAATAAAACATTCATTGAGGTCATGTACCTGAGACAAGCCGTCAGTGTCATACACTGGACCTGAATCATTGAGCTTAAGTTCCTGCATGTTGGCCATAAGCATCACAGCTGCATTAGCTTCCAGATCTTCCATGTCATCATCATTGTTCACATTTGCCATGAAGTTGTTATCTTGTTCAGGGAAATGTCCGTCTTTTTCATCTTGAAGAGCCATGAGTAACGCCTGCTTGTGAAACTTACTACCGCGAGTTCTCGGTTTGGGACATGCTGTAGCTATATGACCTTGCTCATTACAATTGTAGCACCAAACTTCATTCCCTGAGTTGGAGTTCCTTGTTGCAACTGAGTCAGACCTTTGTTGAGAAGATCCGGAGTTGTTCTTGAACCCCGTATTGTTACCAAACCTCTGATCATTCCCATAATTCCCAGAAGAACTTCCTGAACCAAATCGACCATAATTGCGATTCTGTATTTCCACTCTTCCATCATGGACAACCGCTTGATTCCTTGTATTCGAAGATGACCGTTGACGGTTGTTTGTTTTGTTGGAGAATTTGCTGAAAGCACGAGCAATAAGAGCAAGTCCCTGATTCAACGTATTAAAGTCATCATCGTCATCCTCATTGGAGTTGGAGTAGTACACAGCATCATTGTTGTTTAACGGAACAAGTTGAGTAGAAGTATTCTGTAGAGATGACTCATAAGGGACCATTTGGTTCGAGGTGGAAGATTGTGGATGACTGAAGTAGTTCTGCTCTTGAACATATGCATGATTTGACATTGGTGGTGGAGCGTAGGGAGACTGAGCTACGAGAGCCAAAGAATTTGGTGTAGAAGTTGGTGTATATCCTCCTCGTAGAGCTCGATCTTTTTCCACTTCAGGTTCATGGTGTTTCAGAAAATCATACAACAAACCATATGGAGCATCATGCAAATTCTTTGTTTGACGAACAAATGTCACATATTTATGTCAATCCGGGCCAAGGCTACCAACAAATTTGGAGTTCACAGCGATCCTAGGTACTGTGATTTTGTGACGTTCCAGATCATTAACCACATTTGTGAAACGATGATAGTAGGATTCAAGTGACTCTCCAGGTTCAATTGTGATGTCAGTGTATTCCATGTATAGCTTGGATTCCATGTCATCTTTGTTCAATTGAGTTCCTTCCATAAGGAGATGAACGTGTTCCCACATAGCTTTGGCTGTTTTCTGAGCATCGACACTTCGATAGATCGGATTAGGTATACCATGAAGTATATAAGCCATTGCGTACTGATCAGCTTCACGATGTAGTTTCTGTTCTTCAGTGAGTGCAGATTCTGGAAGGGGTCTATCACCAGGAGGACGTGGAGGATCAGCATGTGGATCACCAGCTTCAAATCTAGTTGGCCACTCAAATGGTCCTTCAAGTATCACTTGCTTCAAGAATTTCCCATGAGGTTTCTTTAGCTCCACAAATCGTAAGAATCGACTTGACCATTGAACATAGTTCCCAGGTGTAAGCATTGGAGGTGTCTCAAGTGATCCTGCCTCATGTCGGGATTGTTGAGTAGTAATAACTTCACACATTCTGTCAAACCAGTGAGGTTTTTTGGAGGAAAACTGATTGGTTTGTTGTGGCACTTGATATGATTGTTGTTGAGGAATGAGCTGATGTTGCATCATTAGGTAATTCTGTAGTGGATTGTATTTAGGAGGTTGTTGATTCATTATGTGCGGAAGGTATTGTTGTTGCTGATACTGCTGATGCTGAGGTTGCTGAGACTGCTGATGTTGAGGTTGCTGAATATGAGGGAAGTAATGATTTGGAGGTTGAGACATCTTAGAACACTTGTGTAGAAATGGATCTTTGTAGAAGATTGAAATGCACGTTCCTTTGAGTAAGTTGCAAAATCCTTGGGGTAAGTTCAATTCTTACGCGTAACTTAATCTTACGCGTAAACTGTAAGTTATGCGTAAAGAGTAGGTTATGCGTAAACTAATAGTTTATGCGTAAGTTTTCTCTTTACGCGTAAGTTTAGGCTTATGCGTAAGTTTAGACTTATGCGCAAGGTTTAAACAACCAAACAAATCTTTCAAACTTATCCAAGCTTGAAAGATGTCCGTAGTCGAAGTATTCCACTAACTTATCCAAGCTAGGGAAGTACTGAGTCACCTTTACACGAGGAGAAGATCGTTGATGAAGCTTACGCGTAAACTCTGCAAGTTACGCGTAACTCTGACTTACGCGTAGAATCAAACTTAAGCGTAGATTTTAAGGCGTAGAGGAGCAAGTTACGCGTAGGATCAGGGTTTTAGTCTATTTAACACGTAAGAAAAGGGTTTAAGGCCAAAGTTATGCGTAAAAAGGACAAAAAGTACTATTGACAGCTACAGAATCGTACTATTCACCAATATTACGCGTAAACTGGTCAGAAACTTGAAAAATCTCAAATTTTTGAAGGAAAAATGCCTAGAAATAAGGTACTTTTGATCAAATAACTTCACCAATACTTAGAAAACAATAACTTTAGAAGATTTAGCTACCAAAAACTAGTTTTCCAATATCAAAGAAGCTATAAAACCTTAACAAAAACCTTAAAAATCACAACTTTATGCAAAAACTAAGCTTCAAATCACTATATCAACCTTGAAACTTATCCAAGCTTCAAGATTTGTGTGAAAGAAACAAAGAAAAATGCAAAAAGATGAAGAAATAAGCCCCACTCTCCACGTTAACCAAAGAAACACACTTCAAACTTCTAGTAGGTGAATGATACCACTTGTTAGGTCACCATTTAGTAAACACAAGTATGATATAAGAAGAAATAAGATGAGAAATGAGATTGGTTGATTATAAGACAATATGAAAGATAAAAGTGCAAGAGTTTCCTTAAGGTAATCAAATAACCAACAAATGAAATGTAAACATAAGCTCACTATTTATAAGGGAGGAGTTAGGGCAACACTCCCTTCCTCCCTTATCCTTTCAATTCGTGGGCTTTAAGGCCTCTTGGGCTTTTACATGTTTCCCATTAACTTAAACAATAATAAGAAATAATACTTAAGCAACCTATTACAAAATGTAATGACCGAGACTTGACTAAATACTAAAAGTATGATCCCAACATGCTACTTCATGGCTCAACAGTTTCATAGTAGAAAACGATCATTATTTTAGTCGCTTTATAAGATTTATCATTCGAACTTCATAAATATCAGAGTTTACAAAATGAGGTCCTAGTGGTTTCAAATTTTGTTAAATAAGTTTTCGAATGATAGCAAAATTTATAGCCTTCGTAAGTGTCCGTGCTCCTCCGTGCCATCCTTGCTCAATATGGACCTGAGACAAACACATGCTAAAAGCGTCAACACAAAGGTTGGTGAGTTCATAGAGTTTATATGTAAAATAGTTGATTTCCAAAATCAAAGTGTTTGTGAGTCCATAGAAGTTATAAATAAACAGTTGATTATCCAAAATCAAAGTGTGAGTAAATCCATGTTGTTTATAGCTTAAACAGTTAATTAGCAAAATCAAGTGTGGATAATTCCTTAAAGTTTATAGTTGATACAGTTGATTAGCGAAATCAAGGAATGAGTACATCCATAGAATTCATAATTTAAACAGTTGATTTTCAAAAGTAAAGAGTGAGTGAATCCATAGAGTTGGCATAAAGCCAGTTGATTTTTCAGTAATTCCAAGTTTAGGGAATAATTGTAATAGATACCATTATTAATAAAATAAGTAGTGGGTTACGTTGTTATACACCCACAGTTGGTTTGGTTGCCTTACCAGGTCAACACAAAGTAGTTATGGTTTACCAAGTAGTGATTTTCTGCTATATAATGAAAACAAGTTTGAAGTTTGATAAACGGTGGGCTACGTTATTATACGGCCATAAATTTAGTAGTTGCAGTACTGTATCATGACTATAGTACTGCCTTATTGCTCTAAGTCTCATGAACGCAACCCTTAACATGTGTGACATCATAAATGATGTAAATAATAGTGCCCTCGTGTAGGAGTTTGCCAACATCCTATTGTTCTTCAAATAAAGTGCATTTGGCTACCTATTCGGCTAGCGCAAATGGGGCGTCAACTGCCAATATATCTATTCACTATATTCGCGTTCACTCGCAAGTGACTAAGGTTCATGATATGAGGGACTTTCAGAGTCAAAAGTGTGTCTTAGGCAATAATAATCAAGATAGCATACAGTTGAAAATCACTTGTAATCATGTTTATAGTAGGTATCTCTCCATGAGATATAAAATGTGTAAAAGTGGATTCATAAGTTCATAATAATTCGCAAAAGTTTACAGAGCCTTTGTGAGTAAAAGCGAGTATTGTGTTTCAATAACAAGTATAGTGGTTTATCAACTCAGTATAATGTATAAAGTAAACTAGTAAAATTTATATGTAATAGAAGCATGTATTTCTCTCGAAAGTAATTCAAAATAGGTAAAAGAGTTGGGACTATGGAACTCACAGTAATATGTAAATATTTAACGAGTACTTGTAAAAGTATAAAACATGTTGTTGAGCATGTATCTCCCCCCCCCCCCCAAAAAAAAAAAAATTATAAAACAATTATAAAAATGGGGCTAAGAACTCACAGTAATAAGTAAATAGTTAACGAGTACTGGTAAAAGTATAAAACATGTAGTTGAGCATGTATCTCCCCCAAAACATTTATAAAACAATTATAAAAGAGTAAGAGAGGGACTATGACTCACCTTGGTGGAATGAAAGACAAAGAATAAGTAATATCAACGCAGAATGGGAATGGCTCCAATAGACAACCTGATTAATATGGAAGCCTGAGATAAGTTCGACTTATCGAGAATAGTGATTTGAAACAATGTCGGATGACAAAATGATTCTTGTGGCAGAGGTGACTTGCGTGGCAAAACGCTTAAGGTTCAACAACAAAGTTATATACTATATAACTTGTCTGTTATGTATTATTTATTGCTTTCATATAGGTTATTCATTTGCTTATTCGTTAACGATATATATATATATATATATATATATATATATATATATATATATATATATATATATATATATATATATATATATATATATATATATTTCATGTATACAAGTTTTATAAAGTAACCCTAGCCGTTTAAAGTGTTAAAATATATTCCGAAAATATTATATGTTTATTGTGGTTAAATAATATATTAGGACAAATATATTATTTATAGTTTATGCCTATGTGGTCACCAAATAAAATAAGTCTTAAATATATTTATTTAGACGAACGGTGGTAAAATAGCGTAAGTTTATTAGTTTACCAAAAGTTTTAGGATGAAAAATGTTCAAGTGTTCAACCTTGAAGGGTTGAAGTTGTAAAAACTATATAAGTCACAAAGTTATAAATATTTTTAGAAAATGTCAAGTGGTTAAAGTTGAGGGGTTGAAAATGTAACAATTTATATAAGTTATACAACTTATAAAAGTTTTTAAGAAAAGTGGAAATTTACTTGAATTAAAGGGGCTGAAACTGTTAAAAGCAAAGGTTGCAAAAATAACAAAAATTTGACAAAGTGCCACTGCCAAGGATCGAACTCATGACCACTCGTTTAACAGTCATCGACCCAACCATCTGACCAGCCCAACTTGTTGTGTTATATCATCCAATAGTTTCATTAAGTAGTAATTTAGTTCTGTGATATATCTAGTTATATACCTTCACAGTTTCAATCTCACAAGTATTTGCTATTCTGGGCCACGACTAGACTCCAAGATTTCTATTAGCCTAGCCCTCCTCTTTCACAGTAGGTTCAAAGCCAAAAAGAATGGTTGCGTTTGTGTTTGTGAATGGCAGAAAACAAGGAAAGAAAGTAGTTTGCATGTATGTGTATTTGTACGTATGAATGAGAAGTTAGGACCTCTTATAAGCTAGATTTTTGTACACAAGTTGTAGCATTCATTATTGTGACATGATTGATTTGTAGGGTTGCTTGGAGGAGGAAAGTCAAGAGGTGAAGTGTGTAATTAATACTTGTAAGAATTCACATGGTTTTCTTGTGTTTGGCAGGTCGGCACAAGCAAGAAGGAGAAAGAAGGAGAGAAATGCTTCTAGGATACGCAAGAATCAATAATTCAAGTAACATGTAATACTATGCATGTCAGAGATTATGAATTAATGAGATGGGATGGTAGAGTGGGGTAGGATACATTCAAAAGTCTTGTAGGTTGTAAGAAGGGGAGGGGTAAAATGTTTTTCTTTGTTTTCTAGTTTGTCGACACAAGTACATCAAACGAAATTGTGAATTTGTGTTGTTTATATATTCTTGATTGTACATATGGTTTTCCCTTTTTAAAATGTAACTAGTACTAGCCTCGGAAATGTATAATATGTTTGTGAGAGCTTGAAATGTGGAGCTTGTCTTGGTGTTTTAAAAACATATGTCGACTACCAATTTAATAACATACACGATTTGGAATTTCGTGTATGACTTGGTGATAGTTGTTCAAATTTAGCATTTTTAAACATGAATTCATGTTAGGATTTTTATTAGGAGTTCAAAGAAACAAGCGGGGTTTAAACTGGTTAAGTTTTGAAATATTTGATAAATCATATGGGTTATTTGTGAACCAACACTTGGTCTCGTAAGAATATAGTGAGACTCGATATGTGAAGCTGAAATTCGACATGCTTGAAGTTTTCTAGGTGAGAAATGAGGTAGGGTAAAAATATGTATGTGTTGTGTATAAAAATAGTGCGTACGGGGTGCGTTCTTGCTTGGTTCCAGTCGAGTATAAAAATTTTAATATAAGGATTTGGGCTTGAGTCTTGTTGGCTGTGAATAGTAACAGATTCGAATTGGGCTTAGGAATAATTAAGGGCCCGTTTAGTATAGCTAAGGATAAATTTGGATTAGTGAAATATTTAATTTTCGTTAAACGCGTCGAGAACTTGTTCCGTCATTTGGAGATTTTTGTGATACTATTTTCGTGTCAAAATAATATAATAAAGAAAATTTTAAATTTTCCCGTAAAAATGGTGATTAAAAATAATGACGATAGATTAATATATAATTAAACATTTTTACTTATAGGGAAAATCACGGGATGTGATAGTACCTACCCGTTAAACTGAATCTCGTCCCGGGATTCCGGTCTAAGATTGTTGTTATCAGGAGGTTTGAATGAAAACTTTTTAGAGAGAGTTTGTGAAACTTCGGTTTTTATTTATTTATTTTTTATTTATTTATTTTTTTTGTAAAGAAAACGTGTTAATTAAAATTTTAAGAGACAACACAGGATTTGTTCCAAGCTCCTATAGCCGATAAAGAAAATACTTTTTTTTTTTTTTTTTTTTTTTTTTTTTTTTAACGTGAACAGTGTCAAACAGTAACCCATCGGTTACCTTTCCCCTTTAAATATCTCCTTCTCAAATCCCCCATTTTACCATTTCCAAAATTTTTTATAACTCTCCACATCTTTCAAAATGCCGGACATTATTACCATGGTTGCGATTGTGTACGTGGTTGTTGCTTCTACTTACGTGGCATTCATTCCGAATGAGGATCGTGTATTTTTGGTCGGGATTTTGGTGTTCCTTGTACCCCTCGTGATCCTAGCGATTGTCATTGATAAGTTTGGAAGTGATGGACATTGTGGTAGAAGTGTTGTAATAAATCTTTGTTGTGTTTGCATGTAACCTTAATGAATGAAATAAAACTTGTTTGCTTTATGAAATCGTGTGTTAATTATTTGTTCATATTTATCATGTAATTATTCAAAAATAATTATGGGAAATCAATATGTCATATGATGGAGTAGTTATAGTCTGAAATTATTTGGTTTCTTGGGTTTGTTAGCCATCGTTGGAGACAAAAAGAAATGTAGGGAGTGGTTTCGTAGTTGAGTTACATAAGGGTTTTGAATGACATGAATCATGACAATTTAATTTGGTGAGATTTGAGTTTTTGTAAGTGTTGTTTGGAGCTTGCATGAAACAAAGTACTTAGGTAAAATTTTTGATCTTTTGTTTAGTTGAAGTCGTGACAATCGAGCTGAGCTTTGTTGATAACTTGGCCATCTAATGATCGAGTAAATGAAAGAGACTTGTCACATATGATTTATAGGTTTGTGTTAAATTGAGACGTGTAGAAATATTGATAGGTTGTTAAGAAAATAACATGGAGAACGATCCAAAGTAGCTGAGTACTAGTCGGTTAACTTAGGCATAAAACTTAAGTCTTGGGCTCGAATAGTATCGGGCTCAATTTGTAGCCAAAAGCCCAAAGACCAAACATGGTGCGTTGGTTTATCGTAAGAAATGGGCCAGGACCCAATGTCATTTGGGTGGGTTTGGTTTGGCGAGTAAGAAATGTCTAACGCACGTTTCATGACATATACGGTTACAAAATAGTTTTGAGACCATCAAGATTTCGTATAATGCCTGAGTGTTTTGAGAGATTGTTAGGAAGTTCACAATCTTTTAGAGACTGAAGAGTCAAAACGCACGAGTGGTGTTATTCATATGTGGCGTGTTCATAATTTTTAAGTTATGGTGTTTCGTGTTTAACGTGATTTGTTTATTGCAACTTGCAATGTGAAGGTGAAAGTAGAATTTTAACACGTATCCTAAAACTAGTAGTTAGTTTTAATAGACATGATTTTTTTTTGAAAATTTTACCGTTTGAATACAAACAGTCATGTCTACCAAAATAAAATAAAGGAAGAATATTTTCAAACCCGTATAAATACTAATTGCATGCTTGGGTTATCCACACACACATACAAAACAACCCAATGGCTTGTAGACTTCCACATACCCCTAAACAATTTCAATTGTTTGTCAAGGCAGAAGCTGAGAATAGTGATGTGGATCGCCACAATGCTATTGTGGAGGTCATCAAGAAATTTGAGATCACAAAACAACTGAAACGAGAACTTAGAGAATGCTACGTAAGATGCACAGACATATCAGAGGATAGAAAACAGGTGATTAACAAATTCTTGCATGATGAGTATCGTAAGGACGCTGCTATTATTGAATCGTTGTGGGCTTGTGTCGGTCAGATCCAGGCCCAAATCTCCAATAAAATTCATTGGAGTTTTGAAGAAAATTTTGAAGCTGTTAGGGTTGAACAACAACAACAACACCCACAACAACCACAAAAACAAAATCCACCGCCACCACAACAACCTCAACATGGTCCATCAAGTTCATCCGCACCAAGAGTTGTTGAGCAACAACAACAGTTGCTTCATCTGGATCACTTCCAGCCAAGCTTTGAGGAAAATGTGGCTGTTGATGATGGTGGTTGGACTTCTGACATGGAGTGGGATCTGAGCAGGTTGGAGGCTCAGTGGGAAGAAGAGAAGTTGGCGAGTTTCGATCCTTATGATGATGGTTATGACTCCAACAACTCTCAGACTTGGGATCACCCAGACTACCTTTGAAATCCAGGGTTATGTTTGCTAGGTGTTTTAATTCGGTATCGTTTGTGATGTTCAAGTATGTTTTAAATAATAAGGTGTTTGAATGTTTAAATAAAATCCTTTGTGAGCACAATTTGGATGAGAATTTATTTATTCTGTCGTGTTTAGATATTTCTCTTGAATTAAAATTACAATTATTTGTGCGGGTAACCTACCCGTTAAACAAAGAGTTTTATTGATACAGATTTTTACAAAGAGAATTTTGGATAAGGATGTAGAGAAAATTGCCGCATTATCAGCTTTTGGGAATGATGAAAGTCATTTTGTCTTTGTGTGGTGAGTAGTGAACGTATGTGGGTAGAATAGTAGTCTACGGCTACCGCCTTACATATCCCACTTTTTCCTCTTCACTACTCACATTTCTCTCACCCAAGGATCTTAAAATGTCATACACCTATACTGTCCTCATAATTTTGTATGTTGTTGCAGACATCTTCTTGGCTTATATCCCAAAAGAAGATTTGGAGTCTTTGGATTGGATTATAGTACTTCTCATGCTAATCGTGGTTTTAGCCGTTAGCGTGGACGAAATATGTGGGTAAGAGATAGTGTTATAATAGGGGTGGTGTTTTGAATTCGTAAATTAGCACCATGCATTAATGTTTAGAGTGTTAATCACTCGTGCATTTTGTTGTACAGGATATTCGAGGTGTTACACCCAGTTGTGGTTCTCGCTCTCATAGGAGTAGTGGTATTTTTCATCAGTTTGATTGATCAACCAATTGGTGATGTTATGCTTTACTTAGCGATATTTGTAATGTTAGCATTACCAATGCTAATCATATCATTGTGTATAAATATTTGGGGTTTCTATTGAAATGAAAAATTTTAGGTTTTAGTGGTTCTCGATTTCATACGCATGTTATTTCAGGTATAAATAAACCTATTCATCTATATTTCGTTATTTACACAGAGAGGCGTCCCAAACCATGTAACTAAGGAAATATAAATGTTACGGTCTGGTGATTTACAATTTCTTGATTTGAATAAAAAGGCGTCCCAATCTATTCAAATAAAGACATTGTAAGCCATCTTAAGATTCTGATTTAACACTCATACTAATCGACAAAGTAATTCATGCGTGCATTTTCCGGGAATATGAAAGAGTTTGTCATATGTATTTATGATGATGGAAGTAAGATAATTAGGGATAATTGACACAGTACTCAAGATAGTGGTTGAGTATATATGTCCATATACTAGAGTGTTGGTGTAGCATAACCTATCTAGCAGTCACATAATCGTCTGGCAGATGGAAAGCACGAAGAGCGAAAGGCTATAAAATGTTTTATTTGTAAAAGTAGTTATAGTTCGGAGCTAATTTAGACCCGTTTCACTATAACCGAAGCTCTGATACCAACCTGTAACACCCCCAATTTTAAAATATGCAGCGGAATTTAGATTGGGTGCTACTTCATGGCTCAACAGTTTCATAGTAGAAAACGATCATTATTTTAGTCGCCTTATAAGATTTATCATTCGAACTTCATAAATATCAGAGTTTACAAAATGAGGTCCCAGTAGTTTCAAATTTTGTTAAATAAGTTTTCGAATGATAGTAAAATTTATAGCCTTCGTAAGTGTCCGTGCTCCTCCGTGCCATCCTTGCTCATTATGGACCTGAGATAAATACATGCTAAAAGGGTCAACACAAAGGTTGGTGAGTTCATAGAGTTTATATGTAAAATAGTTGATTTCCAAAATCAAAGTGTTTGTGAGTCCATAGACGTTATAAATAAACAGTTGATTATCCAAAATCAAAGTGTGAGTAAATCCATGTTGTTTATAGTTTAAACAGTTAATTAGCAAAATCAAGTGCGGATAATTCCTTAAAGTTTATAGTTGATACAGTTGATTAGCGAAATCAAGGAATGAGTACATCCATAGAATTCATAATTTAAACAGTTGATTTTCAAAAGTAAAGAGTGAGTGAATCCATAGAGTTGGCATAAAGCCAGTTGATTTTTCAGTAATTCCAAGAAGCGCTTGTTTTTGTTCGAGTCTTACTCTACCGTTATTTAACGGAAGCAAATAACAAACAAACAAAATAAAATCACACAAAATCTTGGGTTGCCTCCCAAGAAGCGCTTGTTTTTGTTCGAGTCACGAGCCTTACTCTACCATTATTTAACGGAAATAGGGGAGGTTTTCCCTACACTTAGGATTAAGTGCGGGTGGAAGTAGCGATACACACCCTTAGGGTGGAAATATGCCTCGTGAGGAAAGTGTGGTGGATGAATTATATGCTCAAAGGGGTGTGCTCCTATCATCATAACCTTACCAAATTCAATCGGGTTAATGGGTGGATTAAGATTTTCTCCTAGAAAGGGATCATTTTCTATCAACTTCAAGAGACTACTAGTTGGGGATCCATCTTGACCTAATAAACCCGGTTTAAACCCATAATGTTTCTTGTGATCAATCACAAATGGCTGATGTAAGCATGTAAGGTCATTTTCCACTCCTATATTGGCTTCCTCTCTACAAGGCTTAGAGTCCACTACCTTTATCCTAAGACTACCCGGACTATATGGTTTGATGGGTGGATCGGAACCTATTTCAATTCCTAAATTTTCATCCAAGGATGGAAGATTAGGCAACGGTTTTGGTTGAGGCTCCGGTTCATCAAAACTAGGAACTTCCCAAGAACTAAGAGTAAGGTTATCGTTATAAGTATTCAAACCTATATCCTCTAGTTGTGTTTGGTCCAAGGGTTCTACCTCAATTGGGGTTCCTATAGTCTCTTCTACTTCTTCCGGGTAAGTCACGGGCGGTGTATGTGTCTCAAATGATGGTAGGACTTGTGGGGTACTTTGTGGGCTCATGTTATTTACTTCACCATTCCTTGTGTTAAGATCACCTATATCCTCAACATGTGTTTTATTATAATCTAATCCTAACATTTTCCCAAGTATCTCACGTGCTTCTCTAGGCATCTCAACTTCTATGTCCGAATCATAAGGATCATCCTCAATATTTTGACTACTATACACAAATTGCCCAAAAGATTCATCATCTGTTTCTTGAGATTCATCATCATCGATCGTAAAACCTAGGTCTTTTTGATCAATGTGATCATGTTCGGCTACATCCTCCATCACATCAAGGTCACCTATGTGTTCGTTTTGTACAATGGCATTACATGACAACCACTTAGGTATCTCAACACTAATATATTCATCCCCAAACAAACTTGTTTCATGATCCTGGAAATTTATATTCAGTTGACTTGTACTAACGTTTGTTGGGTTGTCTACCCTATAATAATATTGGGCACAATCTTCTATGGCATCCCATGCTTCTTCAGCACTTAATTCCTTAAAGTCCCCATTGGCAAAATCCTCAATGCGCATTTGGTCAAATTGGCCAACACGATAGTAAAAGGTTCGGGTTAGGGATGCTAAAGCGAAACTATGATGTGGGAATTTTCGGAGTAAATTTCTAAAACGAGCCCATGCATCATATATGGGTTCATCTCGATATTGTTTGAAATTCGAGATGTCAATAGGGTAGAATGGCCTTTGTGGTTGGTGGTATGGTGGATTCGCGTACTCCATAATGGTGAACGGAAGAGTCAATGGAAATTACGAACAAACACACAAAGAAAAAGATAGACTAAAGAAATCCTAAAAATAAAAATAAAATCTTACTAGAAAGGAATCTAGCAAGTAGACCTAATAAAAAGAAATTCTAACCTAGACAATAACTATTCCTCGGGCTGCGGCGCCAAAAACTTGATACGTGGGGATCGCACCAGGCTTTACTTCTCAAGGGATCTCGAGAAGCTTACAACCCCCACAAGGCAGTGTACCTGATCGTTATAGTATAGTATAGTGACAAGTACCGGGGGATTGATCGTTCAGCTAGGAATAGTGTCGCTAGGATTAGAAAACCTAATTACTAGTGCTAAAGGTGACGGATGATTATTTTTGTATTTTTATATTTTTTTTAGAAAGCAAGTAAAATCTCGGGTTTGAAGGATATGGGCGGAATTAGTTGCTAGTCAACTAACCCAATACTAAAGATGCAATCAAAATAAAATACTGGAAATGAAAATAAACTATATTAAACTAAGGTTGTGAGCAATAAGTGGAGAAGTTGTGTTTACTTAGATTTCACTACTCCCTAGATATCTTTTACACGTTAATTACTTGTTATAGTTACGTGGATGACGGATTGTATTCCTTAATACCATTCATGGGGTAGCGCACTTAACTCCCCAATCCTATGAGTGCCTACTTCACTCCTATGTCGAGCCGGCTAAGAAGCTCCTAACATGGGATCATTAGAATTTACTCATGCATTAAATACAACCAATAAAACCTAGTGCCCATCGGTTCATGTTTCCTAAGACGTTCAAGCATGTTACCATTTGGAGATCTGCCAGTTTTCTTAAGCCTAACATTGAAATCATTCATCCAATACAACCATAAACAAGTAATCAACACATAATTAACATCTAGGTTTCATTAGATCCAAGCAAACACAAGAGATATCTAGCCTAGCATAGTGGAAATAAGACAAGAACAAGATATAGACAACCAACACATAGACATATTGATTGAATTAAAAGAACACTTATCTCAATTACACTTGCAAGGTTTCAAGGGCTGAAAACCCTTGAAAAACCTGTAAAAATCGTATTAGGTTCGGCCTTAGGGTTTCTCCAAAACTTCCTCTCCCCTAATGTGTAAAAATTAGAAAACTATATATAGGAAATAGAGGCTGACGGCGTCAAGACCAAATTGGTGACGCCGTCATCTCGCCCCCAAAAGAATTCTCGGACAGCCTTGATCTACATCTGACGCCGTCACGTTATAACTTTTTCCAGGCCGTCACGCATTTTACTCTTGACGCTCTTCCTTGTGACGCCGTCATTTCTTTACTGGATCGTCATGGAAATTACTCTTAACGCCATCAGGAAGTTACTCTTGACGCCGTCACCTACTGTTCCCCGCTTGGAAAATTGAGACTTTGCCGTTTTCTTCACTTTTATGCTCCAAAAACGTCCAAAATGCCTTCTTTTCCAGATTTCACTCCCAAAGTACCTAAAATCACAAACGGAACGATTTAGGGCAATATTTGATCAAATAAATTCAATTCCGGGCTTAAATGACCCCCTAAAAGTGGTTCATTTTTCGCCTCATCAACTTCAAAATTGTAACAATTTGCATTTTCAGGTTAATTACTATTCCCGAAAAATTTTACTATTCATTTTTCCCGAAATTTGATTTTTGTTTCTTGGCCTCGAGTGATAAATCATTTCCATGGCAAATTAAAAGTTTGACATTCATCAGATCATTTTCGCGAAAGTTAATAAGGAATTACACGTTTTAGGGTAAAACGTCATTCAAAAATTCTACGCACAACGAAACTCGACGGCGTTAATTTTCCCCGTATCAGAAAAATGTTTGATACACTCATGATTTATTTGAGAATAAATCATGACTGAGAAAAACATGACCAAATAAACCTCGGCCGTGAAAAACAGGAATTTTTGTTTTTAAGCATTTTTAATCAGCCGTAACCTTAGCCTATACCTGCACTGCGTTTCTAAGACGATTTGAGTTTTCACATTTTTGGAGAATGTCAACATATTTTTCCCTCCTCCTTTGACCAAAAATCATTTCTTGATTTTCTAAATCATTCCTTGATTTTTTAGGCTTACGATTTTTAAGTTTAAAGACATTAAATACCAACCGACACTAGACTGAGCCCAGCCTAGACATTATAAGTCATTTAAGTCATTATTATCCAATTAGAAAAGTTACATTTTACTTTTCTTAATTTTACGCAACTTTCGTACGTTTTACGTATTACGCGTTTTAGACCCGTGTTTCCAGTTTTAGCAGGGTTTGAGCAACCCAATAGAACCTAACACTCATTTTATATTTTATTATGGAGTATATTGACAAGTTTAGTCATTCTTTCAAGTTTCATATTTTTAGGATACCCGGTTTTACGTTTCGTGACTTAACAACTTACGGTTAGCAATTTACGGAGTCAAAACTAGCTACATAAGTAGGATAATACCATCAAAAGCCAACACTTCCTCCCCAATTATTGTGAACCGACTTAGGGGGGGGAGTCATCCCATAGGTGGCTTGATCTCATGCTAGGAGGCCTTAGATTGCATGCTTGTGTACAACTTGGTCTCCAAGGTTTGACAAGTCAATGAAACTAACCTCCTTAAGACCCTATAAAAGCCCCCCCCCCCCCCCCTCTCCCCTCTTGTTTGCCGTCCACCATCACACACCAAAACACCTTCACACTTAGCTAATTCATTCCTAGTTTCATGCAAGATATAAGTGCTTCAACAAACATAGAAACCCTAGCTTGGCTTTAGGTAATCAAAATACTTCCAAACCTTATAAACTTTGGTGATTCTCTTGAGTTTGAATGCACTCAAGTCACCTCAAATTTCATCATCTATCTTTCATGAATACAAGGGTAGAAAGATTGCTTGAAGTGAAGTAGGGTGAAGCTTAAGTCTATCAAAGTCCATACCTTACTAGTTACTTACCTTTCTTTTAGAAAGCCTCAAGTTGCTGCTCTTAGAGACTTTCGCGATTCGACTACCACTTTCATTTCTCATTGCTTAAGCTTAAGGTGAGTCATAGCCCTTACTCTTTTCATACTTGTTTTAAACACTTTTGGGTAGATACATGCTTAAACTACTTGCTTTCTCTTTTACTAAAGACAATTTTACTCATATGCTACGCTATACTTTTATACTCTTAAACATGATGTGTAGTCTTATTACGATATGTGCCTTAATGTGTGAAAACTATTCTATACGCTATACTCTTTAACCACTGTTTAACTCGTGGATGGAGCCGATGGAGAGGTATTGATAGTACTATCGGGCTGACGCCCCCACCATTGCCATATATTCCTGGCCTTGGGTGAATATAATCCAACTATGAAGCATTTGTGCTTATTCTTATGAGGCATTTGTGCTTATTCTTGTCATGAGGTTCAGTAGGCAGTGACACTTTACATTAAGCGTGCATATATCATATACACATATATTGAAATCATGATATACTTTAGCAGTGGGTTGTGAACACACAGGTTGCAAGTGTTGTTATGGGCGGGACTTGCAACTGAGTGGATTCATGATGCCTTTGCTGTGCGAATATTCTTTAAAGACTTTTCAACTGTTTTCAGACAAACTCTATGAACTCACCAACCATTGTGTTGACACTTTAGCATGTTTGTCTCAGGTCTGTAAGGTGATAGCTGTTGCATGGAGCATATAGTCGCTTGGCATGTTTTGAAGACTTATGCTTTTATCTTTACCATTCGATATGTCTTAAAACTCTTATGTATTGTATTATGGAACTCAAGTTTGTAACTCGGAATTTATTAATCGAATGGTAACTTTTCAAAACGTCTCATTTAGAGTTCGTTTTCTATACCTTGTACTTTGTATTATGAAGTAGCACCCCCAATGACACAGTCTTCCGCTGCGATATTTTGGGGGTGTTACAGATTGGTACCAGAGACTTGGTTATAGAGAACTAGGTTGCATATACTACCTAGACTATAACTGCTATAAACATTAAGACTCTCCTCTTTATTTTGCCTTACACACACTTCATGCGCATATGCTTATTGCTAATTGTTTGTTTAGGAGAAACCCAGACAATAGTCAAGTCATCAAAAATTTAGAGCTAAGTAATAATTATTTATCTAAACTTAATCTTGTGACAGTTCTTGTTTGATAAGACATAAGATTAAGTTAAATAAAGGTTATTAGTTTCCTGTAGAGATTTGATGATTTGCCTTATACTTACTTTATATGATCCTAATACTTAGAAGTGATTCATATGTTCTAGTACGACACTCAAACCTTTCTACAAGCGCGACTAGTCCTTTTCGTCATATCACCTTCTCTAGATACCCACACTACGTTACCCTTTCACAACTTAAGAGCAGATGATAGAAAGTCTACCCAATTATGTAGTATCAATTGTTGAGATATGTGTGCCTGGTAATATGTATACGTGTGAAAGGAAGCAATTATAATTATGGTGGCCAACATAATTATAAATGCGTCATGACTCACGTAGACATATGTGACCATGCTTACATTAATCAACGATTGACTCAAATTGACAAGATTTAAGACTAAGTAGTCTAGGAATATCACCTCATATCTGACGTCAACAAATGTCCCTCCTTGTAGATATCATGGCACCAAAGAGAGTAACTCGTAGCACTAGCCGAGGTGGTGCAACACCAAGGGGAGGAAGAACTGGTGGTCGTGGAGGTAGAGGAGCTGCTCACGACACTAGTAACCCTAGTAATGATAGTGGAAGAACTGGTGGACGTGGAGGTAGAGGAGATGCTCATGACACTAGTAACCCTAGTAACGATGGTAGAAATCTAGATGTCTCCACCATTATTGCCGAACAACTACAAAACCTACTTCCCATCATAGTCACACAAGTTGGCAATCACATGAACAATTCGGGAAACCACGGAAGCATAAATGACGCTACAAATGATGGAGGAAGGAATGGTAATAACAACAACAACAACAACAACAACAACAACAACAACCACCACAATAGGACTGGATGTACGTATAAGGAATTTACGTCATGCAAGCCAATTGAGTTTAATGGTAAAGGAGGTGCATTGGCATATACACGATGGGTCGAGAAGATGGAGTCAGTGATTGACATCAGTAACTGTGCAATCCACCAGAGAGTGAAATATTCTGCATGCTTGCTATCAGAGAAGGCATTGACATGGTGGAACATGCAGATTCAAGCAAGGAGTAGAGAAGCAGCTGGAGGCATGACATGGGACGACTTTAAGGGACTAGTGAAGGAAGAGTACTGCCCGGGTAATGAAATGCAAAAACTAGAGGACGAGTTTTGGCATCACTCTATGGTAGGGGCTGGTCATGCAACCTACACAGATCGGTTTCATGAACTAGCTAAACTAGTTCCTCAGCTGGTTACCCCTGAATCCAAAAGGATTGAGAGGTACATCTATGGCCTTGTTCCTGAGATTCGTGGGACAGTGAAAACAACCGAACCTCCCACAATTCAAAGTGCAATATTAAGAGCAGGGACCCTAACAGATGAGATGGTTAGGAATGGAACTTTGAAGATTAGTGATAAAAGGAAGGGAGCAGGTGAATCGGGCGAGCAAATGGGTACAATGGTTGATAATAAGAGAGCAAGAGGATTTGCGGCAACAGTTTATGATCAGAAAAAGTATGAGGGTCCACATCCTAAGTGTACTAAATGTGCTTATCATCATCAGAAGTCTGAGCCATGCCGAGTGTGTACAAAGTGCAAACACTTGGGTCATTTTGCAAATAAGTGTAGAGCATCGATGAATGCGGGCAATATACGAAACAACCAAAAGACATGCTATGAGTGCAACAGCCCAACCCACTTCCGATATAATTGTCCTAGGTTGAATGGGGCACAGAGACAAGTGCTGGATAACCCGACTCTAGCCGTAATGCTTGAAGAAAATAACACGAACCGTGGATACAATGTTAGTCCACCTCGGGGTTGAGCATACTATTTGGGTGCTAAGGAAGCCCGCAATGCGTAACGGGTACGTACCTTATCCTACCATATTATTCTATTCTAGTTCAAAATCTAGCTTTATTATGCCGCTATTAAGATAAGAGACCTAAACACACTAAACTTCGGGACGAAGTTTCCTTAAAGGGTAGAGACTGTAACAATTCGCATTTTCAGGTTAATTACTATTCCCGAAAAATTTCACTATTCACTTTTACTATTCATTTTTCCCAATATTTTCCCAAAATTTGATTTTTGTTTCTTGGCCTCGAGTGATAAATCATTTCCATGGCAAATTAAAAGTTTGACATTCATCAGATCATTTTCGCGAAAGTTAATAAGGAATTACACGTTTTAGGGTAAAACGTCATTCAAAAATTCTACGCACAACGAAAATCGACTGCATTAATTTTCCCCATATCAGAAAAATGTTTGATACACTCATGATTTATTTGAGAATAAATCATGACTGAGAAAAACATGACCAAATAAACCTCGGTCGTGAAAAACAAGAATTTTCGTTTTTAAGCATTTTTACTCAGCCGTAACCTTAGCCTATACCTGCACCGCGTTTCAAAGACGATTTGAGTTTTCACATTTTTGGAGAAAGTCAACATATTTCTCCCTCCTCCTTTGACCAAAAATCATTCCTTGATTTTATAAATCATTCCTTGATTTTTTAGGCTTACGATTTTTAAGTTTAAAGACATTAAATACCAACCGACACTAAACTGAGCCCAGCCTAGAAATTATAAGTCATTTTAAGTCATTATTATCCTATTAGAAAAGTTATATTTTACTTTTCTCAATTTTACGCAACTTTCGTACGTTTTACGTACTACGCGTTTTAGACCCGTGTTTTCAGTTTTAGCAGGGTTTGAGCAACCCAATAGAACCTACCACTCATTTTATATTTTATTATAGAGTATATTGACAAGTTTAGTCATTCTTTCAAGTTTCATATTTTTAGGATACCCGGTTTTACGTTTCGTGACTTAACAACTTACGGTTAGCAATTTACGGAGTCAAAACTAGCTACATAAGTTGGATAATACCATCAAAAGCCAACACTTCCTCCCCAAGTATTGTGAACCGACTTAGGGGAGGGAGTCATCCCATAGTTGGCTTGATCTCATGCTAGGAGGCCTTAGATTGCATGCTTGTGTACAACTTGGTCTCCAAGGTTTGACAAGTCAATGAAACTAACCTCCTTAAGACCCTATAAAAGCCCCCCCTCCCCTCTTGTTTGCCGTCCACCATCACACACCAAAACACCTTCACACTTAGATAATTCATTCCTAGTTTCATGCAAGATACAAGTGCTTCAACAAACATAGAAACCCTAGCTTGGTTTTAGGTGATCAAAATACTTCCAAACCTTATAAACTTTCGTGATTCTCTTGAGTTTGAATCCACTCATGTCACCTCAAATTTCATCATCTATCTTTCAAGAATACAAGGGTAGAAAGATTGCTTGAAGTGAAGTAGGGTGAAGCTTAAGTCTATCAAAGTCCGTACCTTACTAGTTACTTACCTTTCTTTTAGAAAGCCTCAAGTTGCTGCTCTTAGAGACTTTCGCGATTCGACTACCACTTTCATTTCTCATTGCTTAAGCTTAAGGTGAGTCATAGCCCCTACTCTTTTCATACTTGTTTTAAACACTTTTGGGGAGATACATGCTTAAACTACTTGCTTTCTCTTTTACTAAAGACAATTTTACTCATATGCTACGCTATACTTTTATACTCTTAAACATGATGTGTAGTATTATTACGATATGTGCCTTAATGTGTGAAAACTATTCTATACGCTATATTCTTTAACCACTGTTTAACTCCTGGATGGAGCCGATGGAGAGGTATTGATAGTACTATCGGGCTGACGCCCCCACCATTGCCATATATTCCTGGCCTTGGGTGAATATAATCCAACTATGAAGCATTTGTGCTTATTCGTGTCATGAGGTTCAGTAGGCAGTGATACTTTACATTAAGCGTGCATATATCATATACACATATATTGAAATCATGATATACTTTAGCAGTGGGTTGTGAACACACAGGTTGCAAGTGTTGTTATGGGCGGGACTTGCAACTGAGTGGATTTACGATGCCTTTACTGTGCGAATATTCTTTAAAGACTTTTCAACTGTTTTAAGACAAACTCTATGAACTCACCAACCATTGTGTTGACACTTTAGCATGTTTGTCTCAGGTCTGTAAGGTGATAGTTGTTGCATGGAGCATAGAGTCGCTTGGCATGTTTTTGAAGACTTATGCTTTTATCTTTACCATTCGATATGTCTTAAAACTCTTATGTATTGTATTATGGAACTCAAGTTTGTAACTCGGAATTTATTAATTGAATGGTAACTTTTCAAAACGTCTCATTTAGAGTTCGTTTTCTATACCTTGTACTTTGTATTATGAAGTAGCACCCCAATGACACAGTCTTCCGCTGTGATATTTTGGGGGTGTTACAAAAATAAATCCAAGGGCCTTTCTTGACATTTAAGAATTCTTCAAGGACTTGTTTTGACATCTTAAGCTCAAATATGATCCAAACTCTTCCCCAGCCTCAGCTTTTGAACCTTCTTTCCATTCCCATGCTCATATTGGCGTTTTTGACTCATTTTTTTTTTCTCCATTTTTCACATATCCGTACATGCACACACATAAACACAAAAACAACATATATTTTGCATATATTCGATCGGTTTTTGGTCTTTTTGTCCGTTTTATAAGATAAAAGGTATTTGTAAATTAACACATACAAAGGATTTTATGATCAAAAATCTTGGAATTATTATGAACTGCAACTCTTTAAATCTTCAATTTTTGACCTTTGCAGCATCTGATCTTCTAAGTATCAGCAATCCACAGCAACATTGACTGTTTGTACATCAATTCATAAAGTTTCAAACTATTCTCATCATTTCTAGGTGTGTTAACTCCTGTGAGAGGTGAATCATTGAAAATATATGGATTTGATGTCTCTTTACTAGTTAGCCTTAAACTCTGGAGTAGCCAATGTTTGGTTTAATAATCAATGGATTTGTTATGTCTTTACCAAAAGCCGTTTGCTTTTGGACTAGCCAACTCTTCACTACCACAGATATTGTGAGTTGATAACCATACAATTTTTGGCCAATTGTCAACCATAAAAGGATTTGAGATATCTTTATCAAGAGCCATTTTCTTTGGATTAGCCAGTCCTTATGTGTGTTAGTGTTAAAGATTGTTTAAGCCCTATCTAGGATTAGTAACATTGATTGAACTGTGGAATAAGAACATAAGAATCAAAGTTACTTCAAATTTTTCTTTATTGAATATAAATAAACTATTATAACTACTACTAAACTACTACACGCTCTATGCATTTTCTAGACTCTCATTGGAGAGACTAGCTATTGATAAGATTAAGTTACTGATAACCTATACGCCACCCTCTTTATATAATAGAGGAGGTTACAAGAAAACCCTAGCTTACTAAGAAAGCTAGCTAACTATTACATATTAGGTCCCTATTGTTTCTTTTTTCTTCATTTCTTCTTGTAGGTTTTGTAATCTTCAAATCTTCAAATCTATAATTCCCAACAATCTTCCCCTATTTGATATTACAAAACAATCTGCATGAAGAAACAATGCTAAAACATGTCATCACAAATAATAAGCTGCACATCATAAATCTTCTTCCCCTTTTTGTAATCATCCAAGTGATGCATGTAGATGGTTACGTATTTTTGAACAATAAGCTTCCCCTTAAAAATATACTAAACATCTGCTTGAATCATGAACTCAGTAGCATGGAACATTTCTTCCGTCAGTGCGAAAAAGACATCATAAAATGTCTTCGGATAATTCTTGTAGTCAATATACGCATGGCGATTACATGCAATGGCCGATAGTCTCAGTGAGCGCAGACGGATCAACCAGAAACCACTCAATGCTTACGATTATCTATTTTATTATCATATCATGAACTGTATGGTATCATATGCCCCCCAAAATATTTGTAAAGCGCGTGTAACTGTTCCAATCAAGAATTATACCACGAACTGAATCTCCAAAACGAACCATACACATCTTCATTATTCAAGATCCAAGGGCGTCTTCAGACCTAGAATCAAATATCAACCAGTAAAAACAAAATAATATATATGTGTATATATGTATCTATATATATATATATATATATATATATATATATATATATATATAAATATATATAACTAACAAATAGCAGTAACGAGCAGCAGGAACTGAACAGCAGGAATGAGCGGTAGTATCGAACAACAGAATCAAAATAAGCACATCAGCACAAAGTGTAAGAAGATATTAAAGTATATTAACAATAAACTTCCACTTAAAAATATATACTTGCCATCTTTTTAATCCAGTAGGCTCCATGGAGTGATCACTGATGAAAAAAATCAAATATAACTGATTTGATGAAGAAGTTAAATCTCCCAAACTTTGCATCTTATGTCTTGCACTATCCATGTGACTCCAAATTCATACTCCCATAAAAAGTATAAGTAGACCGCGACCTCTTGACAAATCCTCAACTAAATGAGACACTGAGCACAATAACGTAACTCCTTAAAGTGATAGCAAATGTACGCATTAAGGACAATAAGATGAATCGTACCCCTTCGCTAGATTCGTCAAGTCTTCGTCACATCATTAACGCACAAACAAGTTATCTCCAAAGTGTTCCACTCACTTTGAGATATGATAAGAACACAAAACCTGTGAAAATCAACTACAACATCAAACAAGCAATAATCAAATGTCTTCATCAAATAATCTTATCAACGAAATGATGATGGTTGATAACTTCGTCCTCCTTAACCAGTAGTAATCTCACATGACTAGTAGGAACCAAAACTGAACAAAAGAAAAAGTATACAACAAGCCAGCAGGAACCATAAAGAAATCAGTAAGAATCGTATCTAACAGCATGAACCAATCAGTAGGAACCACCAGGAGGAACAGGAAGTCATTAGCAGAAACGAAATAGAGTACCAGCAGAAACCAAATATAAGACCAATACCAACTGATGAGTGTCTATCTTATGTATAGTGGGAAGCAGCTTCTTCTGATTGACTTTATTTTGGTGGAAATAAGCTTCACGAGGTCGTTTGGTTTTAGGCTTATAAGCTTTTCACTATTGTTCTTTCAATGCTTGTATAACCATTATATCCGTGCCGGCCCAAACTCACAGACTGCTATGAATCATGTACCACCCATTGTTGTTTGTCATTCCAAAGTGCTTAATGCACTTCAGGTATTTTCTTGGTAATACTTAGGACCCGTGGAATGAAAAGATAAAAAAATAATTTAGACGTAGTCATTGAATCCATGATTGAGGGATATGTTACAGATTATGCCAGCTAATGACATGTTGCTTTGTTAGGATCTATGACTTATAATAGTGATTATCAACTTAGGTTCTGTTTGGGTTTGCTAACATTAGTGGCTTATGGTATTTTTAAATTTTTTTTTATGGACTTAAGTAAGGCACAAGCTCACAAGCAAAATAAAGTTTAAACTTATTAGTTTTTGCAAATCTAAATAAGCTGATAATCCTAGGGTATAGTTTAAACTTTTCTTTTGGGCTTATAAGCTTTTGAGCTTGAACAAACACCATCAGAAATAAGTTAATCCAAACACCCCCGTAGCAGTTTGTATGCCCAAATTGCTCCCGTTGAAAATAAGGGCTAAATGTGTGTTGTGTATTTACGTGTCGTTATGACAGATGTGCAACAGCAACCGACAAGCATTTCTAAAATTGTGTGTCAACAACCAATCGCATGAAGTGACGAATATAGGTGTGTGACTTTATTTGTATGCATCTTCCATTTGCTCTTTATTATACGTAGATAGTTTTATACATTATATTCGACAATGAAAATTTCTATTGGAGAAAACGTTACATCACCTGATTCAAGCTGTACTAACCATGTAGGATTTATTGTACTTTTGAACCAGGTATTACTAAAAACCAAAAAGAAAGTCGTTGCAGTTCTTCTGGAAATATTCAGCATGTTAAGCCAAATAACTAAAGGTGAACTTAAAAGCGATTATACTCACAGTTGATGCTAGATAAGTTCATATGCAAATGAAAATACCAAATTATCCGTTCATCATAGTTGTAATACTTATTAAGGTATGTTGTTCAATTCCTTTTTATAATTTTCCTATATCACCTTTTAATTGTAAAAAATGCATTGCTTTTTTACATAAAATATAAACCAAAGTTTGTAATTTGTTAGTGAGCAGATTGATACATGGAATATACTGCCAGGGTGAGAAATGAAGGACAAATATTTTCAAAGATTGGCTGGCCTAAAGATCCTGATATTGTAAGTTACTTTAAAAAAGTCAATGTGTTTTTACAAAGTTAATGAACTTGGATTTATGGTCGACTCATCTGAATCTGGTGCATAATGTTGGACTTATGGTTCCATTGGATTAACCAAAGGCTTCACTTTAGATGTTAAAGGTACCTATTTAGAATGTTATGGGTTATCTTTTATGTGCTTATTGAAATTTAGAAAAGTCGATAAGCTCATTTTTTTCGGATTTATGTGTTTAGTCAATTGCTCAAAGGCGTCTTATATGTCGATATTAAGTTATTAGCCAGAATAGTGGTTAATGAACTTTGATATAAATTGTATGCATATTTGACTCTATTTCACCTCACGCCTTTGAGTAATGTTACATCAATAGGTACATGTTTTGCGAAAAGTATGATATGTAGTATCATAGCCATGACTACCGTCAAGTGAATTTTAAATCGGTTGATGTTATTGGACTTACATAGTCTCGCTTAACATGGTCATGGCTGTCATTGAATCTATATTTGGTTTTATGAAAATGGTCGTGAAAATTGAAGTCTGGATCGATGTAAAGGTCCCTTGCATCAGAATAGAGGAACCATTTCTTGATCTATGTAGAATGACAAGGTCGTTTAGAGTTTAGGAGCGGGATTTTCAGGCTGGGCTTCGCAACTTTACTTAAAAGTACCTTACATGTTTATAACTTTATAAGTTTAAAAAGCTTGAAAAAGAAATTACAACTTTATTAAGTTGTGAGCAAGAAAAAAGGAAAAAAATTGCATTTTGTATTATTATTTGATATAAAGATAAAGTTAAGATTTCACCCTTTAAGTTCAGTTCTCACCCTTTTAGTTGGATAACTATTTATGGGTTGTAAAGGGTTGTTTGGTTGTCTTATAAAGTCAGCCAGTGTTGTTGTAAATACAATGCGAGGGTGTTTGGATACAGATGTAAATATGTATATATTAATAAATTTTTTCTTGTGACTCTTTGTGTAAGATGGTTCTGTTGGTTGAATCTTTTGGTAGGTTGCCTTTTTTACTAATTCAGGTACAGAAACAGAACTGTAATTTACTCGTTTGTATATTAAAAATGCCCAGCTAGAATAAGCTTCTATGGAGATAAATTATCTTGTAATCATTTGGTTTGAGAACATATGTAATTAAAAGAATCTTCTCATTCCTATTTTTGTTGGACGTTAAATGGTTCATGACAATGTCACAATAAGCTATATACTCCAGTTTACCTATCTTAATTACTATTTTGAAAATATATTGTATTTGAATTATATAGCCGAAATACTTTTATGTCTACTTACACAATTATCAACCTGAGTTGCCAAGTTATGATTGCGAGTAGATGAACTTGATATAGCTCGAGGAAGAATTAACACATCCAAAGTTCCAAACACCCCTGTATTGTGTAATGAATAGTTTATGTTCACATACGCTATAAAGAGTCAGTGTAGTCAATTAATAAATAGGTATTGCTTATTATTAGGATATGATAAAAAGAAACGATGGGTTCTCGATGAGGAGATGTATTTATTGTCAAGGGCAAATTGGGTCTCCTTGCACTTCAAAACATGATAACTATCCAATACAATGATACGCTCGATTAGGCTAGACTGCACCATATATTTTTTATTACTGTAGCAGATATTGCATTGCGCCAATAGTTTGAGTATTAGCTGATTGATGCTTATTTCAGGATGCTTTATGGACCACTTTGACCTTATGTGTTGATTATTGGAACTTCACACATTAAGAGACTATGAATAAAAGTTCTTCACCAAGTATGTTAAGTGGAACCATTAAAACCCCCAAAACTACACCCGATGCATCAAGTGCGGATCAACACGGCAACTTAAGTGCAACCCAAACTGCTGGGTCGATTGTTAAGTATGTTGCAGCTTTGAGTCCTTTTAGGATGATTCCAGTTATGTGTCGAAAAACTCTGTCGTTGGTCAAAACCGGGTAAGAAAGATAGTCGCTTTTAATATATTTTCGTGTATGGGGTGTTTGGGAGTACATATCTGATATTGTTTTTATAAAGCATTCAACTGTTAGGGTGTTTTGTTTTACAAAAACAATATTTTAATTTGCCGTCATATGTGTTGTCCCAACTTCTAGATCGATAATATGAGTTGCAAGTTAAATTATGAATAAGTAAATTGTATTATTGTCTAACCATTCAATCGATACACATACATACATATATATAGGTTATGAATCATACCAATTCAACCATCATGTCTTTTCTAAAAGGTATAACTAACTTAACTACTTTCAGTAACCGCCAATAACTAACTTTCGGTTACAAAGTTTCTAACTAACATCTTTGGTCCTTCGAGTTTATAAGAAGTAATGTATTAAGATTATTTTGTCAACATTCTCCTCCTTAATCTTGATCGTTGCTTCTCTTTAAATCTTGAACTCCGAGCATTTGTCGCATTGTTGTGAACTTCAATCTTGGTAGAGCCTTTGTTAGTATATCTGCTCTTTGTAGTTCTCCGCTAACGTGTTCCACATTGATGTGCCCATTCTCTAC
Source organism: Artemisia argyi (assembly GCA_030686995.1). Classification (NCBI taxonomy): domain Eukaryota; kingdom Viridiplantae; phylum Streptophyta; class Magnoliopsida; order Asterales; family Asteraceae; genus Artemisia; species Artemisia argyi. The sequence continues at coordinate 172,189,008 of CM060690.1, read as the reverse complement.
ACATTCTCGAATAAAATGATAGCGAATGTCGATGTGTTTACTTCTTCCATGAAAAACTGGGTTTTTCACAAGTGCTATTGCTGAAACGTTATCTATCTTCAACATTGTAACACCCCCAATTCATGGTTGCAGCGGAATTCAAACTGGGTGTTACTCGACGGCACAATAGTCACAATAATAGAAAACGAACTCCAATTGAGTCGTTTTAAAAGATTTATCATTCAAATTGTATAAATATCAGAGATTACAAAATGAGGTCCCAAATGGTTCCATGTTTACAGTTTACATTAAATGAGTTTCGAATGATAATAAAATTTATAGCCCTCTTGAGTATCCGTGCTCTTCCGTGCCATCCTTGATCGTCATGAACCTGAAATACATGCTTGAGAGGTCAACACAAAGGTTGAGTGATATTCATAGAGTTTGTTTAATGTTTGAACACAATATGTTGGTAGTGTGAGCTATAGACTCACACCAATGTTTGGAAAACAAAACAGGTAGGCTACGTTGTTATACGCCCGGAACGGTTATTAATTCCCTAAGCTTATGACACCAAAACGTTAACGGGTACCAATATCGATCGGCGGTTTTATCCCGGTAGGTATGTTGCTGTCATACCCAGGTCTCAAATATTAATGTTAATATTGGTAGAGATGTCAAGTTTGCTTTAAAATTTTAAGAAATTTTAAAGGTTTATGACGGGATGGTATCCTTAGGACCTAAACAGGATAGTACTTCTACAGGATGAAGAGAATAATTGATAACTATCCCAAGATAGTAGTTCGGATTATCTCATAAATGAAAATTTTCGAGAGTGAATTTAGATCATACAAATAAGGTGTTAAGATCTTGCTGAGTGGTAAGGCACTATCGTGTCTCTAGATTGTTTTAATGTATTCTGGTGGTTTATCGTGTTCATGTAGGAAATCAATCTAAACATAACCCTAGTACAACTATTCTCAGTATTTGAAAATTTTAAGTCGAATATAGTTAGTCAGACTATATTCCACTGTCCCTAGGTTAAATATAGGTGACTAGTCTATATTTAGCCAAGGTTCGATAAAATTTTCAAATACCTAAATTAGGTATACTTTTGATATGTCCGTTGCTTTCGGGAAACTGTCCACTAAACAAAGGCGATGTCAAACCCTTCAATTGCAAGTCCCGGCCATACAAGACTTGTAACGTATGTTTTCATATTCCATTGCATAGAAGATAGTAAGGGTAGGTACGTATGGAAAGGAAGTTTTAAGTAGTTCTAAAATAGAACATACTTGGCCAGGATCACGAACTTTTAACAATGAAGGTTTCAGAAGAAAACTTTGATAAATGTAGAGCTGAACTTCAGCTTTTGTAGGTGATGGATTTGTTTGTCCTTTATAAATCTCATATTTCTATTTAGAAATCGATAGGTTGTGACGGGTTTTTGATATCATATGAAATGATATTGATGATGTGATGGAATAATTCTAGAGACCATTGCGCAAAACACAATGTCTCGGAAGTAGGTTAGACCATTGTGCAATTCACAATGTCTGGGAAGTAGGTTAGAACATTGTGTGACTCAAAACATTTGAGAAATGGTTAAGACCATTGTATAATACAATGTCTTGGAAAATAGGAAAGACCATTGCAATCAGTTACAATGTCTTGGACATAAAATGTTGGAGTAGGAACATGATTGGGAGAATGTGATTGTGTCGAAATGCCCTAGAATAGGCATATGCAGATATGTTTAGTCCATTGTTTAGATAAATGATTGAAAATAAACCGAGTTTATATATCAATATACTAATATGTTCATGTAGTATAAAATGCCTAGTGTGTATATATCAATATACTTATATGTGTTCATGTAGCATAAAATGCTTACGGGGAAATGCTCAATTATGTTTAGGGTACATATATTAATATGTAATTATGTTTGTGTAGCATAAAAATGTCTACGGGGAAATTCTCAAAATGGGTATATATGAATATACTAATATGTTTGTGTAGCATAACATGCTTACTAATTCCATAATCATCTGGAGGATGGAAGACACGGAGAGCAGAAGGCTATAAAAATGCTTTTGTTTGTGAGTGTAGTTATAGTTTAGGTCTCAATTAAACCCGTTTCTCTATAACCATGGCTCTGATACCAATCTGTAACACCCCCAATTCATGGTTGCAGCGGAATTCAAACTGGGTGTTACTCGACGGCACAATAGTCACAATAATAGAAAACGAACTCCAATTGAGTCGTTTTAAAAGATTTATCATTCAAATTGTATAAATATCAGAGATTACAAAATGAGGTCCCAAATGGTTCCATGTTTACAGTTTACATTAAATGAGTTTCGAATGATAATAAAATTTATAGCCCTCTTGAGTATCCGTGCTCTTCCGTGCCATCCTTGATCGTCATGAACCTGAAATACATGCTTGAGAGGTCAACACAAAGGTTGAGTGATATTCATAGAGTTTGTTTAATGTTTGAACACAATATGTTGGTAGTGTGAGCTATAGACTCACACCAATGTTTGGAAAACAAAACAGGTAGGCTACGTTGTTATACGCCCGGAACGGTTATTAATTCACTAAGCTTATGACACCAAAACGTTAACGGGTACCAATATCGATCGGCGGTTTTATCCCGGTAGGTATGTTGCTGTCATACCCAGGTCTCAAATATTAATGCATTTGTATGAACGTATTCACTACAAATGGGATTCGTCAATCCCAATAGGCCTATTCACAATATTCGCGCTCACTATTGCTAGTGATTAAATGGTTCATAATAAGGGATCTCGGTTTAGCAAGGCTGGTACTTAGTGCTAATAAAACAATCAGGCAAGCATACAATTTGAAAGCATTGTGTTCGGTCGAAAAATAATAGCATGTATTCCCCCCCAAGGGTTTGTAAAACAATTAAGTAATAGAAAGTGGGGCTATGAACTCACCTTGAGTTGGATGATGTTTAATGAGAATGATGGATATGCCGTAAGAACTTCTACAAGCAACCTAGAATAATCGTTGCAACTTAGGTTTGGAATAATGTCTAAGGAAACATAAACGTGCCATTATATGTCTTGCACTTAGTCCATGATGTGGTACTTTGTTTAGTGTAAGTATATGAAAAGAAATGGTTCCTGAAACATGTATAGTTTATATATCATTTACTACCGTTCGGGCCGACATAATTCAGAAGTCATGTAGTAAACGTTCGAGGAGCCAGGACACTTTATTCGTAAATCCACAACTCATCTCGACGGCTTACATAATGAACTCCTCACATGAGGCTCCCTACTATTGTAGTAGTTGATAAAGTATATATATATAAGTTTTGATCCGAAAAGTTACATGTCCAATATTTGAATAAACTTAAGAAAATTTATGATTACATGAAGATTGTTATTAGGGTGAGTTTCTTATAACTTGTATGACAATTTCTTGTAATATCTCATGGTTCTTTAGATGAAGTAGATCCAAGTTGTATGTTCAAGTTATCGCCAATACTTTGGTTCATGTTTACGCCTAAGTAAGCTTACATGGTCATTTCGTTATGGCCTTGCCATGACCTTTGGTCATTGTTCCATGGTCTTAAGACTCAACCTTGGCTCTAGCCATGGTTGTGGTCTTGATTCTAGGTCATAAGACCTCTTTGGTCTTTATAAACCATAACCTATATATAATGATTTTGGTCTAAAAATAGGCTGTTAAAAATTTGAAGAAATTATCACTCGGAAAGCATTTTCAGGGCTCGAGCTTCTTTGTTCCTGAACGAAAACGTCGTTCCGGACAACTTTCGTGTTTTAACTTTTTGATGAATCGGAGCAGAAGTGTGACTTTCAAAATGGCAGAATGCAAAACAGTAGGTATCGGCAGTTTCGGCGTTTTGGTTTTGCTAACTTCAAATGGTCATAACTTTTGACTCGGGTACTCGTTTTGGGTGATTCAAATTGCTATGTTTTCCTTGTTAAGTCTTCTTTAACAGTAATTAAGTGTCAAATATCATAGTTGTACTATTTTGGTCGTGGTTCTCCATAAAAGTCACTAGTTTACTTGTTTAAATAACATAAGTTAACATATATATACCATAACTTGTTTTACTCATTTTTATACATCATGGACATGATCACAAGACAAAATATAGCATGAATGATATGTAAATAGCATGAATATGATATTTAAGCAAGGAAGTGTATTAGAGTTTGCTTACAACTTTTGTGAAGAGACTAACTAGAACCAAGATCAAAACCAAGAATCACTACTTAATCTTCCAAAAATTTACCAACCGTAGCCATGCTTCCATATCAAACACCCTATCTTATAATCCCTTGATAAACACTAATCTATCACAAAAACAAGCCTTAGTAAAAAAAATCTTGAAGAAGAACTCATGGAAATTGGATGAGTTTTTGTGGTGATTTTATAGAGTTTTATGGCTGAAAAGTGTTAAGGATCAACTAGGAACTATGACTTGAACTTGTGATGGATTGAATGAGCAAGATCAATGATCAAAATGGTGTATTTTGATGATTTTGGGTCATTGGTATTGAGAGAGAAAGGAAGAGAATGAGTCTTGATCTTATAAGGAAATGAGGAGGTTAGTTATGTTGACTTGTCAACACTTGGTGAGCAAGTTTGGGCACATGTAATCATCTTAGAGCACAAGGAAGGAGATCAAGCCACAAGGGTGGTGAATCCCCCCCCCCCCCTAAGTCGGTTTGGATGAAGATAAGAAGAATGAGTTGGTCTAGTTGATATTATCCTACTTATGGAGCTAGTTTTGACTCCGTAAAATGCTAACCGTAAACGATTAAGCCATAATACGTAAAACCGGGTATCGTAAAAATACGAAACTTCGAAGAATGATTAAACTTGTCAAAATGCTCCATAATAAAATATAAAATGAGTGGTAGGTTCCATTGGGGTGCTAAAACCCTGCTAAAACTGGAAACACGGGTCTAAAACGCGTAATACGTATAATGTACGAATATTGCGTAAAATTGAGAAAAGTAAAATGTTACTTTTCTAATAGGATAATATTGATTTAAAATGACTTATAATGTCTAGACTGGGCTCAGTCTAGTGTCGGTTGGTATTAAATGTCTTTTAGACATCAAACCGTAAGCCTAAAAATCAAGGAATGACTTATAAAATCAAGGAATGATTTTTGGTCAAAGGAGGAGGGAAAAATATGTTGACTTTTTCTAATAAGTTGAAAACTCAAATCGTCTTAGAAACGCGGTGCAGGTATAGGCTAAGGTTACGGCTGAGTAAAAACGCTTAAAAACTGAAAATTCCAGTTTTTCACGGCCGAGGCTTATTTTGGTCATGTTTTTCACAGTCATGATTAATTCTCAAATAAATCATGAGTGTGTCAAACATTTTTCTGATGCGGGGTCACTTAACGCGGTCGAGTTTCGTTGTGCGTAGAATTTTTGAATGTCGTTTTACCCTAAAACGTGTAATTCCTTATTAACTTTCACGAAAATGAGCTTATGAATGTCAAACTTTTAATTTGTCATGGAAATGATTTATCACTCGAGGCCATGAAACAAAAATCAAATTTCGGGAAAATTTTCGGGGAAAATGAATAGTAAAATGTGAATAGTGAAATTTCCCGGGAATAGTAATTAACCTGAAATTGTGAATTGTTACAGTCTCTACCCCTTACGGGGAACTTCGTCCCGAAGTTCTACGTTTGTTATATGTTGGAGTGGTGTCGATGAACAGGTGTGGTTACTTATGAGGACTAAAGTCTGGGATTACTAGTGATGCAGTTTGATTTGTCATTTCAGTGTATGGTGTAGGATGAGGCTTACTTTTATGTAGGAAAGGTATGGTAATAGTCGAATATCAAAGGAAATTGATATAGCAGTCGAATATTAATAGGAATTGAGATAGTAATTGCAATCATAGCCTAGTAGGTAATCGGTTGTTGTACCTAGTGTTTATTGACTTCATACCTATGTTATTTCGGATACAAATAAGCCCACTTGTTTATAATTCTTTATTTACATAGAGAGGCATCCCAAACAATGTAAATAGGGGAATATAAACTTATGGTTCGGTGATTTACAATTTCTTTATTTAAATGAAAAGGCATCCCAATCCATTCAAATAATTATAAATCATACTACTTAAGAATTCCCAACCCAACATTCATACTTAGCCGGTGAGTTACAAGGTAGTGTATTACGAGATGATACTGGTGTTCCAAAAGTACAAGATGAATATTCAATCTTGTAAAGCTGATGGGGGTACTTGTGGTGTAACTATAGATGATTTGAGCTTTAAAAGTGCATCAAGATCTGTTAATGAGCTTGTGTTTGCCACGGTTGTGAAGATAATGTTGTGATATGTTGATGAACAAAAGTGCTTAGTGTATGCTTAATGTTAATATTGGTAGAGATGTCAAGTTTGCTTTAAAATTTTAAGAAATTTTAAAGGTTTATGACGGGATGGTATCCTTAGGACCTAAACAGGATAGTACTTCTACAGGATGAAGAGAATAATTGATAACTATCCCAAGATAGTAGTTCAGATTATCTCATAAATGAAAATTTTCGAGAATGAATTTAGATCATACAAATAAGGTGTTAAGATCTTGCTGAGTGGTAAGGCACTATCGTGTCTCTAGATTGTTTTAATGTATTCTGGTGGTTTATCGTGTTCATGTAGGAAATCAATCTAAACATAACCCTAGTACAACTATTCTCAGTATTTGAAAATTTTAAGTCGAATATAGTTAGTCAGACTATATTCCACTGTCCCTAGGTTAAATATAGGTGACTAGTCTATATTTAGCCAAGGTTCGATAAAATTTTCAAATACCTAAATTAGGTATACTTTTGATATGTCCGTTGCTTTCGGGAAACTGTCCACTAAACAAAGGCGATGTCAAACCCTTCAATTGCAAGTCCCGGCCATACAAGACTTGTAACGTATGTTTTCATATTCCATTGCATAGAAGATAGTAAGGGTAGGTACGTATGGAAAGGAAGTTTTAAGTAGTTCTAAAATAGAACATACTTGGCCAGGATCATGAACTTTTAACAATGAAGGTTTCAGAAGAAAACTTTGATAAATGTAGAGCTGAACTTCAGCTTTTGTAGGTGATGGATTTGTTTGTCCTTTATAAATCTCATATTTCTATTTAGAAATCGATAGGTTGTGACGGGTTTTTGATATCATATGAAATGATATTGATGATGTGATGGAATAATTCTAGAGACCATTGCGCAAAACACAATGTCTCGGAAGTAGGTTAGACCATTGTGCAATTCACAATGTCTGGGAAGTAGGTTAGACCATTGTGTGACTCAAAACATTTGAGAAATGGTTAAGACCATTGTATAATACAATGTCTTGGAAAATAGGAAAGACCATTGCAATCTGTTACAATGTCTTGGACATAAAATGTTGGAGTAGGAACATGATTGGGAGAATGTGATTGTGTCGAAATGCCCTAGAATAGGCATATGCAGATATGTTTAGTCCATTGTTTAGATAAATGATTGAAAATAAACCGAGTTTATATATCAATATACTAATATATTCATGTAGTATAAAATGCCTAGTGTGTATATATCAATATACTTATATGTGTTCATGTAGCATAAAATGCTTACGGGGAAATGCTCAATTATGTTTAGGGTACATATATTAATATGTAATTATGTTTGTGTAGCATAAAAATGTCTACGGGGAAATTCTCAAAATGGGTATATATGAATATACTAATATGTTTGTGTAGCATAACATGCTTACTAAGTCCATAATCGTCTGGAGGATGGAAGACACGGAGAGCAGAAGGCTATAAAAATGTTTTTGTTTGTGAGTGTAGTTATAGTTTAGGTCTCAATTAGACCCGTTTCTCTATAACCATGGCTCTGATACCAATCTGTAACACCCTCAATTCATGGTTGCAGCGGAATTCAAACTGGGTGTTACTCGACGGCACAATAGTCACAATAATAGAAAACGAACTCCAATTGAGTCGTTTTAAAAGATTTATCATTCAAATTGTATAAATATCAGAGATTACAAAATGAGGTCCCAAATGGTTCCATGTTTACAGTTTACATTAAATGAGTTTCGAATGATAATAAAATTTATAGCCCTCTTGAGTATCCGTGCTCTTCTGTGCCATCCTTGATCGTCATGAACCTGAAATACATGCTTGAGAGGTCAACACAAAGGTTGAGTGATATTCATAGAGTTTGTTTAATGTTTGAACACAATATGTTGGTAGTGTGAGCTATAGACTCACACCAATGTTTGGAAAACAAAACAGGTAGGCTACGTTGTTATACGCCCGGAACGGTTATTAATTCACTAAGCTTATGACACCAAAACGTTAACGGGTACCAATATCGATCGGCGGTTTTATCCCGGTAGGTATGTTGCTGTCATACCCAGGTCTCAAATATTAATGCATTTGTATGAACATATTCACTACAAATGGGATTCGTCAATCCCAATAGGCCTATTCACAATATTCGCGCTCACTATTGCTAGTGATTAAATGGTTCATAATAAGGGATCTCGGTTTCGCAAGGCTGGTACTTAGTGATAATAAAACAATCAGGCAAGCATACAATTTGAAAGCATTGTGTTCGGTCAAAAAATAATAGCATGTATTCCCCCCCAAGGGTTTGTAAAACAATTAAGTAATAGAAAGTGGGGCTATGAACTCACCTTGAGTTGGATGATGTTTAATGAGAATGATGGATATGCCGTAAGAACTTCTACAAGCAACCTAGAATAATCGTTGCAACTTAGGTTTGGAATAATGTCTAAGGAAACATAAACGTGCCATTATATGTCTTGCACTTAGTCCATCATGTGGTACTTTGTTTAGTGTAAGTATATAAAAAGAAATGGTTCATGAAACATGTATAATTTATATATCGTTTACTACCGTTCGGGCCGACATAATTCAGAAGTCATGTAGTAAACGTTCGAGGAGCCAGGACACTTTAATTCGTAAATCCACAACTCATCTCGACGGCTTACATAATGAACTCCTCACATGAGGCTCCCTACTATTGTAGTAGTTGATAAAGTATATATATATAAGTTTTGATCCGAAAAGTTACATGTCCAATATTTGAATAAACTTAGGAAAGTTTATGATTACATGAAGATTGTTATTAGGGTGAGTTTCTTATAACTTGTATGACAATTTCTTGTAATATCTCATGGTTCTTTAGATGAAGTAGATCCAAGTTGTATGTTCAAGTTATCGCCAATACTTTGGTTCATGTTTACGCCTAAGTAAGCTTACATGGTCATTTCGTTATGGCCTTGCCATGACCTTTGGTCATTGTTCCATGGTCTTAAGACTCAACCTTGGCTCTAGCCATGGTTGTGGTCTTGATTCTAGGTCATAAGACCTCTTTGGTCTTTATAAACCGTAACCTATATATAATGATTTTGGTCTAAAAATGGGCTGTTAAGAATTTGAAGAAATTATCACTCGGAAAGCATTTTCAGGGCTCGAGCTTCTTTGTTCCTGAACGAAAACGTCGTTCCGGACAACTTTCGTGTTTTAACTTTTTGATGAATCGGAACAGAAGGGTGACTTTCAAAATGGCAGAATGGAAAACAGTAGGTATCGGCAGTTTCGGCGTTTTGGTTTTGCTAACTTCAAATGGTCATAACTTTTGACTCGGGTACTCGTTTTGGGTGATTCAAATTGCTATGTTTTCCTTGTTAAGTCCTCTTTAACAGTAAGTAAGTGTCAAATATCATAGTTGTACTATTTTGGTCGTGGTTCTCCATAAAAGTCACTAGTTTACTTGTTTAAATAACATAAGTTAACATATATATACCATAACTTGTTTTACTCATTTTTATACATCATGGACATGATCACAAGACAAAATATAGCATGAATGATATGTAAATAGCATGAATATGATATTTAAGCAAGGAAGTGTATTAGAGTTTGCTTACAACTTTTGTGAAGAGACTAACTAGAACCAAGATCAAAACCAAGAATCACTACTTAATCTTCCAAAAATTTACCAACCGTAGCCATGCTTCCATATCAAACACCCTATCTTATAATCCCTTGATAAACACTAATCTATCACAAAAACAAGCCTTAGTAAAAAAAATCTTGAAGAAGAACTCATGGAAATTGGATGAGTTTTTGTGGTGATTTTATAGAGTTTTATGGCTGAAAAGTGTTAAGGATCAACTAGGAACTATGACTTGAACTTGTGATGGATTGAATGAGCAAGATCAATGATCAAAATGGTGTATTTTGATGATTTTGGGTCATTGGTATTGAGAGAGAAAGGAAGAGAATGAGTCTTGATCTTATAAGGAAATGAGGAGGTTAGTTATGTTGACTTGTCAACACTTGGTGAGCAAGTTTGGACACATGTAATCATCTTAGAGCACAAGGAAGGAGATCAAGCCACAAGGGTGGTGAATCCCCCCCCCCCTAAGTCGGTTTGGATGAAGATAAGAAGAATGAGTTGGTCTAGTTGATATTATCCTACTTATGGAGCTAGTTTTGACTCCGTAAAATGCTAACCGTAAACGATTAAGCCATAATACGTAAAACCGGGTATCGTAAAAATACGAAACTTGGAAGAATGATTAAACTTGTCAAAATACTCCATAATAAAATATAAAATGAGTGGTAGGTTCCATTGGGGTGCTAAAACCCTGCTAAAACTGGAAACACGGGTCTAAAACGCGTAATACGTAAAATGTACGAATATTGCGTAAAATTGAGAAAAGTAAAATGTTACTTTTCTAATAGGATAATATTGATTTAAAATGACTTATAATGTCTAGACTGGGCTCAGTCTAGTGTCGGTTGGTATTAAATGTCTTTTAGACATCAAACCGTAAGCCTAAAAATCAAGGAATGACTTATAAAATCAAGGAATGATTTTTGGTCAAAGGAGGAGGGAAAAATATGTTGACTTTTTCTAATAAGTTGAAAACTCAAATCGTCTTAGAAACGTGGTGCAGGTATAGGCTAAGGTTACGGCTGAGTAAAACCGCTTAAAAACTGAAAATTCCAGTTTTTCACGGCCGAGGCTTATTTTGGTCATGTTTTACACAGTCATGATTAATTCTCAAATAAATCATGATTGTGTCAAACATTTTTCTGATGCGGGGTCACTTAACGCGGTCGAGTTTCGTTGTGCGTAGAATTTTTGAATGTCGTTTTACCCTAAAACGTGTAATTCCTTATTAACTTTCACGAAAATGAGCTTATGAATGTCAAACTTTTAATTTGTCATGGAAATGATTTATCACTCGAGGCCATGAAACAAAAATCAAATTTCGGGAAAATTTTCGGGAAAAATGAATAGTAAAATGTGAATAGTGAAATTTCCCGGGAATAGTAATTAACCTGAAATTGTGAATTGTTACAAACATTATCTTCTTTTCTTCATTTCCAGTTAATTCACTAAGTAATCTTTTCAACCATAAGGCTTGACATGCTGCTGCAGTAGCCGCCATGAATTCTGATTCACATGATGATAGCGCCACTGTCGGTTGCTTCTGAGTACACCAGGTAATGGGTGACTCTCCAAAGTAAAATACTATTCCAGTAGTTCCTTTTCCTTGATCAGTGTTAATTCCATAACTACTGTCGCTGTAACCTGTAATCTTGCAGCCGCCTTCTTTCTTGTAAATTATGCCATGCTCCTTTGTTCCTTTGATATATCGGATTACTTGCTTTACCGCCTTCAGGTGATGTTCCTTCGGGTCTTGCATCCATCTGCTGAGTAGTCTGACTGAATAACTAAGATCTGGTCTTGTATGTAGTAAGTACCTGAGACTTCCAATTAAACTTCTGTAGTAAGTTGCGTTAACTGAGTTACCATCTTCCGCCTTGACCAACTTAGTACCGGGATCCATTGGTATCTTCGTATCATTACTATCCATCATACTTGTCTCCTTCAAGATCTTGTTAATATAACCTGTTTGCTTGATTGTGATCTCTCCTCCTGTCTGTGTAACTTCTATCCCAAGGTAATAAGCTAACAATCCTAAGTCGCTCATTTCAAACTTTTCTTCCATCTGGAATTTAAATACTTCTAATTCCTTCTTTGGAGTACCCGTGATTATTAAATCATCTACATAAACTCCAACTAGAATCGTAGAATTCTTGTTTCTCCTTATATAGACTGCTTGTTCGAGATTACATTTCTTAAAATCTAATGACTTTAACGTTTTATCAAGCTTCACATTCCATGCTCTCGGTGCTTGCCTTAAGCCATATAAAGCTTTAATAAGCTTATATACTTTTCCTGAATTTTCTGGTTGTACAAATCCTTTAGGTTGTGTAACATAGACTTCTTCCTTCAATTCTCCATGTAAAAATGCCGATTTTACATCTAAGCGATGTACTTGCCAACCATGATCTGCTGCTAATGCTAATATCAACCGTACTGTTTCTATCCTAGCAAGTGGTAGAAAATACTTCATCGAAGTCTATTCCTTGTTCTTGTACATATTCTTTTGCTACTAAACGTGCCTTATATCTAATGATCTTTCCTTGTGCATCCCTCTTGGTTTTAAAAACCCATTTGAGTCCAATTGCCTTCTAATTTTCTGGCAATGTAGTAAGAATCCATGTGTTAATCTTATTTATTGAATCTAATTCAATTTCCAAGGCCTCAATCCATTTCTTATCTACTGATGCTTCCTTATAGTTACGAGGTTCTTCTTCTGTAAAGAATAAACTTGGTGTTTCGACTACACTTGCAGTTTCGTAAATTTCTGCTAAACCTTTCAATCCTCGTACTGGTCTATGATCATATCTTTCATCTGAGCTCTCTAATGAACTAATAGTAGCTTCTTGTTCATCCTCTTCTGAGTTAGGTTCGTAGGTATATGTTGGTGGTGTAATAGGTGTAACTGGATCTGGTATTGCATACGGTTCCTGGTACGTATTATCAATGTTATCATTGATTTCTATGTTGACTGGTGTAAGATTCTCATTGTCAACTTCCTCTCCCACAAAAATAGCCCAAAATGTGTCTTGTGTATTCGTATCTTCTCCATCCTTATTCCAATCCCACGGCTTAGTTTCCATAAACTTAACGTCCCTACTAACGTGTTTTTCTGTGTAATTGGATCATATAACCTGCATGCTTTTGATCCTTCCTCTACTCCTAAGTAAACCAATGGTATGCTTCTATCATCCAGCTTCTTTAAATGAGGGATTGTTATCTTTGCATAAGTTGTGCATCCGAATATTCTTAGGTTTTCTATTGTAGAGTGCTTCATATGGAGTTTTATTTATCAGGGCTCTTGTAGGTACCCTATTGAGTATATAAATGGCATGTCTAACTGCTTCCGCCCAAAAAATTAAGGGTAGCTTCATTTCTTTCATCATACTCCTAGTTGTTGATAACACTGTCCTATTTCTTCTCTCCACTACTCCATTCTGCTGTGGTGAGTATGGTGCCGTCAACTGTCGTGCTATTCCATTATCCTTACAGTACTTGGTAAATTCATTTGATGTAAATTCACCTCCTCTATCTGTTCTTAGCATCCTTACTTTCATTTCAATTCCATTTCTATTTTCTGCTTAAATTCCTTGAAAGTACTAAGTGCTTGATCTTTCGATTGTAGAAAGTATGCCCACATAAAACGTGTACAATCGTCTACTAACAAGAATATTAGTTTCTTGCCTGAGTGTGTTGCTGAACTTATAGGACCACAGAGGTCTCCATATATCAAGTCCAACGGGTTCTTTGATCTGAATTTAGCTTTGTTTGGAAATGGTGTTCCACTGTGTTTTCCTAATAAACATGCGTCACAAATCTGTCCGGCATGATTTATTCTTGGTATTCCTTCCACTAGACCCTTCCTAGTCATCTTGTTCATAACATGAAAATTTAAATGACCTAATCTAGCATGCCATAACCATTCTTGATTATCTACATTTGCTAAGAGACATATAGGTGTGTCTATTTGTAGTCTAATACTGTAAAGTCTATTCTTAGATCTTTCTACTTTCATCAACAATTTCTTGCTCTTATCATACAAAGTCAATTTATCTCTGTCCATTATGACCTTACAACCTATCTCCATAAGTTGTCCTAGACTTAGTATGTTGCTCTTAAGGTTTGGTATATAGTATACATCTGTTACTACCTTATGTTCTTGGTTTCTACAACCTAACAAAATAGCGCCTTTTCCCTTTATTTGTACATACGATCCATCTCCAAAACGTACTCGACCAGTTACGCTTTCATCTATATCCTTAAAATGACTCTTAGTTCCCGTCATGTGGTTACTTGCACCGTTATCTAAATACCATATGCTTTCATCCTTTGAAACATATTTCCCTGGTTGAATTTGGCCTTCATTCAACAACACTTCCTCGTGTTCGGTTTCGTGCATAGTCATTAATAATGATGGTTCATCGTCTTCTAAAATGAGGTTTGATTGTTCCTGGGTTGTTGATGTTGATCTACATTTATTCTGAAAGTGTCCATATTTATGGCATTTATAACACTTTACGTTACTAAAATCTTTCTTACTCGAGTTCTTATTTTTGTTTTCTTTATAATTCGAGTTGTTTTTGTTTATATTATTGCGCCAGTTTCTTCGTGAGTAATTCGATCTACCTCCACGCCTGTTAAAACTTTTTTCTTTATCTGAGTGTTCGCTATGTGCGAAAAGTAAGTTATCCTGGCTTTCAACTTGCGAAAAGGAGAAATATGTTTTGAATGTTTGGGTCGTTGAGAGGTGTTTGGGATAAAATGTGTTTGAAAGTGGTATTTGTTTTGAGTAAGTTTTGGTTCTCGTTGCAACTGCTTCTCCCATGAATCAGAACGTGGGCTCTGATACCACTGTTGGTTTCGTTTCACAGGCTTGGTTTGAAGCAAGTTGTTTTCAATGTAATAGTTGGTGTTAACCGTTTTAAGTTTCGATGTGTATATATGTGACAGAATTATTTGGACAAAGTTTAAGCATAAAACTAAAAATAGAACTTACATTAATATTCGACTTAATACATATTTATACTTATGAAACGATATGTCTGTTGACAGATGAATCATTGTATCGTTTCATAATAACTATCAAGTAACTACCAATCTAACAAACTGTTAAACGAGATAACTAACTTCTATAATGCCTGTTTGGGTTAAAACGTTTCAACCCAACCATTACATGCCTTTTTGACCCACTATGACCCATACTTAATAAAAACATAATAACTAAGTAATTGTCTTTAACAAAGCATTAAAAGCATTATAAATAGGATCACATTCTCCCTCCTAATGCTTGAATACTTGCTTCCATGATCTGCTTGGTTCCATCTTCATGTGATGATTATGAAATCATCACTGCTGCTAGTACTTCCTTCATTTGTTGTTCCAAACTTGCTTTCATTGCTGTCAACTTGCATATCATCCTTCACAGTTCTGCATCTCTTTCTTGGAGATTCTTCTTGCATTTCTTGTACTTGGGCATCATGTGCTTCAACCTGTGCATCATCCTGTGCAACATCCTGTGGCTCATTTGCAAAAACTATGCCAGCCATATCCTCTGGTTCTTTCTGCACCCTCTTTGCCTATTCATAGTACACCTTAACCATGCCAATAAATTCCTTGTACAATTCTTTCACTATATCTTGATGTTCATATGCCAAACCAAGTATCTTTGCCACTTGGTGCCAATTTCCATTAATTGATACATCCATATATCCACCCAGTGCATCCACAAATTTGTATAAACCCAATAAATCCACTTTAATTACCCCAATAATAGGTGGTAATTTCCCTAGCATTACTTGTTTCAAATGAACCATATAAAACCATTTAAGCATCTCCATGAACTTATGATTCAACACATCCCAATTCCCATAGACAAGTTTATCTACTTTCAATAAATCTAAGAATACAATAAATCTTTTGAATGTGTTTACCTTCATGAAATATAGAGTTCCATTCATGCTTATATATTCTTTGTCCACATAGTCGTATCCATCTTGCTCATTCATCTTTAAATCTTTTATACCTTTGATCAAAGAACAATCTTCATTTAAATCTAATGATTTAAAATATTCATCCAAGAATCTGTTGTGGCTTTCTGTAATTGTTTGTTCATCCTCATCTTGTGTGGCATTATCTTGCATAATTTCCTCTTCCATATTGTCAAACATATACTTTACCCTGCACACATTATTACCATAACTAACCACATACCCTTGTTCCTCCAATTGATCCAAACTCAGTAGATTTAATGTTATTTCTGGCGTGTAAATCACATTTGATACAACTAATTCTCCTTCATTTGTCTCCATAGAAACTTCTCCTACACCATACGACACAATAAACTTCTTTTCCCTTTCTTTTGTTCCTTCTACCTTGAACCTTCTTTTCATTCTCTTGAATAAATGTTTCATGGGACTCATATGCTTCTTATATGCACTACTGACGTACCATATGTCATCCCAATTTCCTTTATTCGAACCTTCAACCATAAAATCCACATCCACATGTACTCTTTCTGGTTCATACTTAAACGCTTCATTGACTGGTGGTGTTGCTGTAATTTTATGATCCATATCACTCATATCCTTTTTTTCCTTGATTCCCTTGTTTGTACACTTCCAATATATGTGGCCTCTTTTCTTGCAAATATAGCAACGTGCCCTTTTATCCCTTCTAGATAAAATAGTATCTTCTCCCAATTGTTTTTATGGTTTCGTTGTTTTTAGTGAATTAAACGAAATAACTTCTTCAACCTTATTCTTCAATAACTGTTTTCCTTCAGGAGAAATATGTTTTGAATGTTTGGGTCGTTGAGAGGTGTTTGGGATAAAATGTGTTCGAAAGTGGCACTTGTTTTGAGTGAGTTTTGGCTCTCGTTGCAACTGCTTCTCCCATGAATCAGAATGTGGGCTCTGATACCACTGTTGGTTTCGTTTCACAGGCTTCGTTTGAAACGAGTTGTTTTCAATGTAATAGTTGGTGTTAACCGTTTTAAGTTTCGATGTGTATATATGTGACAGAATTATTTGGACAAAGTTTAAGCATAAAACTAAAAATAGAACTTACATTAATATTCGACTTAATACATATTTATACTTATGAAACGATATGTCTGTTGACAGATGAATCATTGTATCGCTTCATAATAACTATCAAGTAACTACCAAACTAACAAACTGTTAAACGAGATAACTAACTTCTATAAGGCCTGTTTGGGTTAACACGTTTCGACCCAACCATTACATGCCTTTTTGACCCACTATGACCCATACTTAATAAAAACATAATAACTAAGTAATTGTCTTTAACAAAGCATTAAAAGCATTATAAATAAGATCACAATATGCGCCTTTGGTCTAGCATGTTCTCTCACTGTCTCAAGTTTCAACCATATTGCAAAAACTTAATGAGAGGTAAACCTTAACTCTGCATAGTTGTTCTTATGATATCTTTATTGACCCGTTTGACCCCCTCAGTTCATTTGGCGTGTTTCTTATTAAATTGAGTTTTCTGGCTTTAACCCACTATACCAGTTACAGTTAAAACATGACCCAAATAGACTCATTTAGCTTGCATTTTAAGGCCTATGAAATAATTTGAAGCACAACCTTTAATTGATTCTATTTCCATTTGACAATCATCTTCCGTGCATTATTGAAATAGTGCTAATCATTAGCTGTTATCATGTTTGTTGATAATATTGAAGATGCACAAATATTTATATGATGCCTTCTAATTATTATTATTTTTTGGGTAAAAGGTCAAAACAACCCAATAAATGTATTACTACAAAAAACATTTAAGTACAAAAGATATGGGTGAAGTCCTATATCTCAGCCCGTTACATAAGCGATAAAGCATTCATAACAAGGTAGACAGCTAAGCAGCTTAAAAATAACTAAAAGCTAGAACTTATGACATGCCAAAAGAACTTAACCAAGAAACAAAACAAACTAGCTAACCAACAACTACCGTGAAATATGAAATTTCACCTGTTATTGGGTTAGCCGATTCTTCATTTACATGTGCAACATGTTCAGCATCTTCATCTTCATCGTTCACCAATGCAGCATACGAATTAGGTGTAGTAATATTACCATCCTTAGAGGTAGAGCGAGTAAACTTCAACATAGACGACGATGTAGGTGCATTACCCATAGTATTAGCTCCTTTCGTAGGTTCACTAGCTGCAGCCTTCGGTGCATATCTGATATTCTGAGTAACAGATGGACCAACAAACTGATTACCATTCGTAGACTTGGCTTTACCTTTCTTCTTCTTCTTCTTCTTTTTCTTACCTACCGTTTGGAATCCATCAATGTTCAGAACCACAGTAGGAGGTACAACATGTGAATTAGATACAACAAGAGAACTCACCACCAATTTTGGACATTGATCATTAATATGACCAAATATTTTTCATATACAACACCTGGGTGGCCTCCATTCATATTGTGTTGTACAGGAAAGCAAAGTGCGTCGTAAGCTGGAAAAATTACTTAAAAGTTTTGCTATAGGTAAGTCTTCGCTATAGGTAAGTCTTCAACTTTGTGCATAGAATCCTCTTACATGTATGTGGGACAAAGGGATTGGTTTATTAGGCGTTCTAATCAAGAGGTGCTAATCTCGATCCATATATTTACAAATGGGTCAATTCGGGTTATGTCGTATCTCTATGGGTCAGGGTAAATAAATAAAATATCTTGAAAAGACAAGCCCAAATTGATCGAATGGGTTGAATGTTACCAATTTTTATTTTATACCCCATGAAAGTACTGAATTGTTTTATTATAAAATTCAAATTTTTATTGAAATAATATAAAGTTTGTTATCATATCCGACACATCTATGGTCTAACCAATCTATGCAGGGCACGCGGTCATCAAAATTCTGTTCACATCCAACAGGAGACACTCCTTCCTCTAACCGTCTGTTTGATGCCACCATGAACCACTGTCCCCGTGATTGTTAGCGACCATATTGAGCACCCGTTTGAGTCTGAGCTAGACTACTCAGAGTTCACACTTTTCTTTTCCGTAAGCGAAGCATTGATTCTCGGCTATATGGTTGAACACCTCTGGAAAATATCCCAAGACAGGTGGCTAAAAATGTGGAAACGGCTCAAAGAAATTATACATCATTTTGAATATCGTACCCTCCAAAGAAAGATGATGGGGTTAATATGATATGGAGACAGGTTAGGACTAAAGTTCATGCTGAAAGACTTGCCGTTAATAGAGACCTTTGTTTTTTTTAAATGTAGTTTCATTATAAAGTAACGAGACTTTTGCTTATAAATAACTTATAAGTCATGAGTTCATGATCAACTGTAATGTTCGATCAAATTGAGCTTCCTTTAGTATGTGGATAAATTGTATACAGATATATTTTATGATAAAAAACTAACATCTTCTTATTATAAATATAATTGATTTGCAGAACATATCAATAAACTACAAATATACAAAATCGTAATAACATATCTTTCTATTCGTAAAGTAATACATTCAAAGAATAATCACAAGTCATGCCCGTCCATTAGTCCGGTCAGTGACCAAGTTTAGTGACATCAAATGATTCAGCTGCCACCAAATGCATCTATCCTAAATTGTTTTCATGTTTAAAAGCATAAATTTAATCATTCCTTAGTTTAAGAAGTTCTGCTATAAGTTATGAATTACCTCCTCCATTAGTCTCGTCGTGACCAAGTTTAGTTACATCACATGATTCAGTTGCCACCAAATCATTAAAAATTACATATAACAAATTATCCTCTTTTTTTTATTAAAAAAAAAAAAAAAAAAAAAAAAAAAAAAAAAAAAAAAAAAAAAGATAACTAATACTACGTACCTCCCCAACGATAATTACAATTCGTGATACCCTAACTTAAATATTAGTTTTCATTACCTAATACATTTACTTTGTGACATGAATATATTATAAATGACGAACATACAAACCAATTCTTTTTTCACTTCCAAAGGTGTTTATGCTGAAATGGAAACAACAATTGTTGAGCCATCCTAATTCACCTGTAATAGATACATAATAATTGTACAAGTGGTTAATTAATGTATTATTTTAAAAATAATATGTACTCTTATTGACTAAAACTTTTAAAAATATACTTTAATTAAAAAAAAAACTAAATAGACTACAAACTAAATACCAAAATATTGACAATTCAATTCACGGTAACTTCCTAACACATTTTTAAAACACAAATACAACCTTATTATACACATGTCACATTATTTGAAATAAACACTCTAAAGGAAAAATCACAAAATATGCCCGCCCTTCGGGTGAATACATAAAAATAACTATAAAATATCACTATTATCCGTACATGATTAAATTAAAATGTAAAATTACAAGTCATGCTCGCCCATCGGACGGGCTTCGAAAACTAGAATATATATATATGTAAAATTACAGACTTGAGCATTGGAGGGAGGCCCTTGAAGACAATGGCCTTCGAGTAAGCAGGGAGAAGACTGAATACCTGAGATGTGTTTTCAGTAGGATCAAGTTTGGGCACAACGATGAAACAAAAGTTTGTATCGGAGACCAGATCCTCACACCTAAGGAGTCCTTTAAATATTTGGGTTCGGTTACTCACAACTCAGTAAGGATAGACGACGACGTTACCCACCGTATTGGAAGAGGCTGGGCGAAATGGAGAGCGGCGTCTGGAGTTCTATGTGATAGGAAAGTACCCTTTAAGTTAAAGGGTAAATTTTATAGGGTGGCAATTAGACCTGCTATGTTGTATGGGTCTGAGTGCTGGCCTATCACAAAAGCTCTAGCTAACAGGGTGGAAGTAGCAGAACTGAGAATGCTGAGGTGAGAATGCTGAGGTGGACTTGTGGTAAAACCATGGCTGATATGATTCCGAACGGGATGTTTAGATCTGTACTTGAAGTAGAATCTATTATCTCAAAGATGAGAGAAGGAAGGTTGAGGTGGTTCGGTCACGTCAGGAGAAGACCACAAACAGCGCCAGTACGGAGAGTAGAAACGCTTATAGTTGACGGCCTGAGAAGGAGAGGTAGACCTAAACTTAGATGGGAGGATAGACTTAAGCTCGACATGGAGGAGCTTCACTTGTCCGAGGACATGACCTCAGATAGGAAGGTGTGGAGAGATAGGATTAGAGTTAGTGGTTAGTTTTGGGATAGGTTAGTAGGGTTTGGGTTTGTTTGGTGTCTTAGGCTTTTTAGGTGCCTCTTAGTTTCCTTGCCCTTGCTTTCTGTGTTTAGGGTCCTGTAGCTTGTGCCATTTGGGCTCTAGGTTTTTTGTTGTGCCTTTTGCTTGTCCTTTGTTTTGCCCTTAGGTTTTTGGCCCTTTTGCTTGACCTTTTGCTAGCCCTTTTTGCTTTGTCTTAGCTCTAGGCCTTTTGCGTTGCTTTCTTTTTGGTTCCTCTTGTAGCGTTGGTTTTTGGTCTGTTTTGGTCGGTCTCTTGTGGCGTTAGTTTTTGGTCTGCTTGGCTTTGTTTGCTTTCGTGCTTATATGCTTTTTTATTTTTATTTATTTATTTATTTATTATTGTTGTTATTATTATTATTATTATTATTATATTTTATTTTATTTTTTTTATCTTGCTCCTTTATTTTCGTCGCCTTTCCTTTTTTGCTTATATTTTTACTTATATATATATATATATATATATATATATATATATATATATATATATATATATATATATATATATATGGGTGTGTGTGGGGTGCGTATATGTGTGGGCGTGTGTGTGTGGTGTGTGGTGTGTTAGTGTGTGTGTGTGTGTGTGTGTATATATATATATATATATGTTGTCACCAGCCGGAGGTCTTTCTTGAAGCAGTCTCTCTACTTTTAGGTGTATCCTGGGGTAGGGGTATGATCTGTCTACATCTTACCTCCCCCATACCCCGCTCCGGCGGGATTGGGTATGTTGTTGTTGTTGATATATATAAAGAAAAAAAACACAGTTTCCACCACTTTTTTAAAAATAAAATATATTGTAAACGGTAAATCGTCAAGTGAAAGAAAAAAAATACACCATTGCGGCGAATATTTTTGTATCTTTCAGTAGACGGACACTTCGATATACTTTCGATGATTTTTTTTTTCAGTTACGTTTGGAAAAATCACAAGTGATTTGTATTTTTCCAGACGTAACTAATGAAAAAAAAATAAAAAAAAAAATAAAAAAAAAAAAGAAAAACGAAACTATATCGAAGTGTCCAATCAAAAAAATGTCGAAACTATATCGAAGTGCCCGTCTATAGAAAGTTGATTTAATTCTCGCCGCGATAGTATGATTTGTTTTGCTTAATGATTAACGGTTTGCGAAATATTTAATTTTCTAAAAAAATATGAAAGTTTATTGATTTTTGTTTTAATTAAAAAATCCATGAGCATAATTTTTTATTGAATCTACATTTAACTTTTGCCTTGGTAACTTAGAGATGGTAGAGAAAAATCAAAACAGCAAATCATCCAACATGTTGCCACCTTTTCATGCATATATCATCCTTGTTTTATAATTTCTTCCTAAACTAGTATAGGGCAATAGGCCTTTTTTAAGCTAACTACGAATAAAGATTTTTTTTTTTTTTTTTTTTTTTTTTTTTTTAGTTATTCCACAGTCAGATTTTTGTATTCCAAACTTGAAAATAAAAGTCAAGACAAATTCTTTATCTACAAAACGAAAAGCGACAACTAAATTTTATTAGCAACAACACTAAAAATTTTAGTTTGTGTCTTCAAGATTTCAATATAATAGCTAAACATGTTAAATTATTCATTCAGACTTGGTGTGATATCTTGATCCAATGGAATGTCAGTATTTCTTTATAAGAATTGGATTGTAATAGTTAACAGTAAAACTAGAAAGCAAATGTGCTTGCTAGTTAAGAAAAGATAAAATAAGGCAAATCACACTCACTACCCCAATAATTAATGAGAGAAAAGTAAAGCAAAAATTGTGGTAGATACCTACATTTGAAAAAAAGAGGCATGTGCTCAAAAAAAGAAGAAGAAGAAAAAAAGGCATGAAAATGAAAGTTGGTCCCTCCAATAACATTGATTTATGCAGTATATGTTTTGCATTATAAAAGAGCAGGCTTTTGATAACTACATTTACTAGGGGTGTCAACTGAGTCATGTTTCAGGTTGATTTATTCGGGTTCCTGAGCTAGTAAGTTAGTACTATATCTACCCAAACATTACTCATTTATTATTCGTGTCAAGAAACTCAACCCTAACCCAAACCTGTATAACACATGTAACCCGTTTGTGACATATTTAACATGTTTAAGTAAATAGGTCAAGCGATAAATAAAGTTTGTGGTTTGTCGATTAACAAGTTTAAATGCAAAAAATGATATCAATATCTAAAGGATGATAAAATATAATGTATAAATAACTATACGACAATTTCAATGATATTTGATTTATAATCGCAATTCACTTATATCAAATACATAATAATATACATTTCACCCAAGTCTAGTATAAAATCCAAGTTATATATTTTATTTTTAAAGGCTTAATTATATACTTAAACAGTTTCACAGTTATTAGAGATATTTTATTGAGTTATTCCACAGTTATTAGATTCTTGTATTCCAAACTTGAAATAAAAGTCACGACAAATTGTTTATCTACAAAAGAAAAAGTGAAAACAAAATTTTATTAGCAACAACACTAAATTTTAGTTTGTGTCTTTAAGATTCAATATAATAGCTAAACATGTTAAATTATTCATTCAGACTTGGTGTGATATCTAGATCCAATGGAATGTCAGTATTTCTTTATAAGAACTGGATTGTAATAGTTAACAGTAAAACTAGAAAGCAAATGTGCTTGCTAGTTAAGAAAAGATAAAATAAGGCAAATCACACTCACTACCCCAATAATTAATGATAGAAAAGTAAAGCAAAAATTGTGGTAGATACCTACATTTTAAAAAAGAGGCATGTGCTCAAAAAAAGAAGAAGAAAAAAAAAGGCATGAAAATGAAAGTTGGTCCCTCCAATAACGTTGATTTATGCAGTATATGTTTTGCATTATAAAAGAGCAGGCTTTTTGATAACTAACTAGGGGTGTCAACTGAGTCATGTTTCAGGTTGATTTATTCAGGTTCGTGAGCTAGTAAGTTAGTACAATATCTACCCAAACATTACTAATTTATTATTAACTCAACCTTAACTCAAACCTGTATAACACATGTAATCAGTTTGTGACATATTTAACATGTTTAAGTAAATAGGCCATGCGATAAATAAAGTTTGTGGTTTGTCGATTAACAAGTTTAAATGCAAAAAATGATATCAATATCTAAAGGATGATAAAATATAATGTATAAATAACTATACGATAATTTCAATGATATTTGATTATAATCGCAATTCACTTATATCAAATACATAATAATATACATTTAACCCAAGTCTATTATAAAACCCAAGTTATATATTTTATTTTTAGAGGCTTAATTATATACTTAAACAGTTTCACAGGTTGACCTATTTAATGTTTACTCAATCCAAACACGACATGTTTATTAAACGAGTTACACGAGTTGACAGGTTTTTACTCAAAATTAGTTATCCTTGACACAAGCATGTTTGCAGTAAAACTAGAAAGCAAATGTGCATTGGTCGTTAAGAAAAGATAAAATAAAAGCGTCATGTGTAGTGGTATGTTGTTTCGTCAAATCAGCGTCATCTCAGCATTTCACTTTCACCCACTAAAAATACCCCTATGTAGTGGCTCAAGCTGTTTGCTAGTTTTTGAGCTTCGCCATTTTACTTTATTTATATTTTTCAAACAAACTAAATTTTCATTTATTATATAAAAATACAAATTACATAAAAATACATTAAATGAAAAAAAAAAAGAAAAAAAAATACTACATTTAACTTTAATTAATTTTGCAAATTTTTTTAGACTTGTGTACAAACTTCCTAAAATATAAAAGCAAAAACCAAAAAGCAACATTTTCAAAGGTAAAAATAAAAAATAAAAAAAAAATAAAGTAATCTCCTTCAATCCATTCGTTGCTCACTTATGCACGTATTCTGTATTATTCTACTCTACTTATCATTTCTTTTCGCTAGTTACAAATTGCACACACATTTAAGAAAAAGAAAAAAAAAAAAAAAAATCACCTTCTTCTTCGTGGCAAAAATACACGCAAAACACATACACTTCACAAAAACGCACACCCAACTGCGAACACACAAAACACACTAATTGAGGCAAAAGCAGTCAACTAAAGTCAACCACGGATGTGGTCAATATAGTCAAACTCCTTAGGCTCAATGCTCCGCGGAATATAGTGTTTCCCCGGGTCGTTATGTACCGACGAGGTGTGATGGTTATTCAAACGGATCTGTGATCGGGTGAATTTGGACAGGAAAAGGTTTATGAGTGATTAAGCTAAGGAATCTACAAAGAAATAGCTTAAACAAGCTATATAGATGATTACGTGAAAGTTAGATACCTAAAAACGTTTAATAACTAAAAACGCGTACGTTCACGTTTTAAATAACGTAAACGTACAAAATAAAATGTGAAAAGTGAAATCTGAAAACCCCCAGGGGGTGAAAATGACTTTTTTACAAACTTAAAGGTAAAAGAAAATTTTTAGAAAAAGAAAATAAATTTTTACACTAATTAATTATTTATTATTAATTAAATACTAATTAATACTAATTATTAATATTTAAAATACTTAAATACAATATAATACTATTTAAATACTAGAAAAATGAAAATTAAATTTCTAAAATTATAAAATAACTAAAAACTAATTTTAAAATAAAAAATAAGTATTTTTGTCTTTTTGTGGTTTTTATATTAATTAATTACTAATTATATATTAATTAACTAATTAAACTAATTTAAATTATAAAAAATAGAAAATTAACAGTAGAAATTATGAAAAAATTCCTAAAATTATTTTACATTATATAAAAGCTAGGAAAATATAAAAACTAGGTTTTACTTAATAAAAACTAATTATGCTATTTAAAACTTACTAATTAATTAATTATTAATAAAACTAATATTAAATCTAATAAATACTAAATGGCAAAATAAAAATCTGAAAAATTTACTAAAATTACTTTACTATAAGAGATAATTAATAAAAATATAAAAAAGATAAGTGCCTAACAAAAATCTAAAAATGAAAATTAAAATTTAAATAAAATTAAATAGAAACTATCACTTGAAATTAATTTCTGATTTTCTGGAATTTTCTTTTGGAAACTTGTTTTACACCTAAAAATGGAAAACTTTTATAAAAACAAACTTTGTAGAACTCAAAAATAAGCACAACAAGTGCTTATTTCTTGGACAGTTGATTTGGTCAACTGTCTAAGCTATAAGCTTGAAATAAGCTTTGAGCTGAGAACCAGGGGTGGATTTAGGATCAAACAAACTCAAGGGACATATGTGAGGGCAAAACAACCAAAATTGGTCCTTGGATAAGCTGATAAGCTAAGATAAGCAATTCCAAAATCCAAAACTCACTCAGAAAAGGGACAAGCTTGATAGGTCAAGCAGCCCAAGCAAAAGAGGTTCAAACCTCAAAACAAGCTAAGAACTGTGATGAGGGGCTTATTGGCTTTTCAAAAAGCCAATAAGCAACCTCTGGGACCCACTATATAAGCCAGGGGAGGCCATGAAAGTGGGGTTGCTGGGCTAAATATCTGTGTGCAGGGCAAAGGCTTGCCCTGCAAGTGACTTTGATCAAGTGTGGGTCCCAGTAAAAAAATTGCAAAAATCAAAGAGAGGTGAGATTGCAAAGATGAGTTGGTGGGCTATAAGCATGAACAAGTTTCAGGCCATGAAATCAAATACAAAATTCAAATTAATTCTGTGAACTTTTGGAAAAATATGAACGGTGCAAATTTGACTTTTGATCAAAACTTGGAACTTTGACTTTTGTGAACTTGTGATTGATTCTACTAATTGAAAATTAAATTATGAGGTATATTAAGATGATCTAAAGTTGTTTAAACACTTAATGAACTAATAGGGATGAACTTGGATCTTAACTGTGTAACAGTTAATTCATAAGCTAAATCAAAGGTGAATTTTGACTTTCAAACATAAAAAACAACTGAGCTACCTTTGTGATTGGTGAAAAAGCTTAAGCCAAACACCCCTTAATGTAACTTAAAAATGGGTTTTGCAAGCAATTTAAGGACCTAGATCATATAAACATTTATTTAACTCAAACTACATGAAACATGCACTAATTAAACAGCAATGAACAACAGATGATAGCAGAAGATCATACACATATACATGATAAAAATCTATGCAATAATGACTTACAACAGTCCACAGCTTCAAATCAACATACCACAAGGATCTAATTCTACCCTAAAGCTCCCCTGAGCACTAAACCATTACCATATTACTCCACCATGCTCCATACAGCTTCAATCATAAACAAAAATTTCTTAATTGACTCCTATTTTTTATTTTTTATTTTTTCTTATATTTTGTGATTCTTGAGTACAACTGATGAGAATTCAAAAGAAAGTTTATGGAATCTATCCAATAACTTATATAAACTCACAGAACTAGAAAACAACAACTTCAACATCACAAAAGCTTAAATGGAGATTTTAACTTAAAATTTGGCATAAACTGAATTTCACAATAAACCTTGAAATTGATTAACATAAAAAGATTTAAAATACACTGAATGAGTTTAATACATGATTTGGAGAATAAAAATTACATTGAAAAAGGAAATTATACTAAGACTAATACCTAAACTACACTACTGCTATTCTCCTTCATATTTCTTCTCTCTTTTTGACTTAAATAGATCCTGGAGCTTCTACTTGACTTTCCCACTTCAATCTTGGCTGTAGGATAGCTTCATCTGATCTCAGCCATAAAATGGCATTTTGGCGGGAATTTGAAAAGGCAGGCTTTGGTGGAGTTGGTGAGGGAAGTTGGTGCTAATTAATGAAGAGGGGGGATGTATGGGTGTAGGTGAGGGTTTTGTGGGAAATTGGTGAAAAGGAAGGAGGAGAGGGGGACAAATACCTGGTAATTAGGGGTGTGTTAGGGATGATGAACAGTAACTGGGGGTGAGGGTTGACTGTGGTCAAAGTGGGGTTTGTATTAATATGGGATTGGGCTTTTGGTTTGGGCCTGGGGTGGATCAGGTTTGTGTTTGGGTTTGACTTTGGGTATAAAGGGTCTATTTGGTATTTATTAATAAAAACAACAAGGACCAACTTTGTAATTTCCGAAAACATGAGGGACTAAAATGTAATCTTTCCAAAGTAACCATAAGGACCTTAATTGGCAAGTTTGAATATTACAAGGACCCAAATTAATATTTTTCGAAATAAAACACTCGGGGACCAATTATGTAATTTTCCAAAGTTAAAGGACCAAACTTGCAATTTCACCAAACTTTCCACCCAAGGACTATTTTTGCCAACTTTTGAATTTCAACAAGACATTTGGTGATAATTTTCCATATTTTGAATGACCAGGGACTAGTTTTGTAACTTTATAAAAAAGTTGGGGGACTGAAACTGCCAATTTTGCAAACTTTGTACGTTTTTCATCTGTTTTTGCTCATTTTGCATCTAAAACAAATAAAACACAATTTTGAAATATTTTTAGTATTTTGATGCATTTCTGAGTGTTTTTGTATGTTTTGCAGTTCAGATTTGACCAAAAATGATGAGTGTTTGAGCACTCATCAATCCCCCACACTAAAATATTGCTAGTCCCTAACAATAAACTGTTTTGAAAACTTGATGGATTTAAAACTCTTTACCAAAAGCCATCACTTCTGGAGTAGCCAGATGTAAGAACTGTGGCACACCTGATAACCGTGTGATTTTGAGCAAACCACCAGCTGTCAACGGATTTGATTAGTCTTTACCAAAAGCCGTTTGCTTCTGGACTAGCCAACTCTTGATGGAATAGTCAACATCTTGGTGAGCTGATTACCAATTATGGATTTTCCACTGCCTTTACCACAAGCCATAATCTTGCGGGCTAGCCAACTCATTCGCTTTTGAGGATATGGGGAGTTGAGGAACCATACAATTTTGGGCAAATTGCAAGCCATAAACGGATTTGACATATCTCTACCAAGAGCCGTTTGCTCCTGGATTAGCCAATCCCTTTGTCGGTTAGACATGGCGGACTGATTACCACAAAAAATTTTGAACTCAAGTGAATTTTTTTTTTAAAATTTTTTCCAAAAAACGGGGGTATAAGATAGTAAAATGTGATAAAATTCGCTATAATAGCGAAATACCCCCCCCCCCCCCCCCACACTTAGCATGAATATTGTCCTCAATATTCAAAGTCCCGGCTATTATGCCGACTCTTTGAACGTAAAAGGGCAACATTACAAGCTAAACGTGGAAAACACCATTTTGTTTTTCACTTTTTTGGTAACCATAGCATGGGTGACTCCCCCACACTTAGGGTGAAAACCCTATAAGCATGCTACTATTTTTGTTTACCGAGTCGCTAGCTTGACTCGACCCCGAATTCATTTGTCCTTGGGGAAGCATGATGTGGAAGAAACAATCTCAATCGGACTTTCATTCAAGATGTTTGGACAAACATTTGAAGCACGTGAAAGTTCCACATCGATGAGATAAGTACCCGGCTTAAGATAGTATAAACTATAAGTGGTGATGCCGGGGTCAAAGATAATGTCTTCATTCCCGAAGGAATGAAGAACAGGAGAAGTCACCCGATAGGTGAAGAAAGGTAGAAAGATCTTGATGACAATCAAGATAAAGTCATCATCATCAGAAAGAGAATCCATAATTGCTATATCATGAATCTCATCATTTAAGCTCGTATGATCTAGACATATTATGGGTGGGAGGGTTGGGATTTTGATATCAAGCAAATTCTCAAGGTTGAGAATATTTCCCTCCAGAAAACAAAGATCAACTTTGTCTAGATCAAAGTGGAAGTTATCATACTCCGGTGGAGATATGATATGAGTGAGTTCACCGGAGAACTCCTCAAAGGTGAATGAATCATATTCGGGGAGAGAAATTTGAGAATGAGAAGTGGTACTGCCACTAATCTTCTCTCCCATATGATCAAAGGTAAAGGCTTCAAATTCCGGTATAAGATCATCGGAAAGAATGTCACTATCCTTAATGAGGATAGGAGATGAAATAGGTTTCATATTGAAAGCCTCGATTTTAGAAATGAGGAGATAGACATTCAATAATGTTGCATGAAGTGCTTCATCCTTGATTTCAGTGTCAATCTCAACATTCTCTTCTTCTAAGCTAACTAGCTTAGAAGGTAATTCTTCTATAAAAACGATGTCTCCACAAGATAACGAATCGTCATCAGTAGAATCGGAGAACATCTGAACATCATCAGTCGGGAAGACAAGAGGAGGAGGAATATCACATATATGATCAAGAATTCCCTGTGACTCTCTTGGGATTGGAACAAGGTTCTCAACACTAGACTTTATGAATTCGTCCGATTCCTTATCAGCAACAGTGTCAAGATGCTCGTCCCCCATGATCAAAGAGTGAGTGGGAACCTCGGGTGTGATAAGAGTGGGTTGAGATGGAATCTCAACTGATGGAACCTCATCTGATGAACCTGATGAATCTTTATAAAATCCAAGGATATCAAGGGTATCCTCATCATCACTGTCATCAGGAATGAAACGAAATCGAGAGCTAGATCTGGCTGCTTTTTCTTTTGCTATTGATTCCCTAATAGATCTTTCATAAGCATCTTGGGAATTTATTTTAGCAGCCTGTTCTTCAGCTAACAATTCTTCCATCGATTTTTGGTTTGGATTATCTGGGGTATGTGTGATTCCTCTCAAATCTTTCACTAAATCCAAAAGATCAAGGAGAAGACTTTGAGGAATTGGTGGAGATGGAGGTTCGTCATAATACGATGTGTCAAAAGTGTTACAAGGAAATGGATTCCTTGTTTGACAATCGGAGCTGAAGTGCGGACCTCCACAGTAATCACAACAGTAAAACTGATGTGGCTGTGAGTCGTATGTGCTAAAGTTATAATCGTTATCAGGAAACTGCTCATAGACAAGCGTGTTTCCTGATTGACAATTAGAACTATAGTGTGAACCACCACAGTACTCACAACAGTAAAACTACTGAGACTGATGGTATGGTAACTGATGGAATGAATCAGTCGTGTCATGATAGGAATAGGGATTCTGGTTATAGACAGACCCGTTTCCTGACCCTACCATGCCACAACTGGGGCAATTACCACCATTATAAGAACTACCACACCACTGGCAAATCAGAAAGTGTGGATGAGACATAGAAAGAATCAAATGTGTATAGAGGGGTAGGGATGAAGAATCAAAGATGTGAGAGGGTAAAGATGAATATTTTTTGGTTTTTGAATAAACATTTTGTACAAATGATAAAGAAAATGTTTTTGTGTTTTTGTGTTCGTTGAAAACTGATTTTAAAATGTTTTCGGGAACAGTTTTGTTTTTATAATAAGAAAATATGAACAAAGGATGGGTAAATATACAATGGATGTATATCCCGATTCACTAATCTGAAAACCGTTTAGAATAGCGCGCACACCTCCCCGGCAGCGGCGCCAAAATTTGATTGAGGCAAAAGCAGTCAACTAAAGTCAACCACGGATGTGGTCAATATAGTCAAACTCCTTAGGCTCAATGCTCCGCGGAATATAGTGTTTCCCCGGGTCGTTATGTCCCGACGAGGTGTGATGGTTATTCAAACGGATCTGTGATCGGGTGAATTTGGACAGGAAAAGGTTTGTGAGTGATTAAGCTAAGGAATCTACAAAGAAATAGCTTAAACAAGCTATATAGATGATTACGTGAAAGTTAGATACCTAAAAACGTTTAATAACTAAAAACGCGTACGTTCACGTTTTAAATAACGTAAACGTACAAAATAAAATGTGAAAAGTGAAATCTGAAAACCCCCAGGGGGTGAAAATGACTTTTTTACAAACTTAAAGGTAAAAGAAAATTTTTAAAAAAAGAAAATTAATTTTTACACTAATTAATTATTTATTATAAATTAAATACTAATTAATACTAATTATTAATATTTAAAATACTTAAATACAATATAATACTATTTAAATACTAGAAAAATGAAAATTAAATTTCTAAAATTATAAAATAACTAAAAACTAATTTTAAAATTAAAAATAAGTATTTTTGTCTTTTTGTGGTTTTTATATTAATTAATTACTAATTATATATTAATTAACTAATTAAACTAATTTAAATTATAAAAAATAGAAAATGAACAGTAGAAATTATGAAAAAATTCCTAAAATTATTTTACATTATATAAAAGCTAGAAAAAAAATATAAAAACTAGGTTTTACTTAATAAAAACTAATTATGCTATTTAAAACTTACTAATTAATTAATTATTAATAAAACTAATAAATACTAAATGGCAAAATAAAAATCTGAAAAATTTACTAAAATTACTTTACTATAAGAGATAATTAATAAAAATATAAAAAAGCTAAGTGCTTAACAAAAATCTAAAAATTAAAATTTAAATTTAAATAAAATTAAATAGAAACTATCACTTGAAATTAATTTTTGATTTTCTGGAATTTTCTTTTGGAAACTTGTTTTACACCTAAAAATGGAAAACTTTTATAAAAACAAACTTTGTGGAACTCAAAAATAAGCACAACAAGTGCTTATTTCTTGGAAAGTTGACTTTGGTCAACTGTCTAAGCTATAAGCTTAAAATAAGCTTTGAGCTGAGAACCAGGGGTGGATTTAGGATCAAACAAACTCAAGGGACATATGTGAGGGCAAAACAACCAAAATTGGTCCCTGGATAAGCTGATAAGCTAAGATAAGCAATTCCAAAATCCAAAACTCACTCAGAAAATGGACAAGCTTGATAGGTCAAGCAGCCTAAGCAAAGGAGGTTCAAACCTCAAAACAAGCTAAGAACTATGAAGAGGGGCTTATTGGCTTTTCAAAAAGCCAATAAGCAACCTCTGGGACCCACTATATAAGCCAGGGGAGGCCATGAAAGTGGGGTTGCTGGGCTGAATATCTGTGTGCAGGGCAAAGGCTTGCCTTGCAAGTGACTTTGATCAAGTGTGGGTCCCAGTAAAAAAATTGCAAAAATCAAAGAGAGGTGAGATTGCAAAGATGAGCTGGTGGGCTATAAGCATGAACAAGTTTCAGGCCATGAAATCAAATACAAAATTCAAATTAATTCTGTGAACTTTTGGAAAAATATGAAAGGTGCAAATTTGACTTTTGATCAAAACTTGGAACTTTGACTTTTGTGAACTTGTGATTGATTCTACTGATTGAAAATGAAATTATGAGGTATATTAAGATGATCTAAAGTTGTTTAAACACTTAATGAACTAATAGGGATGAACTTGGATCTTAACTGTGTAACAATTAATTCATAAGCTAAATCAAAGGTGAATTTTGACTTTCACATGAAAAGGTACTTGATTTCTTTGTTCCCTTAACCTAATATGAGCTAAATTAACATGTTTCAAACATTAAAAGCAACTGAGCTACCTTTGTGATTGGTGAAAAAGCTTAAGCCAAACACCCCTTAATGTAACTTAAAAATGGGTTTTGCAAGCAATTTAAGGACCTAGATCATATAAACATTTATTTAACTCAAACTACATGAAACATGCACTAATTAAACAGCAATGAACAACAGATGATAGCAGAAGATCATACACATATACTTGATAAAAATCTATGCAATAATGACTTACAACAGTCCACAGCTTCAAATCAACATACCACAAGGATCTAATTTTACCCTAAAGCTCCCCTGAGCACTAAACCATTACCACATTACTCCACCATGCTCCATACAGCTTCAATCATAAACAAAAATTTCTTAATTGACTCCTATTTTTTATTTTTTATTTTTTCTTATATTTTGTAATTCTTGAGTACAACTGATGAGAATTCAAAAGAAAGTTTATGGAATCTATCCAATAACTTATATAAACTCACAGAACCAGAAAACAACAACTTCTACATCGCAAAAGCTTAAATGGAGATTTTAACTTAAAATTTGGCATAAACTGAATTTCACAATAAACCTTGAAATTGATTAACATAAAAAGATTTAAAATACACTGAATGAGTTTAATACATGATTTGGAGAATAAAAATTACATTGAAAAAGGAAATTATACTAAGACTAATACCTAAACTACACTACTGCTATTCTCCTTCATATTTCTTCTCTCTTTTTGACTTAAATAGATCCTAGAGCTTCTACTTGACTTTCCCACTTCAATCTTGGCCGTAGGATTGCTTCATCTGATCTCAGCCATTGAATGGCATTTTGGTGGGAATTTGAAAAGGCAGGCTTTGGTGGAGTTGGTGAGGGAAGTTGGTGCTAATTAATGAAGAGGGGGGATGTATGGGTGTAGGTGAGGGTTTTGTGGGAAATTGGTGAAAAGGAAGGAGGAGGAGGGGGACAAATACCTGGTAATTAGGGGTGTGTTAGGGATGATGAACAGTAACTGGGGGTGAGGGTTGACTGTGGTCAAAGCGGGGTTTGTATTAATATGGGATTGGGCTTTTGGTTTGGGCCTGGGGTGGATCAGGTTTGTGTTTGGGTTTGGCTTTGGGTATAAAGGGTCCATTTGGTATTTATTAATAAAAACAACAAGGACCAACTTTGTAATTTCCGAAAACATAAGGGACAGAAATGTAATCTTTCCAAAGTAACCATAAGGACCTTAATTGGCAAGTTTGAATATTACAAGGACCCAAATTAATATTTTTCAAAATAAAACACTCGGGGACCAATTATGTAATTTTCCAAAGTTAAAGGATCAAACTTGCAATTTCACCAAACTTTCCACCCAAGGACTATTTTTGCCAACTTTTGAATTTCCAAAGACCAAAATTGATTTTTCTTTCAAAAATATCCCACCAGGGACCAAATCTGACAAAATCTGAAACTTCAGGGACTAAATTGTAAATTTCCAAAACTTTTCCAATTTTTCTCCCAAGGACAAAATATGACAACTTATGATTTCAACAGGACCTTTGGTGATAATTTTCCATATTTTGAATGACCAGGGACTAGTTTTGTAATTTTATGAAAGTTGGGGGACTGAAACTGCCAATTTTGCAAACTTTATACATTTTTCATCTGTTTTTGCTCATTTTGCATCTAAAACATATAAAACACAATTTTGAAATATTTTTAGTATTTTGATGCATTTCTGAGTGTTTTTGTATGTTTTGCAGTTCAGATTTGACCAAAAATGATGAGTGTTTGAGCACTCATCACACACACTTCACATAAACGCAAACAAATTTAAAAAAACAAAAAAAAATAATAAAAAATAAAAAACAACTTGTAAATGGCATTGTGCGACTCAACTCACATTTCAAACACGGCAGGGTGCGTCGGTGTAGTGGTGCGAAAACGGCGGCACTGTTTGGCTTGCCACGTCGGAAACGGCGAGAGTGTACGCCACCATACTTATCTCTCTAAGGAAAATCTGACTCACTACAACGAAGGTTGCAAAAATCGCTATGCGGTAGCTAGGCAGCCGGGTACTGCCTAATGATTAATTAGTTAGGCGGGGATAAATCGAATTGAATATTTTACATATAAAATTATAATGTTTTGTGACTATATGCCCGATTCGGCCAGTCTAGCCGTTTTTTTATTTGACTAATTTATGTCTGATTTGGCTGATCTCTATCTGTGCCGAGTTGGCCGATTTATCCGATTTTTGTTCGATTTGGCCGCATTATGCCTGATTTGGCCGATTTTTATCCGATTAATCGGTATGTTGACTGATTTTTGACCAAATCGATTAATAAGGCCGATTAGTGAAAATCGGGCGGTTAATCACGTCTAACGATTAATCACCGATTAATCGACCGCCTAGGCCAATTTTTGCATCACTGACTACAACAATAATTGATGATTGAAAAATGGGCTAATGACTTGTAAATGTATCTAACTTGTCAATTTTATTTTATTTTTTTGTTCCGTGTAGTCTTTTTTTTTATTTTTTTATTTTTTATTATTATTATTATTTTTTTTGCTGTTAGAATAGAAACCATTGAAATTTCAAATTTTCCATGTACCGGTGACCCGCTCTAAAGGTAGCCGTTTTTTTTTTTTTTTTTTTTTTTTTTTTTTTTTTTTTTTTTCTTGTATTTTTAGAAGGAATTGCATATATATCTCTCTAAAACCTCAAAATTACATATATATCCGACTCAAAATCATAATTATATATATATCCTTCTTAAGCTATATAAATGTCATATATACCCAAATAACTTTACATAATAAAAACAAGATAATATATAGTTAATCACACATTGACCATTATACCCTTAATTCTTTTCTTCTTCTTGTTGACTAAAGATAGAGGGAATTGCAAAAATCGTCCCTAAACTTTGGCCAATTTGCATGTTTCGTCTCAGAACTGTTGAAACTGCAAAAATCGTCCCTGTGGCAAACTTTTGGGGCAAATATCGTCCTTTTGGGGCATATATCGTCCCAAATTGGTCAAACTTTAGGGACAATACATGCACACGGACCAAACTTTAGGGACGACACATGCACACGGGCGAAACTTTAGGGACGATCCTTGCAGTTTCGAAATTTGTAAGACGAAACATGTAAATTGGTCAAACTTTAGGGACGATTTTTGCAATTTACTCCTAAAGATATAACCGCACACAGCCTCAAAAGAGTTACCTGTATAATTTTTTGGTCTCCACATACCAAATGTCATTCACCAATAGCTTCATTATCATGTTTACTTATACCATGTTCTACCAACACAAAGACAAACCACCATTCTTGTTTATTACTCGTGCAATACTATATTTGGTCTGCTACCAACAATTATAGATTGGAAAATTTTAATGTCATCATTATAAGTATATATTTTAGATCGTTAAATACGACGCCGTCCCTTCAGCAATAGAGTATTGGCAAACAAAAAAAAAAAAATGATTTTTTTTCAACCCAAAAACGGTAGCCCAACCCCAAAAGAAAACTCATCTAGGACATGTAAGTATCTATGATATACTCAATTGGGGTTGGGAAGAAAACTCGTATAGGATAGAATGAATATGTGGCGAAATGATATTATTAGGGAAAATGTTTGGTGATTGTCTTATATTAGAGTTTGTTAGATTTTTTGTTTTTGGTGTTCAATATTTTGTAATTAACTCTAAGAAAAGAGATAGAAAAAAGGCTGGAGGTCCTTTTCTATTTTAGGTAGAATCGGAAGCAGCCTCTCCACCTAGGGGTAAGGCTGTGTACATCTCAACCTCCTCCATACGCCGTGAAAGACGTTATTAGAACCCATAACCATAAAAGAGATAGAAAAAAGCAGGTAAATTGTTTCAAGAAAGTATATAAAAATATATATATATATATATATATATATATATATATATATTCTTTGTCATTTGACATGGGTTTTAACATGTTGGTCTTTGTAAGATATGTGGGGTAGGTTGTAAAAAATTGAAAAAATAAAATAATAAAATAAAATAAAAAATAACCAAAA
Source organism: Artemisia argyi (assembly GCA_030686995.1). NCBI lineage: Eukaryota > Viridiplantae > Streptophyta > Magnoliopsida > Asterales > Asteraceae > Artemisia > Artemisia argyi. The sequence continues at coordinate 172,151,449 of CM060690.1, read as the reverse complement.
GCTTCTTAGGTGGCCCCTTAATTTAATTTTCTATTAAATTCATTTTTTTCATATGTCCTTGCTTCACATGAAATCGAGATTTACTGGAATCACTAGAACAACTCGAGGAAGCTTCGACGATCAACAAACTGAAATAGTTAACTCACTTTCCTCCGACAAACAGTTTATAATTCCACTTTTTCTTCCATTCCTCTAAAAGCCCCTAAAAGCTGAAGGAACATCCAAAAAAAACCATAATTTGGACAAACACAAATGAACAACTCAAGTAGGCAATGGTCGTAAATTTGTCAGATTGTATACTTTTACAAATCCATGAACCAAACGACTCTTAGCAGTTTAGAATCACAAAGAGATACGTGTACAAGTACTGAAAACGCATATAACAGGTCCAACTGAGCTCAAGAATGCAGAATACTTTTGTCAAAAAGAACCCAAATATCGCTATCACAAGTCGAATATAAACAAACAAAAACGAAAAGATTACTTGTTAAAAGTAGAGGAGTCAAATTTGAGGTACAATCACTAATTCACTACTACGAGTCGAGTGTACAACATTCTTAGTTACAACTTCTAATAAACGTTCTTTGCTCATCATGAACACAGTCACATACGAATGACAGACAAAACATAGATGGCAAGTCACTTTCCTCTACTGCAGGTACCTTAATGTTCAGAACCTGAAATACAGGTTAATCAGTAAGCTTAGTACATATTGAGTTCATAACTGGTAAACACATATGTAACAAACTTATAAGCCCTGTATAGTTCTTAAATAGTAGTTTACAAACGAGTATTGATCATTGATGCTACCAAAATCCGCATGGTTGTCAAGGTCACCTGGCCGTTTGACTGAGCTTGACCTTGACTTTCGGGTCTTCGGTAAAAATGCTGAAAAGACAAAAGAAGATCGTTAGAGAGGTCCCCGAGCTGAGCCCGGGGGAACCCCCTCCGACGATCAAGTCAGTAATGATATTTATGCATTAAAACATATAGTTATGCATTAGAATGTAATATATAGGTTGAGAATAATTGGTGTGTCGGAGATTATGCATCAAGATGTATGAGCTCTTTAGAGTAGAATGATTTATCGGGTGGCGATTCCCCTCATGTAACTTCATATCATATATGTAGTTTTACGCTATGTTTCCGAGTTGGGTTTGAATGGCTTTGTTCGGAGGAATTATAGCTTGTTTGGAATATTGTTCCTATATATGCGATAGCGCTTTCATATAGTTTCTTTTAGAGTATTCTTGTTTGCTAAAATACTTTTGTAGCAAATCAAAGGAATCTAAGTAGAGGAAGAAGTTTAGGATGAGAATGTTTAACTATAGACCATAAGGTTGAGAGGAAGATTGTGTGTTTTACAATGATCCGATCATAACTATATATAGAGAACTAAATATTACAATGAAGTACCAACTTGATAAGCCACTGGCTGGTTGTGGATATGAAAGAATATATGAAATGATTTCATATCTTAAGAAGAATATATGGAGATCTTAACAAGATATATGGAAAGATTTCATATGCATACAGGGACGGAGCCAAGGGGGTGCCCGCGGGTGCACGTGCACCCCATGGATTTTTACGATATAGTGTTAATTTTTTTTTAAAATTATCGATTTTACCTAAATGTATCTTAAATGCACCCGGTGCATTAAATGTGTCTCTAGTATTATTTAGTTCGTATACTTTAAATATAAAATTTTGTAAACGTCCAAAGATAAAACAAGTTTAATAAATTCAAGCACAAAAACCCAAAGATGAAATAGGTTTATTAATTGAACAAGTTTATTCATCATCCTAACAATTTACAAAATCCAAAATTTAACCAACACACAAAGATGAAATAGGTTCGTAAGTCGTAACATATACCTTTCATTTGTTTATTATGTCTTTTAAAGTTTTCATGTTTTGATTTTTTGTATGAAATCTTGACTAATTTGTTGGTTCCGTATAATCTATCATCATCAATAAGGGCTTAGGGCAATAAGAATAAGTGAATTACTATGCAATTTTTATTAAGCCAAATAGGGATAATAAGTTTAAGTGATAGTCAACAATATATTAGAATATGAATAGCACCCCAATTGTGTTGTCATGGGGCATTTTTATTGTTGTCGTAGTTAAAATATATATGAAAAGTAGTGCTTAATTGAAGTTGGCTTTAGTCTTGCATGTTGCTACCGCTACGGTTGAAAGATGTTTTTTTTAAATGAAGCTCATTAAAACTGATTTGCGAAATCGGATGGGTGATGATTATTTTAGCAGCGCTTTAACTTGTGTGCTATAGAGAAAGAAGAACGTATTAATATTAAAAATGAGGGTGCAAGTAAGTGTTATTTTGCTAAGGGAGATCGTAGAATCACTAATTAGAAGGTAATATGTTCATTTATTTATCGTTTTAATGAAATCTTGGTTTTAATTCACGTTTTAACTCTATTATATTACGGTTCAAAAAAATTTGTGCACCCGGTCATATTTCTTTCTGGCTCCGTCCCTGTATGCATACGTAGCATCTTCTTATGCATTGCAACTTGCATTATATTTCAACTTCACTATTTTCTCATAATTTTATATCCTTTAGCTAGGGGTAACATCATCAAGCCCCCGAGGCTATGTAGGCGAGTTGTTGACTGTAACACCCCCAAAATTTGGTACATCGGAAGACTCAACAAGCTTTCGGGGTGCTACGGGAATTGGTATCCAACACAAGACATAAAAGAACGAGATAAAGTAAACAAGAGAAAAACACAACCAAACGGGGTTTTAAAGTTTACATTTATCCCAAATTCATTCAGAGTCAGGCCCAAAAGAAATAAACGTAGGTCCACAATTAAATATCAGAGTTTTAGAAAAATAGATCCATAAACCAGGTGCCATTGCCAAGCCTCCAATCCAAGCATCTAAGGGCCTCACTTAATTACCTGAGAAAACGCGCTAAAAGTCAGCTTTCGCTGGTGAGATCATAGGTTTAAATTCATAAGTAAATCAAGTGGACATATACGCAAAACGCTTGCTAGCTAGACTAGGCCTCAATCATCCAACCAAACGAACCAACCTAAAATCGAATCAACCCTATAGGTGCACACTATAGTCCAACAACCAAATCAAATCAAATCAATCTGTATGCGTAAGGATACGACATACCCAACATTCGTAAGGATACGACATGTTATTGCATTCGTAAGGATACGACATGCGCTGCATTCGTAAGGATACGACATGCTTCTCAACAAATCAATTCAATATGCATTCGCAGGGATGCGACATGCTCTACACTACCTAGTTCTATAAGCATAGCAAGTTTTTAAAAATAAATAAGCGATAATAGTCCGCATAAAACATTTGCACGTTTCTCACCTCAAGTATTGAAAACAAAGTTCAAGAGTAAAAGTGGGGCTATGACTCATCTCAAGTCCAGCAATCAGCAAAAGAAATCGATAGATGAAAGACGTAAAGCAAACTCAAGTAACGGAAACTACAGACTCGGCACTTCCTAACAATATCAAACCCATTCAGAAATCATTTCCTCAAAAATCAAATATTCCCAATCCCGAACGTATTCCATTTAACTTTCCAAAAATATCCATTTCTCAAATTATCTTCATATTAATTTGAAGTTTGACGTTTGGTATCCATATGGGTGGAGGGTCGACACAACTCAAACCAAGAAGCCACAACGAAAGAATTAATAAACCATCTATAGGTCTAATATTAGCCCAATATGTTATTTAAATAAATCATTGAAGTTTATCAAATCCGTCGATTTGGTAATCCCCCATATTTATTTACGTAATATATCGCTCCAAAATTATACCCAACCTAAATCACATAGCACAAAGAATACTATATGGTAAATATCGTAGTCCAATAAATTCCCTATATATATCGTCCAATTTGCCAAATTCGTCAATTTAGCGAATTTTACGAGTTATTTAGTAATTTATTATCCTAATACACGTACCATAACCTATGGGCGTCGTAGGATATGATGCCCATTAATATACTCATTTTATATAACTAATAAACTCGATTTAACCCGTCGATTAAATAAGTTACGTAGTTATAGAAAATGGATATATTAATCGTCATATATCCGTGACAACACAAAAGTCACATAATAAAGTCCACTTGGACTTAAGTAACCACAACCCGTATAACTCGATAAGTTTTCCAAATTTATAAAAAGTTATGTTTTTATTTATTAATTACCCAACGTATTAGATCTCGTCATCATTTATAGTTATTTATTTATAATAACACTCCCGACATTTATTGCACTATTCGCATAGTACAATAATTATCGTTATATTATTATAGCGTCTACTCGTGATCATTTTATTATTAATATATGCATTTATATATATATATATATATATATATATATATATATATATATATATATATATATATATATATATATATATATATATATATAAATACACGTTTATCACGTCTATATACTTATATAAACGATTATATTATCAATAATATTATTACGAGTTTTTATTATTAATGTTTGATTATAATAGTTATCGAGTCATAAGAGTTGGTCACATGTCCGAGTCATCACTCTCGGCTCATTGTCCAAGTCCAAAATAAAATAACCAAGTCATAATAGATAATTCAAATCCATCCAAAATCAATCCCAATCCACGTGCTACAACAATAGGGTCCGACTACGGCACCCGACTAACCTATCTCCGTCAATCTAGTTTAACCGTCTCACAATCGGTTCCCAATATCAACTCGACAACACAACTCAAATATCAATCAAAAGTATACCATGTCGAGACCACAAAGGGTCTCGACCCATCCAAATGCATCGGTCCAAAAGTATGCCACATCAACAACAATATCAATCAACAAGAAAACAATTAAATTACAAGTAAATATGGGTTGGTTTACCACGCCAAACCCGAGCCAAATGACCCACTTGGGTCTCGGCTAGAACCACAAGTCACAAGGACTCAAATCCAAGGCCACGACATAAGCTCATACGAGAGCTCCAAAACTGCCAAACGGACCCTCTTGGGTCGCGGCTCACAATAGCAACAACAATCAACCAATCGTTAACCAAATCAAACCAAGAATCAATCGATCGGACCAAGGGTCACATTTGACTCCCAAACGAGTCAAAGATAGTATCACACCGAGACCATGGAGTCTCGGTTAAGCTCATACGAGCCAACTCAAAACCAAACGCGGCCAAATCATCAAGAGTCGAGTACCAAACTCGATCAAAATCAACACCTAAGATACCAAACCTCATTTTTATTATCAAAACATCATTTCCCACTTGTTTAAATCAAAACCCAACAAGAAAAACCCGTGTGGACACGGATTGAGACCAAATCGAGCCACACGAAAAGGATTTCGTGGCTACTTACCCTGAAAATAACTCCAAACTCAAAAGTGTTGTAAAAATTTAAAAGTATTACTAGTGGTGGTGGTGTTTGAGCGGCGGTGGTGATTAAAAACGAGGATTAGGGGTCGTTTTGTGGCGCGTGCAATACACCAAAAGGAAGATCGGGACAAAAGGGTTAAGATGGTGGTGTTAGATTGGATGTGGGAGGGGCGGTGGTGGCTGTGGTGGCCGTGGTAGGCGGCGGCTAGGGTTTTGGTGGTGATGATGATGATGAATGTGAGAGAGAGAGATGGAAATGATTTGGGTTTATGTTTGTGTTGTGTATTTGTGTGGTGCGTGGGGTGATTATACCCAAAGAACCAAAAACCGGCCCTATGGCCCAAAAAAATAAAAATGAAATGATAATAATTTAAGTGATATTAAAAGAGTGGGTGAGGTAACCCGAGGTAAATAACGCGGACCAAACCCGAAACTTATTTAAATAAACCGACTCTCTCTCGAACCGAGATCGTTACCAAATATTAAACTTCTCACGATACGTTCCAAAATATAAAATACCCGAACCAGTAATTAAAATAAATAAAATTGTTAGGTTATCCTAGTGCCGGAGTCAATGTAGTGCCAAATAATCATCTCAAAAATAAATCACCGAGAATAAACCAAACCAAACCAATAATTAAAATTCAAATTCCATAAATAACATATGGTTTAAAATCACATTCCAACGTTTACAAAATCTCATCACGGATAAACTTTTCCAATATTCCAAAAATTATAAATTTTTAAGTAATTCGGGTTTTCAAAATGGCTCCCTAATTTGCCAGTTGTCACATCCTCCCTGCCTCAGAAGAAACCCGTCCCGGGTTTCACTCGGAACAAACCATCTACGAAGTAAAAAGCTTCGGATATCTCTTGCGAAACTCATCCTCACGTTCCCACGTGAATTCCGGTCCATGCCGAGAATTCCAACGAACTTTGATGAGTGGAATACGACTTCTTTTAAGTCGTTTAATCTCTCTATCCAATATCTCAATCGGCTCCTCCACAAAATTCAAACTTTCATCCACACGAATATCTTTGATCGGTATAACCGGCGTTTCATCCGAAAGACACTTCTTCAAATTGCTAACATGAAACACATCATGAACTTTACTCAGTTCCTGTGGTAATTTCAACCGATAAGCCACGGGCCCAATTCTTTCCAAAATGAGAAATGGTCCAATGTAGCGGGGGTTGAGTTTCCCACGTTTCCCAAAACGTATCACACCCTTCCAAGGCGAGACTTTCAGCTTCACTTTGTCTCCAACCTGGAACTCTAGGGGTTTACGTCTCTGATCGGCGTAACTTTTCTGTCTATCTCTAGCTGCTTGTAATCGATCTCGAATTTGCGTCACTTTCTCAGTAGTCTCCAAAATAAGCTCAGGACCTGTGAGTTGGCTATCTCCAACTTCAGCCCAACCAATAGGCGAATGACATTTTCGGCCATATAAAGCTTCAAACGGTGCAGCTATAAGACTTGTGTGGTAGCTATTATTGTAAGAAAACTCCGCAAGGGGTAGATACTTCTCCCAGCCTTTACCAAAGTCTATTATGCATGCACGAAGCATATCCTCCAAAGTCTGAATAGTTCTCTCACTTTGACCATCGGTTTGGGGGTGATATGCAGTACTCATATCAAGTCTAGTCCCCAAAGCGGTTTGCAGTGATCACCACAATGCTGACGTGAAGCGGCTGTCGCGATCAGAAATAATCGATATCGGAACTCCATGACGAGAAATAATCTCCTTCACATACAACCTCGCAAGTTTATCAACACTATCATCTTCACTAATCGCCAGGAAATGAGCAGACTTAGTCAAACGATCCACAATTACCCAAATAGCGTCACAACCGCTAGTTGTCTTCGGTAATTTGGTAATGAAGTCCATCGTAATCCGCTCCCATTTCCAAACCGGGAGTTCTGGCTGCGTCAATAATCCTGACGGTCTTTGATGTTCGGCTTTAACCTTAGAACATGTCAAGCACTTACTAACATATAACGCTATATCTGCTTTCATATTTGGCCACCAATATAACTTTTTCAAATCCTGGTACATCTTGTCAGACCCAGGATGAATAGAGTATCTTGACTTATGCGACTCATGCATAATCAAGTCTCGAATTCCTCCATACAATGGTACCCAACTTCGGTTTCCAAAACACAATACTCCATCAGAATGCTTAATGAATCCTCTCTTATTTTCTGCCATCCCAAATATGTTCTCAGCAAATCGATTTTCTGCTTTCAATGCTTCCGTTTGAGCTTCTAATATTTGAGATGGTAACGGCGATACGATAGTCATTCCCAATGACCTAACTCGTAACGGAGGTATTCTCTCCTTTCGACTAAGAGCATCAGCAACAACGTTTGCTTTACCAGGATGAGAGCGGATTTCGCAATCATAATCGCTTAGCAACTCAATCCAACATCGTTGTCTCATGTTGAGCTCTTTTTGATTCAAGATGTGTTGTAGGCTTTTCTGATCAGTGAACACAACACACTTGGTTCCATACAAGTAATGTCTCCATATCCTTAAGGCAAAAACCACAGCACCTAACTCCAAATCATGGGTGGTGTAGTTCTTCTCGTGCTTCTTGAGCTGTCGGGAAGCATAAGCTATTACCTTCTCTCGTTGCATTAATACAACTCCTAAACCTTTATGAGAAGCGTCACAATAGACGACAAAGTCTTCATGATGAGTGCGCAAACACTCATCATTTTTATCGTATTTAAACAGCCAAAACATACAAAAACAATCCAAAAGTAATCAAAATACTTAAATTATCCCAGGGATTGTGTTTTATGTGTTTTAAATGCAAAACGAGCAAAAACAAATGAAAAACGATCAAAGTTTGCAATATTGGCAGTTTCAGTCCCCCAAGTTTCAAAATTTGTCAGAAATAGTCCCTATGCATTTATTTTGAAATAAAAGTCAACCCAAGTCCCTAAAAAATCAAAAGTTATCAAAAACGGACTTTGGGTGATAAATTTGGAAAAATTACATGTTTGGTCCCTGGAGTTTGAAATTTTGCAAAAACAGTCCCTGGGAATTTTGAAAATAAAAAATTTGCAAAAATGGGTTTTGGAATAGTGAACTTGGAAATATTTGTCCTTGGTGGTACCTTGGGAGAATTACAATTTCAGTCCCTTGTGTTTGTAAAATTACAAAGTTAGTCCTTGTGTGCAACTATATTACCAACCGGATCCTTAGTTAAATTACACCCAAAACAAACCAAACCCAATTCAAACTCCAAGCCCACCCATCTTACCCAAGCCCATTACCCCTCACAAACTACCACAGCCCACCTCCCTTTTAATATTCACTCACTCCCGTTTTTAATAAAATTCCCCAGTCAACCCTCTCCATTGACCACCCATTCCCACTCCCCTCCAAAACCAAACCTGCCATCCCCATCATCATCCCTAACCTATACTCCCCTGCTACACACTCAACCCCTCACCCTTATCACACCAAACAACAACTACAAGCCAAGAATACACCTCTGGCACCAATAACCAAGAAGAAACGGCCAAAAGAATTTTGGCGCCAAAATATTAAACGACCTAGATTAAATCTTTTTCATCCTTTGGTCAAGGTTGTTGCTGGGAAGTGACAAGTGGGGTCTGGAAACCCTAATGGCTCATTATAAAAGAAGAAGAATGGAAGCTGAGATAGAGTTAGTTTTTAGTTTTTAGTTTTAATTTAATTAGGATAGAATAGAAATTAGTGGTGAGAATCATGTAATTCCTTCTCTTAGTTTCCTTCCTGTTTTAATATCTATTTCTTTTTGTAATTCTGAAGTTCAAATTTAATTGAAGTTGTTTTTAAGTTATTTCCAATTTGCAATTTTACTCACAATATTTAAGTTCTTGCATTTTACTTTATACACTGTTTTGTTGATCTCAGAATCTTAATTTAAGCTTGTTAGAATTGTTTGAACCAAAAGAAAAGTAATATTCAGAAAAGAAAAAAAAAAGGGAAATTCAAGAAAAAAAATTAAGAAGTGTGGAAGAAGAAGAAGAAGAAAGTAGCAGAAGCATCAATGGAGATTGGGTTAGAGTCTCATGGGAGACAGTAGGTTGGTTCTTGTGCTCTAAGTTCTCAGACTTACCCAGTTAAACGCCTAGTAAGAATTTTTATACCATGCTTCATTATATGAGTTCTTAGTGTTAACTATTGCCATTAATTGTTCCAGCTTGTTTATTTAGGCTCTAACTAACTTAGTATAACACAATTAGTGAAGTTTAGGTGTTAAAGTAATCAATTGTTTTGGAATTCCTCAAAATAGTCTAGATTAGGGGTGTTTGGTTCAGTGGGTTCTCAGTGACCCATGGTGTTCCAATGTTTGAGTTTGGGCTAGATAGCATTCTTTAGGATCACACAAGTAGTTAATGCATTAGTTTGGTAACTTTTGCATTCAAGGTCAAAATTAGAATCTTACCTCATTTCTGCTTGCATATTGGGTACCTGCTGCTATCATCCTTGAAACTTGTTAGTTTTATATTGAACTTAGAATAATTAGGAAATAAATTAGCTTAATATTACAGGTAGAATTGGTAGAGACCAACAGAAATTCACATTAGTCAAAGCCTCACTCACATTCAAAAGTCAAACAAAGTAGTACTGAGTAGTTGTTCACATCTTTGAGAGTATTTCTAAGGTTCAAATTTTAACTGGAAATAGATTTAGGTTGTTGATTTATAGTCTTTGTTAGCTTGTGATTTATAATCAAGGAGAATATCAGGGTTTGGAATCCTTTTGCTTCATGAAAATTAAGCTCAAAATGGCTTGGTGGTACTGGTATTCCCCTGCACCAGGGCAGGGTGCTCACTGAGCCACCATCCACAAGCTCATTGTGAGCTTCTGACTTGAGCATTGACCTTGAGTCTTGGAGGTTTTGAAAGCCTGTTAGGCTGCTTTGTTAGTTATATATTTGGTCTGAACTCATTAGCTTACCTCCACTGCTTATTCAGGTCCTCAAAACAGCTCTCAGGTCTTGTTTCCTTGGTACATCAGTCATCTTTTCCTATTTTTTGAGCTATTTGTGTTATCTAATGCCTGTTGCTCATTTCCTTCTATTTTTTTTAGAATAGATGTATTAGATTACTTAGGTGTGTTAGCTTATGGTGGAACTGCCTGGGCATAAGCCCCTGGATACACTCCATTTGACCACCAATTAGGTATGCTGCAAGGGGTGTTTGGTTCAAGCTCTAGTTCATAGTAATTGTACTTAATTTGGGCCAAGTTTGCTTAGTTCACATAACTCAAGTAGTATACAGTCCAAAGCAATCAAATCCTAGGTCATTTTAACTTAAAAAGTCAAAACTAGATTTGATACAATTTCAAATCTGTGTAAGTGTCAATCTGCCTAGGATTTTGTAATCAAGAGGTTAATTTAGTGTTCAAGATTACATATACATTGTTTAAACTTGTTCAATTGACATCAAGAAACAGATTGAATAATTGGAAACTCACCTTGGTCAAAGATATTTGCAACTCACAAAGTCATCAAGCATTGTTCATTCTGCATATACCCAGTCTTATTGCATGCTGAACTTTGATAAAATTGAGTTAGCAATTGAGTGATTGGCATAGGGCTTTTGGTATTTTTGTAATCTCTGGTTGCTCAGCTTTCCATAACTACTTTTGGTTTTAAAATTGGTCAAAAAATAAGCTAGTTATAAGCTGTTGAAAAGTGGTCTTTGAAACTGCAAGTTCATTAAGCTGTTTGATCATACTTGTGCTTTTCTGCTTATCCATTGTGCTTATCTGTGATTTCTTTGCTTATTGGTGCTTATATAAGTAGTATCTTTGGTCTGTGAAAGTTTAGATTTAATTGCTTCTCATTTGCTTATTTTGTGCTTATTGGTAAACTGCTTATTAGACCATTAAGCACTTCCCAGCTTATTTTCATAACTTTGAAATTTTTCTTAGGATCTAAATAATATTTTAGATTTTCTGTGAAATTTTCATAATTTTCTGAGCTGTTTTGCTATTTTTCTTAATTTATTTTAATTTTTAATCATTTTTAAATAGTTTTTAATTAAGAAAAATCAATAAAAAATCAGAAAAAGCCTGAAAAAATCCAAAAACATTTTAGATAATTATTTTAAGTTATTTTAGATTTTTCCATGTCAAGTTTGTATTTTTCTCATTTATATTTGCATTTCCTTTTATTTTAAATCATTTTAATTAGTAATTAATTCATAATAAATAGAGTTTTTATTGAAAAATAGATTTTCTTTTTTTTTTAAAATTTTCTTTTATCAGTAGGGTCGTAAGAAAATTATTTGTAGGCTCGTAGGATTAGCGTAGCTTAAATTTCACGTTTTATTTTGCGCACTCGCATTTATTTTGATTTTAATTCGCGTTTTATTTAAATAACTTTTACGTTTTTAAATTTAGGTTACGTTTGTAAAAGTATTTTGTAAAATTAAGAAAAACCAAAAACATAAATAAAGTGATAGCTTCTATTTAAGCCGTTTTGGCTTATTTTTCTGCTTACGTATAAGCAAATTCTGATTTTAAGTTTTTAGATTGCGTTTTAAGTTAATTAGGTTTCACGTCATTGTTAATATAGTGTGTTTAAATTGTTCTCATTCGTATTCCATTAGTGTAATCATCACAACTCACTTATACCCTGTTGGGATCATACTTTAGTATTTAGTCAAGTCTCGGTCATTACATTTTGTAATAGGTTGCTTTAGTATTTATTTCATTTTGTTTAAGTTAATGGGCAACATGTAAAAGCCCATAAGGCCTTAAAGCCCACGAAATTAAGGATAAGGGAGGAAGGGAGTGTTGCCCTAACTCCTCCCTTATAAATAGAGAGCTTATGTTAACATTTCATTTGTTGGTTATTTGATTACCTTAAGGAAACTCTTGCACTTTCACCTTTCATATTGTCTCATAATCAACCAATCTCATTTCTCATCTTATTTCTTCTTATATCATACTTGTGTTTACTAAATGGTGACCTAACAAGTGGTATCATTCGCCTACTAGAAGTTTGAAGTGTGTTTCTTTGATTTACGTGGGGTTTGGTGCTTATTTCTTCATTTTTTTGCATTTTTCTTTGTTTCTTTCACTCAAATCTTGAAGCTTGGACAAGTTTCAAGGTTGATATAGTGATTTGAAGCTTAGTTTTTGCATAAAGTTGTGATTTTTAAGGTTTTTTAAGGTTTTATAGCTTCTTTGATATTGGAAAACTAGTTTTTGGTAGCTAAATCTTCTAAAGTTATTGTTTTCTAAGTATTGGTGAAGTTATTTGATCAAAAGTACCTTATTTCTAAGCATTTTTCTTCAAAAAAGTTGAGATTTTTCAAGTTTCTGACCAGTTTACGCGTAAAATAGGTGAATAGTACGATTCTGTAGCTGTCAACAGTACTTTTTGTCCTTTTTACGCATAACTTTTGGCATAAACCCTTTTCTTACGCGTAAAATAGGTCTAAACCCTTTTCTTACGCGTAACATAGGCTAAAACCCTGATCCTACGCGTAACATGCTCATCTACGCCTTAAACCTACGCTTAAGTTAGATCCTACGCGTAAGTCTGATTTACGCGTAATTTGCCAGAATCTACGCGTAAGCTTCATCAACGATCTTCTCCTCGTGTAAAGGTGACTCAGTACTTCCCTAGCTTGGATAAGTTAGTGGAATACTTCGACTACGGACATCTTTCAAGCTTGGATAAGTTTGAAAGATTTGTTTGGTTGTTTAAACCTTACGCATAAGTCTAAACTTACGCATAAGCCTAAGCTTACGCGTAAAGAGAAAACTTACGCATAAACTATTAGTTTACGCATAACCTACTCTTTACGCATAACCTACAGTTTACGCGTAAGATTAAGTTACGCGTAAGAATTGAACTTACCCCAAGGATTTTGCAACTTACTCAAATGAACGTGCATTTCAATCTTCTACAAAGATCCATTTCTACACAAGTGTTCTAAGATGTCTCAACCACCTAATCACTACTTCCCTCATGTTCAGCAACATCCACCTCAGCAACAACAACCCCAGCAGTATCAGCAACAACAATACCTTCCGCACCAAATGAATCAACAACCTTCTCAAAGACAAACATACAATCCACTACATCATTACCTAATGATGCAACAACATCAGATCATTCCTCAACAACAATCATATCAAGTGCCACAACAAACCACTCAGTTTTCCTCCAAACAACCTCACTGGTTTGACAGAATGTGTGAAGTTATTACAACTCAACAATCCCGACATGAGGCAGGATCACTTGAAACACCTCCAATGCTTACACCTGGGAACTATGTTCAATGGTCAAGTCGATTCTTACGATTTGTTGAGCTAAAGAAACCTCATGGGAAATTATTGAAGCAAGTGATACTTGAAGGACCATTTGAGTGGCCAACTAGATTTGAAGCTGGTGATCCACATGCTGATCCTCCACGTCCTCCTGGTGATAGACCCCTTCCAGAATCTGCACTCACTGAAGAACAGAAACTACATCGTGAAGCTGATCAGTATGCAATGGCTTATATACTTCAAGGTATACCTAATCCGATCTATCGAAGTGTCGATGCTCAGAAAACAGCCAAAGCTATGTGGGAACACGTTCATCTCCTTATGGAAGGCACTCAATTGAACAAAGATGACATGGAATCCAAGCTATACATGGAATACACTGACATCACAATTGAACCTGGAGAGTCACTTGAATCCTACTATCATCGTTTCACAAATGTGGTTAATGATCTGGAACGTCACAAAATCACAGTACCAAGGATCGCTGTGAACTCCAAATTTGTTGGTAGTCTTGGCCCTGATTGGCATAAATATGTGACATTTGTTCGTCAAACAAAGAATTTGCATGATGCTCCATATGGTTTGTTGTATGATTTTCTGAAACACCATGAACCTGAAGTGGAAAAAGATCGAGCTCTACGAGGAGGATACACACCAACTTCTACACTAAATTCTTTGGCTCTCGTAGCTCAGTCTTCCTATGCTCCACCACCAATGTCTAATCATGCATATGTTCAAGAGCAGAACTACTTCAGTTATCCACAATCTTCTACCTCGAACCAAATGGTCCCTTATGATTCATCTCTACAGAATACTTCTACTCAACTTGTTCCGTTAAACAACAATGATGCTGTGTACTACTCCAACTCCAATGAGGATGACGATGATGACTTTAATACGTTGAATCAGGGACTTGCTCTTATTGCTTGTGCTTTCAGCAAATTCTCCAACAAAATAAACAACCGTCAATGGTCATCTTCGAATACAAGGAATCAAGCGGTTGTCCATGATGGAAGAGTGGAAATTCAGAATCGCAATTATGGTCGATTTGGTTCAGGAAGTTCTTCCGGAAATTATGGGAATGATCAGAGGTTTAGTAACAATACGGGGTTCAAGAACAACTCCGGATCTTCTCAACAAAGGTCTGACTCAGTTGCAACAAGGAACTCCAACTCAGGGAATGCAGTTTGGTGCTACAATTGTAATGAGCAAGGTCATATAGCTACAGCATGTCCCAAACCGAGAACTCGCGGTAGTAAGTTTCACAAGCAGGCATTACTCATGGCTCTTCAAGATGAAAAAGACGGACATTTCCCTGAACAAGATAACAACTTCATGGCAAATGTGAATAATGATGATGACATGGAAGATCTGGAAGCTAATGCAGCTGTGATGCTTATGGCCAACATGCAGGAACTTAAGCTCAATGATTCAGGTCCAGTGTATGACACTGACGGCTTGTCTCAGGTACATGACCTCAATGAATGCTTTATTAATGAAATAGTCTCACCTTCTGCTTATGAATCAGATATGGCGCAAGTTGTTCTATCTAAATCATCTTCTTCATCTCAAAAAGATGAACAAATAAGCACAGTTGTCATATTCGATGATGACACAGTTGTTTCATTTGATGATCCTATTGAGAATGATGAACATGATAATTTAGAACAACATGAACCATCATTTGATCCAGACCCTGACCTAATATTGTTATCTAAACAACTGGATGCTCAACGATTGCAAATAATAAAATGCAACGAAATAAATAAAGTTTTAAAAGAACAAAATGCGTCACTTGCAAGAGATATTGAATGTTATAAAATTCAACTTTCAAATCAGGAAGAAAAGATTAAAAATGCAAAAAGTTTTGAAAATGCTTTTCAGGATTCTTACAATAAAGAACAAGATCTTCAACGGAAAATGCAAGATTTAATTAAGTCAAACAGAAAGTTGATTTCGAAACTTGAAAGTGAAAAGTGTGAATTGAAAATGCAAGTTGAACGTCTTCAAACAGAACTTTCAAAAACAGAAACAGAATTGTCAAGTTGTCCAAAAGATTTTTGTGAACATAAAATACGAAAAAGGAAGTATATCGATGACTTACTCGGTGATATTGTTGATCTTGAAAAACAACTCAAAGAATTTCGTAACATTGTTTACAAACACGGGAACTCTGTCACAACAATTCAGAAATTTACTTTAAAACCGAGACCCGGTACAGGATTTGCACTTGGCGATTACAATTCAATGTTTCTTCACACAGCATTCAAAGAAATTCCTAAAATTTACAGTATGGATTATTTGCTTGATGATACAATTGTGCGTGCTGTTGTTTTTGATACTGAGGAAGAAGAAGAACTTGAAGATGAGAGTCGGTCAAAAATGAGTAATGTTCAATATTGGACACCATATGACTATTCAAAAGCTCCAATTAAATTTGTTACTCAAAAAGACTTACCTGAGAAATCATGGTTTATCGAAGAGTCATATGTTTCATCTTCTAATGCAGCCCCTGTCCAAACTGTAGCACAAATAAATGGTCCTTTACCATCATCCGGTGAACTTTCACCCTTACCAAAAAATGTTCGTGTCTTAAATTATTTCAAAACCTTTATGGAAGACATCGAAATTTTGGAGGAAACAATTGAACGTAATTCTGAAATAAAAATTGAAACTTTTCAATCCGTTTACGAGCGAGAAAAGAGAGATATTTTTCAAAAACAAATGAAGCCAATTGTTCAACACCTCCGTCTATGTGCTACACGTTGGGATCAGGAACTTCAAAAGGAGGTCAAACATATGATAAACGTTTTCAATGAAACTGAAAAAGAAATTTTGGTTCAAAAGCAAAGAACTAGAGTTTTCAAAAATGATGCTGATCGACTCTTGGAACAAGTTCTCAATGCTGATATTTTGTCTGTTATCATGAATGATCTCTATAAATCTGGTACTTCTATGCTTATGGATGATCTTTGTGTTGATAATAATTTGTTGAATGAGGAAATTGAGACACTTAAACAGGAAAATGATAAGTTGAGAAAAAAGAATGATGATGTGACAAAACAGTTTTCAAAAGAAAATTTTCAACTCAAACAAAAGCTTGATTGGTGTCAAGCTCAGAGTCTTAATAAGGAATTGAAACTTCAAAGTCAAAATGTTTCTAACTCTTGTCAGCTTTGCAAAAACAGTGAGTCTTTCAAAAGTTTGTGTCTCAAATATGAGAAAGAAATTGCGGACTTAAAAATTGAAAACACCGAATGGCAACAAAACCGCGATGACATCAAATATTGCAATGGTTTACTCGAGTCTGAAATTCAGGATAAAAATCACATCATCATCGATTTAAAAGAGAAAGTTAGGCTACTTCAAAAAGGAAAGATGGTTGACACCACGGTGATAGCACCAGGAATGTATAAATTAGACAAAACGGAAAAAGGAAAGGTTGTTCTTAATACTAATGTTGATATCTCCATTTCTACAGGACTAGTCTCCACTACTAGCGTTAGCAGACCCAAGCGGAAAAGTAAAAAGAAGAATAGGATCTTGCAACGTAAGAGAGGACACCTAGAAGCTCAAGAAGTAGAAGACCAACTTAGGAATTTGAATAAAACTCATGTTGCATCAGATTTAGATTCTAATCTGGCAAATTGTAATCAAAATCTAAATGTAACGAATGATGAACCTTTGAATGTTTTGAATATTAATGCATCTTGTGTGTTTTGTCGTAAAAGCGTATCATCTGGTGATCATACAAAATGTTTAGCTAATTCTCTTCTAAATCGTCATAAGAAACGTAGGACACGCATTCCTTCTAGGCCCACTATTGCCTCTAAGTCTAACTTAGGAAAGCCGTCTTCTACGGTTTCTAATGAAGCTGAAGTTACCCCCATAGGTGCCAAGAACAAATCTAAGATTGAGCCAACGACTAGTGCATTTAACATTAAGAAAGCAAATACTAGTTGGAATTGGCAACGTTGGTTACAACACAAACCAGACTTTAAATGGATTCCTAAATTGTTGAATAAATGTGTTTCTAACCAACAGGAACCCGCACTGTCTTTGGGTTCCACCCTTACTTCTGTTCCATCTGTGTCCTCTTCTTGTGATGCAGGTGGTACAGATCATTCTCTGGATTGTTGATAGCGGATGCACCCGACATATGACAGGCAATCTCAAACTGTTGAAAAACTTTGTCTCAAAGTTCATTGGTACTGTCAGATTCGGGAATGATCATTACGCTTTAATCATGGGATATGGTGACTATGTAAGTGGGAACATCGAAATAAGTCGTGTTTATTATGTGGAAGGCCTTGGACACAACCTTTTCTCTGTTGGTCAATTCTGTGATGGGGATCTAGAAGTTGCATTTCGTGAGAAAACTTGCTTTGTTCGTGACTTACAAGGAAACGATCTTATGTCTGGCTCACGTGGCTCCAATCTTTATACTATATCAATGTCAGATATGATTGCAACATCTCCGATATGTCTTCTCTCCAAAGCAGAGTCAACTAAATCTTGGTTATGGCACAAACGTCTTTCGCACTTGAATTTCAAAACCATGACGGACCTTGCTCGTTATAAACTTGTTGATGGATTTCCAAGATTCCGTTTTACCAAAGATCACTTATGTTCAGCCTGTGAACAAGGAAAAAAGTACTCGTGCTCATTTCCCTTCTAAACCTGAACACAGTACGAATCATGTTCTGCAACTGCTTCATATGGATTTGTGTGGACCAATGCGTGTTCAAAGTATCAACGGTAAACGCTACATTCTTGTAATTGTGGATGATTATTCCAGATGGACTTGGGTTTATTTTCTACGAAGTAAAGATCAGGCTCCTTCAATGATCATCACCTTTCTCACAAAAATTCAAGTTCAGTTACGCAACACGGTCCGAATAGTCAGAACTGACAATGGAACTGAATTCAAGAATCAGACACTTAGGTCTTATTATGAGAAAGTGGGAATTGAACATCAAACATCTATTCCTAGAAGCCCAGAACAGAATGGAGTTGTTGAAAGACGCAACAGGACGTTAGTGGAAGCTGCTAGAACTATGTTGATTAATGCTCAATTACCAGATTACTTGTGGGCAGAAGCTGTTTCAACTGCATGTTATACTCAAAACCGTTGTATGATCACAAAACGTCATCGCAAAACACCATATCAAATTGTTCACAAAAGGAAACCAAACATCGATTACTTTCATGTTTTTGGAGCACTCTGTTATCCGAAAAATGATCGTGATGATTTAGGTAAACTTAAAGCAAAGGCTGACATCAGAGTGTTCGTTGGATATTGTGAAAATTCTAAAGGTTTTCGGATTTGGAATCGTCGTACTAGAGAAATTCAAGAAACCATTCACGCTAATTTTGATGAACTCACCCAGATGGCTTCTGAGCAACACAGCTTAGGACCCGAATTTAACCGTCTTAACTCTCCGGCATCTTCAGCTGAACCATTGCCACTTAACCGCAAAGAATTAGAAACCTTGTTTGCTCCACTATTTGATGACACAATTGAATACCGTCCTACTGAGGTCTCACCAAATTCCGTTGCTCAACCTGATAACATTCAAGTACCAGACTCACCTCAACAAACTACAACAAGTGTTGAGAGAGACGGCCCTCCAATTGTATCACCATCTACAGCAGAACAAACTGGTTCTAACTCCCGCCATCCAGCTGAAGATCCAACACCACTATCAGTTCCACAACCCGCAGAGCATGATCCTGATGCGTTCTTTAATCCGTTTGCACCAGCTACTACAGTTCCTGATATAGCTGAGTCGTCAACACGTAATCTGGATCCTGCTAACATGAGAGATACTTATCAACTACACCCTTCTACACACAAATGGACCCGAGACCATCCACTAGTTCATATTATTGGCCATCCAAATGCACCTGTTATGACAAGACAACGACTTCACACAGATGGAGAAACTTGTATCTATGCACTCACAGTTTGTCACGAAGAACCTAAGAACATCAAAGAAGCAATGACTTATGACAACTGGATTGAATCTATGCAAGAGGAATTTCAACAGTTCATACGATTAGAAGTCTGGGAATTGGTTGAAAGACCTGACGGAGTATTTGTCATCGGGTTAAAATGGATCTGGAAGAATAAGCTTGATGCTGAAGGGACTGTCATACGCAACAAATCACGTCTGGTAGCAAAAGGATATTCCCAACTGGAGGGACTTGATTTTGCTGAATCCTTTGCTCCAGTGGCTCGACATGAAGCTGTTCGGATCTTTTTGGCTTATGCTGCACACAGGAATATGGTGGTTTACCAAATGGATGTGAAGACAGCATTTCTTAATGGAGAACTCCGTGAAGAAGTTTATGTTAGCCAACCTGAAGGCTTCGTTGATCCTGAGCGTCCTAATCACGTTTACCGACTCAAAAAGGCACTCTACGGGCTCAAGCAAGCCCCACGGGCGTGGTATGACAAACTGTCCACTTTCTTACTGGCCAATAAATTTTCTAAAGGATCGGTGGATCCAACATTATTTACAAAAACCTACGGGGAGGACTTACTTGTTGTTCAAATATATGTCGATGACATCATTTTTGCCTCAACAAAAAGAAGTTACTCTAATGATTTTGCAAAATTAATGAAAGATAATTTTGAAATGTCCATGATGGGTGAACTTTCGTTCTTTTTAGGACTACAAGTTCATCAATCACCCCGTGGAATTTTTGTAAATCAATCCAAATATGCTCTTGAAATTTTGAAGAAACATGGAATGATGTCTTGTGATACTTATAATACACCAATGGGCTATACCACAAAACTAGATGTTGATTTACATGGGACTCCAGTTGACCCTACCAAATACCGAAGTATGATTAGGTCCCTCATGTATCTCACAGCTAGTAGACCTGATATAGTATTTGCTGTCTACATGTGCTCTCGCTATCAGTCCAGACCAACTGAAAAACACCTCAGTGAGGTCAAGAGAATCCTTCGATACATAAAGGGAACCATTAACTTGGGGATCTGGTATCCGAAGGATTCTGGCTTTGAACTAATTGCGTTTTCAGATGCTGACCATGCAGGATGTTTAGACACACGCAAAAGTACATCTGGTGGATTACAATTTCTTGGAGACAAACTTGTGTCATGGCAATCTAAGAAGCAGGACTGCACTTCACTGTCGTCTACAGAATCTGAATACGTAGCCATGTCTGCTTGTTGTGCTCAAGTCATCTGGATGAGATCATAACTTAAGGATTATGGCTACCTATTCAACAGGATTCCTATCTACTGTGATTCAAAGAGTGCAATTGCTATCTCCTGCAACACTGTACATCATTGCAAATCCAAACACATCGATCTCCGATATCACTTCATCAAAGAGCATGTGGAAAAGGGTACAGTTGAGCTTTATTTTGTTGGAACTGAGTACCAACTGGCGGACTTACTTACCAAATCCCTGGCACCATCCAGGTTTGCTAGTTTAGTTCACCAAATTGGTATGCGATGTTTGACTCCAGAGGATCTGGAAAAGTTTTTAAAACACAATTGATCGTCAAACATCAAAACTATCCTTGTACATATTTTTTCAAAAACAAAATACAAAAATATAAAACTTTCAAAAAAAAAAAAAAAAAAAAAAAAAATGCAAGTATAAACCACCTCTTTCAACACTATTTTTCTAAAATGTCTTCAATCATTTAAAACAAGTGTTGAGGGGGAGGAAAAGTTACGTTTTATTTCTCTAAAATAAAATATTTTGTCTTTTATACTTGCATTTTTAACAAAAATTAAAACATTTTCTTTAGTGTTGATTCAAAAAGATTTCGGGTTACTCTCCTTGACCAAAACCAAATAATCTTACCATGATCTAAGGTCGAGAGGGAGTACGACAAGTTGTTCTTATCATTTCTTGGAGTTAATATACGAATACTACATGTGTTAATGTGGTTAGGCATTAGGTTTAAATGTTTTGTTAGGTTAAGGGACTAAAATTATCACTTTGTGTAACTTGAATTAACCTCAGTCATAACAAGGTTTGACCACTCACAGTTACTTTTTCTGCAAAACATTAACTCTTTTCACCTACTCAATCAAACGACTCACAATCATTCTCTTGATCTAATCAACCATCCTTGAATCTGTAAGTGATATTATGTTTTGATCATGATTTAGAACTAAGGTTTTTAATTTTATAACAATCCAACGGCTCAATCTATCATAATCGATTAATTTGCCTTTTTGAGTTGTGCGTAGAATTCAAACCCAGAATTAAGTGATGTTTTTGATTGAATTTGTTGATGGGATTTGTTCATATGATGCTACTAAACATGTTAGTGAACTCCAATCTCACCCAGAATCATCAATTAAGTGATTTGAGTGATTTGGATATTAGGGTTCATACGTGTAGATTAGGGATTATTGATTATGGATGTTTTAATTGTGATTGATGATAGGGATAGGGTGTATTAGTGTTAAGGATCATATCCCTGTTGATTAATTGCATCACAAACGTGTCAGAATCATTTGTCTTTGATCTAGGGTTCGTATGTCACTAGCAGATTCTATCTTAAGATTTTGTGGATAATTTGTGTTGATATTTGAACCATATGATCCTTATGTAGTTAATATCACTTGCCCCATGTTAATTCTTACCCAGATTCATGTTTGAATATGTTTGTGATTAGTTGTTCATGCGTGTTTACGCGTTAAGTTGAATTTGGCATGTTTACGCGTTAAAATGAGTGAATTAAGGGTGTTGGGTTAATTATTGATCAGTGGTAATGTTTGTACACTTTCAGGAAACTAACAACTCGAATTCGAAAGGTGAATTTCTGGAAAATGGCATGTTTACGCGTTAAATGTTCATCCTACGCGTAAGATTGAATCTTACGCGTAAGATTCGACACGTGGACAAATTGTGTCTTGGATAAGACATAGTTTACGCATAAATGAAAATCTTACGCATAAGTTCTGACCTTACGCATAAGTCGAGAACTTACGCGTAAGTCATTACCTACGCATAAGTTACAATTTACGCCTAAGGGTAATCCTACGCGTAACTTCAATTTCTACGCCTAAGACTTATCTTATGCTTAAAATTGATCTTACGCGTAAGTTTCTCTTTACGCGTAATATTCTATCTTACGCGTAGATTTTGCACTTACGCATTATTTCTATACTTACGCTTAAGTCAGGTTACGCGTAAAGACAACTACTTACGCGTAAACTTGTCTAAATCCAAAATTTTTCTAAGTGTTGAAAATTTTCCAAATTGTAACTTCTTGTAAATAATAAACTTATGTTGTAACTGAATTGTTTTATGTTTCTACCAAGTAATATAACTCAAGTTTGTCATATATCAAAAGTTTTCACTCACACAAAATCCCACTGATCAATGTAAAACATGCAAATCAATATACACACATCTTAAATGAATGTCTATGCTAACATCTTCAACAATTGCTATGTTTGTGTGTGTGTATGATCTATTCAGATGGCAGAACACAACGACATTCCATACGGACCAGAGCCTGAACCCATACGTGCATGGGAAGACACCTTTCCTGAGAACTACTCCAGAAAGATCGGAAAGAACAACCTGAGAGTCAACTTCAACAAAATTACATGCAATGAGTCCTCTTGCCTTGTTGCAGTAGATGCTCTTATCTATCACCCATGCAAAGTTCTACTCACCAAATCTGCTGCAGTGGCATGCTTCTACATACATCAGTTTTGGCACACACTTCACTTGGACCTCCTTGAAGAATCCTTTACTTGTATGCTTCACATGAGACAAGTCACGGTCGACAAGGATCTTCTCCGTAGTGTTCTTGGACTTCCCGAACTTGAACCTAATGAAGAATACGACCAAGTTCCCAGTGAAGAAGAATTGATAGAATGGCTGAGAGATATTGGGTATGATGAGTCTGAAGGGGTAATGACTAGGCACTCTAAGGTCAATATCAGATTTCTTCCACAGCCTTGGAGAACTCTCTACATCATCATTGCCAAGTCACTATCAGGCAGAGACACAGGCCATGAACACCCTAAGCTCCAACATCTCAAGCTGTTTTGGGCTATTGCTAATGTCAAGAAAGTTGATTATGCCAGCATTATCTGGGAAGACATTGTGTGGCACATACAACACAAGACGACCAATATTCCATTCGTCCGCTTCACCAAGCTTCTCATTGCAAGCTTCCTCCATGAATATGATGACATACCTCAAAGACTGAATGATGAGTTTCAGCACACATACAAGAATGAGGACACACTTAAGGTCATCAAGAGAATGGATACTAGTATAAGGAAACAAGGAAAGAAACTTCCTGATTGCCTTCTGACTAAGAAGGTTCAAGAATGCAATAACTACAAGTACTACCTTCAAGCTCTTGAAGCAGATAAAGTTGGGTTCTTGGACGAAGCTGTTCTACCGTCATACATGCAGAAGAAGAAAGGTAGCAAATCTGGCAGCTCAGAAAGTTCTACCAAGACCAAACCTAAGAAAAGGGGATCACTTAAGATCAGAATTCCTGCAAAGAAACCAACTGCGGAACCTGGGTGGTTTCCCTCATCACAACCTTCTCCAAAACCTGCTGACTCTGAACAAACCGAATCCGACGAAGGTCCGATTTACAGTGAAGCCTATGCCAATATCACCAAGAAAGTCAATCTTGATGAAATTGACGATAAGGATTTGACATTCGAAGATTGGGAAACTAACATTGATGAGTTTGCCGATAATGCTGTTTACCCAGCATATCTCAATCAAAGACCTTTCACCAAAGCACAGACAATGCTGGAAGAAGAAAGGATCAGAAAGGAAAAGATGAAGGAACCAGTTACAGCTGTACAAGAACCTGAAGGACTTTCAGTTGAAGAAGAAAATGAAAGGACTCTCAAACTTGGTCTCCTCCACAGCCGAATCGACACCTTCAGTGCTGATATACCACCACCTCCAGTGCTCTCCCAAACCACCACCGAGGCTGGCACTTCAAGCAGCATTCCTGAGCCTACCACTGAGATCCATACTGACTTAGTAGTTTATGATAATCCCTCAGTATCTCCCACTGATGTTGAGATGACTACAGCAATGGGAGAGGAAGGAGAAGATGATCCCATGGACACTGATGCTCCAAGACTTATGTCCATGGAAGAAATGGAGCGTAGAGAACGGGCTCAGGAAGAAGAATTGAAGAAGAAGCAAGAAGCTGAGGAGGCCAGGCTTGAAGAGATTGCTCATGCTAAACTGGAAGCAACAATCAGAATGGAAGAAAGCAGGAAAGCTGAGGAAGCAGCCAAACTGGCTGAAGAGAAATTAAAGAAAGAAGAAGAAGCCAGGGTTGCTGAAGAGCTAAGACTGAAAGCTGAAGCTGATAAACTGGCAGAAGAACTAAGGGTGAAAGAAGAAGCAACCAAAGAAAAGGAAGTTGTACAAGCCGAACCGCAGAAAAGAGATGACAAAGACACTACCACCATCATTGAATCCTCACAGTCATCTCCTCCTGCTTCTGAATCAACACATGACAAATCGATCAAGAAACCTAGCTCCAAAGCCTCTGCTGCATCAAAGTTACTCAAGTCAGCTTTCAAAAGAGTACATGAAAAGAAGAGAAGCAGATTGGAAGATCAGGTTGCAACACTTGTAACCCAAGTTGCTGAATTGACGAAGCTGAACTCGAACGTCCAAGAGCTACAAGACAAAGTTGATACTTTCTTAGCTAAAGACGTACAAGAGAACTTGGAAGCCGCTCTAGCAGCTCAAGCACAAGAATACATGGCACAACACTTAGTTGCTGAGCTGAAAGATCTGCTGGCACCAATGAGAGACGAACTCACCAAGTTCACTGAGCAAGCAGTCAAGAAAGTTATCCGATCAACAACCTTCACTCTTCGTGCCGACAAGTCCACTGCTCCTCTACCAGGTCTATCTCTAGATGATCTGGAAGCTCAACTCTTAGAAAAGCTGGCAAACAAGTTCACCTTGACTCCTGAAGAAGCAAAAGTCCTGGAAGCACTGAAGGACAAGATGAACAAAGAGACATGCAGCACAGAGGCAGATAAGCTGAAGCGTCAAAGAGATGATGAAGACAGGGATCCCAATTCACAGGCTAAGAAACAAAAACAAGCCGAAGGACCCTCATCTCGAACACCGGTCATTCCCCCTACCACTACAACCTCCACACACCAACCGAAGGCATCAGGTTCTGCCCCCAAAGAACACGATCACTTCGAATACACCGGTGGTGACGACATTCCTCAAACTGATGACGTTCCAGAACCATCAACCAAGAAGAAGAAAGAAAGAAAGGAAAGGAAAACATCACCAACCCAAGCCGGACACCTCATCTAAAGAAAAGGAACCCAAGAAACCCAAAACCGTCCTTCAATGGCTCGATAAAGATGAGACTGCCGAGTATTCCTGGTTTGAGAAGATGATTAATTCCCAACCACCACTGGAAGACAATCAGGAACCACAAGATGGTCGTACAGTGGAATATGCTCAATTACTTCAGCACAAGTTCAAGATGAAAAAGATGAACAAAAAGGAGCTGCGCAGAATTAAGAATGAAGCATTTAATCTTCTCAGAGATCGGTCTGCAAACTCCATCGAGCTTGAGTATCATCTGGAAAATATCGCTCGAGCCATGTCAAGCGATATTGACTGGATTAATCCAGAATCTTTTGTTGACCCAGTCACGAAGAAGTCAGCACCTTACATCACCGACTGGTCAAAACCACTACCAATGATTGGGAGGCCCCAGGAACCAAAGATCCCATACAAGTTCTTCTTCAACACCGACTTGGAATTTCTGAAACTTGGCAGTGCTAATGAGAAGAAGTACGTTACCTCACTCGCCTTTCTCCCTGCTGCACGATATCTCAACAATGCCATCGAAGAAGAAGCTTCAGCATTATTCGTTGACAAACCTGTTGAATATGACCGGAATGCACTTTACGGTATTCATCACTGGCCAGCAAACCGGGCACAATACTATCGAAGCAGCAGACTGAACCAAACAATGGGCGAAGTGACAAGTGATCTGAAGATTGTCTCAATTCAGTTCATCTCAACTGTCACTCACTTCGGGTACCCATTCCTCAGCAAAATTACACTGAAAAGGCTTGATGAAAAGGAGTACGACATTTCCGAGTCAGACTTTCCACGCCTACTTCTCAATGATATCGAAGACCTGTACCTGCTCAAAGTGCAAGGAAAGCTCTGTGGTTTACCGAAAAACATACAACTTGCCTTCATCCAAGCACTCCTCATTTATATCAGGCAAATCATAATCAGAGAACGAGTCGAAGATCTTCAATTAGGAGTGGAAAGTTACCAGAAGAAGCTCAATCTCACCAAACCAAACATGTTCGACATCCCCAACCTTCAACATCTGCCTCAGTACACCCTGCTCAAGCATCCTTTCGGGTTCACCTACCGCAGCATTAATGGTCGCAACTGCTTCATGGCTTACACCGAAGTTCAGAAGTTCTGTGATGAAACGTTAAAGTTCGTCAGAGACGGCATCAAAAGCAGAGTAGATGACATTGCTTTGGGTAAATCGAAACGGTGGAATACGACAGAAGTTAGGGATGCCCGCAGATTCATCTCAAGGATCGAGAACCGCTTAAGGCGCAGGGATCAGTTTCGAAGGTTGGAAAGCTATGTGGGAGGTAGACAGAAATTTCCGGTGTTGACATTTCAGAGACCTGATTGGTAGATCATTGTAAGAAATTTGATTTGATTTGTCAATAATTTACTTCATAATGGCTTGTGCACGCATTACAGTGCACAACCCGAACTTGTAAAGAAAGGACCCTGAGGTACGCATCAGTGCCTCAATCCTAAATATAAGGAGCGAAGGCTTTTTACTTTTGAGTAGAATTAATCAAACATTTATGATTTTTCATAATTCTGCTCAAAAGGACAAGTATTTCACCTCAATAAGACCTAATCACTTGTTGAGGGGGAGCACTTGTCAAAACAAAATACTTTGCTCAAAAAATCAAAAGTTCTTTGTGAATCTCCCCGTTAGACTCAAAAGGCATATTTTAATCAAATGTTTGTCAAAAAACACCATTTTATATGCTATTTTTGAGGGGGAGAAAATGAAAAAGTGATTAAAATATACGAAGTCAAAGCTAAAAGGTTGTATCATGTGCGAGCTAGACTCAGTAATGACCCAGGAATTGACGAGACAACAAAAGTTAGTAACATCGAAAAGACTTATCCTCGACGGGTAATAACATCAAGTTAGTTACTAGAGCTAGTTGTCACCTAAAAGCTGACAATGGAACTCTTTAACTAACCACGTAAGCGTGTCTCGAAAAGGATATGTCTTAGTAGAAATGTACCGTCTCGAGAAGCTTTCTGTGAACTTGATCAGGCCGGGTAATAACTTCAATCTAGTCTAACTAGTGATGTAAGCGTGTCTCGAATCGGTCTTGTTCACGGAAAGTGGATCAATTCAAAAGTGCTTGCTCCTCCCGCATGTGCAAATTTATTAAATACTTATGAGCACATGTGCAGGGGGAGCCCTTCAAAAGTGTACACAAAACTCTCAAAGTGTTAACCAAAATACTTGATTATTACAAACACTTTGAGAGATTTTCAATCAAAGGTTTCTTGGCTACTGTCGGAGTTATAAGGTGACTAAGATAGGAATATCCGTCCTATGATCCGCCAGAGCCGGAGGGATCTACCCAAGGACATCTCCCATAGTTAGAATTAGAAGTCCTTAGGTATGATGCGAAAAAAAAGGAGAAATGAATGAAAGGGAAAGAAGGAGTTGAAGAATTAAAAAGAAAAGTAAAGAAAAGGGTGAAAAGAAATAGCCCTCCATATGTTCAACCTTAGGGCAGACACCGGGTTCAATACGTATGCTACTGGCAGTTGCAAAAGACAACACCGGTATTGAAGATTAAGCCGTCATGGACCCAGTGACGCAATGCACTAAACCTTCTTAACCACTCAAGTTCTCTTAAAAGAACTTGTTTCATTCTCACGGGGAACCTGCGTAACCTATCGACCCATCTATTAGAGACGGTTGATATTGAAGCAGGAGACTCATCCCCAGTCTCCGCATAGGAAACCTAGGTGTGCACTTATAGAGTCTAGAGCCTCGAGATACATCAAAGATCTCTTAGGAACACTTAGTCTTTCTACAGCTGGTGTTCTACATCAATGGGCATCAGTTGTAAACTATCGAGTCCTTCGCAGATCTTAGCAATCTGCCGAGAACGTTTATGAGAGGATTACTTAGGTATTTCTCAATGATTGAACGGAAATCCTGCCAGGGTCAACATCAAACAGCCCTGACAGCAGGTCACTTCGGTAACCCCACAAGGGTTACGCTTAGTGTTTGCGGTGGTTCCATCCCGGTCTACAGTCGTGGAGTGATCCCCAGCGACTCACCCAGTCATTGAGCTACTTAGTAGGTCTCGTAAGCTCCTTCGGGAGTATCTGATATGGGAACGGCCTGGATAAGGATTAGAAGGATTCTTCACAATATGCTGTTGATGAGCTCTAATTCCTTATCCGTAAGTACCGGTTGTTTTATTGCTAACTGTTTACTCGCAGGTACTTAACAAGAAAATAAACTACTTCTCAAAAAATAACATTATACTCCTATGAAACCAAATCACTTCCTACCAAGACCTTGGAGCTTGAAATTCCCAGGACGATCGTAGAACTGATCCACATAGTTATCATAATCATAGTCATCATAATCATCTTCACGATCATGACCACCACCAAATGGGTTTGCCGACTCATCAAAAGTGTTCAAAACATCCTCATCATCCCTGTCAGAAACAACAATCTCTCCCACCTTAGAGAATGGGTTACCCCTATTAGTAGTAGAAGAAGACGGAGCCGGATAATCAACCTTTTTAATACGATGACCATCATCATCCACGAGAGTACCTTTCCCGTCAATAAGTAACTTTTCAAGCTCTCCAATTTTATCAACAATAGAAGTAGGCTTACGAGCCCCAACAGAAGAGCTTACCTTGCTAGCCTCGACCTGCTCCTTCTCTTTCACAACACTCACATCTTGAAGTCAAAGAAAGCTCCCCCAAAAGATCTTAACAACATAAAGTTCAAAGAAAGATTCTACACCAATAAGAAGAATCTACAAAGTATAATGACAAAGATCTCAAAGCATGAAAAGGAACTTCTTGTTTGTAAAAGTCAAAGTCCAAAGATGTATGAGTATGTTGGAATGGCGGACAACCACCTCAGACGCAGAAGTGACGAACGGCAGACAACTTCATAAGTTATTCACTACATCATCATCAAAGAACAAAGACAAAGGGCAAAATACTTTCATTATCATTCACTCATTTTGAAGACGTCTAGAGTTTTACATGTCACAAGTCAACGACAAAGATGAAGACGTCAAGCAACCGTGATGAACGACCCTTAGGGGGAGATTGTTGGGATCATACTTTAGTATTTAGTCAAGTCTCGGTCATTACATTTTGTAATAGGTTGCTTTAGTATTTATTTCATTTTGTTTAAGTTAATGGGCAACATGTAAAAGCCCATAAGGCCTTAAAGCCCATGAAATTAAGGATAAGGGAGGAAGGGAGTGTTGCCCTAACTCCTCCCTTATAAATAGAGAGCTTATGTTAACATTTCATTTGTTGGTTATTTGATTACCTTAAGGAAACTCTTGCACTTTCACCTTTCATATTGTCTCATAATCAACCAATCTCATTTCTCATCTTATTTCTTCTTATATCATACTTGTGTTTACTAAATGGTGACCTAACATACCCTTTCCTGTCCAAATTCACCCGATCACAAACCCGTTTATTAACCATCACACCTCGTCGGGACATAACGACCCGGGGAAACCACTATATTCCGTGGAGCATTGAGCCTTAGGAGTTTGACTTGTTTGACCACATCCGTGGTTGAATTTAGTTGACTGCTTTTGCCTCAATCAATTTTTGGCGCCGCTGCCGGGGAGGTTGTGCGCGTATTTTAAACGGTTTTGCGTATTAGTGAACCTGGATATACATCCATTGTATATTTACCATCCTTGTGTATATATTCACTCTGTTCCCGAAAACTTTGTAAAATTAGTTTTCAACGAACACAAAAAACCCAAAAATATTTTTCCTTACCCTCTATCCATTTGATTCTACCATCTTATACCCATCTCATGATTCAACGACTCTTCAAAATTTTCCAATTACCCATCACATTCATACGAGCAAGAATCATATTATCCATACCACAATGATTGTTCGTATCAAAATACACCAAACTTTTCGTGTGAATATTGTGGAGGTCCTCACCAAGGTTTTGATTGTCAAAATAATCAAAATTTTGGTTACGACCAATATCCATACAATTCACCAAACCAGACTCAACAGTTTAACTGTTGTGAGTACTGTGGTGGCCCACACTACAGTTCTGATTGTCAATCGGGCAACACGCTTGTCTATGAGCAGTTTCCTGATAACAATTATGACTCTAGCACATACGACCCATAGCCACATCAGTCTTACTGTTGTGAAAATTGTGGAGGTCCTCACTTTAGCTCGGATTGTCAAACAGGGAATCCATTTCCTTGTAACAATTATGACTATTCATGTCAAGACCCACCTCCACAAGACCCAATTACCCAAGCAACCCCTCAATTCCCACAAGACCTTTGTGATAAGGTTCTTGAAGCATTTAAAAAATTTAAGGAGGGGTTGGCTACTACATCGTTTCAAGAATCTCGTGAAAAATCAATGGCAGAATTACTTGCTAAAGAACGAGATGCTAGAAACGAAATGAGCATGGAAGAATTACTTGCTGAGCAAAGAGCGGCTAAAATACGTGCCAATCTTCGCTATGCTGCTCTATATGATGATGATGATGATAGTGATGATGATGAAGATAACATTGTTATTATTCAAAAAGATTCATCATTTTCATCTGTTGTGATTCTTTCCATGGAGAATCAGGGAGAAAATAATGTGACGGAGTCACTAGCCGTTGAACAAATGGAACTTGAAAATTCCATGAATGCTAGCTCCTCTCATCTCCCTCAATCTGTTGTTATCACACCTGAAGTTCACACTCACTCTCTGAACATGGGGGATGAGCATCTTAGCGCTATTCCTAATAAGGAATCGGACGAATTAATAAAGTCTAGTGTTGATATCCTTGTCCCAATCCCGAGAGAGTCACAGGGAACTTTGGATCATGTGTGTGATTTACCTTTCCCCATTGAGTGTCCTAAAGATCAATTTGAGACTTTCTCAGATTTTAGCGATGATTGTATATCTTATGGAGACATCGAGTATGTTGAGGCGTCAGTTCCACATTCTGATGCTGATCATCTTCTTGAGGAGTTCGCTGATGAACTTGCTCACATCGATCCACTTTCATTGGAAAGTGATGATGGTCTCCTTGACTTCGAAGCCGATCTGGGAGAAATTGAAAGTCTCCTTTATCATGATCCGTCACTCACTTCTTATCCCGACAATCCAATAGAGAATGTTAATCTCTTTGTTCCCGAAAAATTCAATACGACTCTCACCAATCCTCTATTTGAATTTGAATCTGAATTCACTATGATTTCTAACAATCCAATCTTTGATGAGGATTGTGATGAGTCTATTCCGGAACATGAGTTCACAGATTCACATCTTGTGAATGATTCTCTTCATGAGGAGTTCTCCGGTGAACTCACTCATCATGTCATGACTCCTCCGGAGTTTGATATCCCGGGGGGAGATGCACTCAATCATGAGGATTTGCAAATTCCCACCCACCCTCCCGGGTTGTTTACGAGCTTACCCTTTGAAATCCAAACTCAGGCTATTGAGCCTCCTCTCGAGGAAGAAGATCAAATCATGCTTTTTATCATGGTTTTCTTCCTTTTCTTCACCTACAGGGTGACTTCTCTTGTTCTTCACTCCTTCGGGAATGAGGACACTATATTTGATCCCGGCATTTTCATGTATCATTATCTTGAGCCGGATACTTATCTCTTCGGTGTGGAACTTTCACGTGCTTCAAATGTTTGTCCAAACATCTTGAATGAAAGTCCGATTGAGATTGTTTCTTCCACATCATGCTTCCCCAAGGACAAATGAATTCGGGGTCGAGTCACGCTAGCGACTCGGTAAACAAAAACAGAGCATGCTTATAGGGTTTTCACCCTAAGTGTGGGGGAGTCCCCCATGCTATGATTAGAAAAGTGAAAAACAAAATGGTGTTTTCCACGCTTAGCTTGTAATGTTGCCCTTTTACGTTCAAAATGTCGGCATAATAGCCGGGATTTTGAATATTGAGGACAATATTCATCCTAAGTGTGGGGGGTATTTCGCTATTCTAGCGAATTTTATCACATTTTACTATATAATACCCCCGTTTTAGCCAAAATTTCAAAAAATTTTCAAAAATTTTTCACTAAAGTTTCAAAATTTTTGTGGTAATCAGTCCGCCTTGTCTAAGCGACAAAAGGGATTGGCTAGTCTAGGAGCAAACGGCTCTTGGTAAAGACATCTCAAATCCGTTTATGGCTTGCAATTTGCCCAAAATTGTATGGTTCATCAACTCCCCAAAAACAAATGAGTTGGATAGCCCGCAAGATTATGGCTTGTGGTAAAGGCCGTGGAAAAACCATAATTGGTAATCAGCTCACCAAGATGTTGACTATTCCATCAAGAGCTGGCTAGTCCAGAAGCAAACGGCTTTTGGTAAAGACAAATCAAATCCGTTGACAGCTGGTGGTTTGCTCAAAATCACACGGTTATCAGGTGTGCCACAGTTCTTACACCTGGCTACTCCAGAAGTGATGGCTTTTGGTAAAGAATTTAAAATCCATCAAGTTTTCCAAAAATATTGCTAGGGACTAGCAATAGTTTAGTGTGGGGGATTGATGAGTGCGCAAACACTCATCATTTTTATCGTATTTAAACTGCCAAAACATACAAAAATAATCGAAAAGTAATCAAAATACTTAAATTATCCCAGGGATTGTGTTTTATGTGTTTTAAATGCAAAACGAGCAAAAACAGATGAAAAATGATCAAAGTTTGCAATATTAGCAGTTTCAGTCCCCCAAGTTTCAAAATTTGTCAGAAATAGTCCCTATGCATTTATTTTGAAATAAAAGTCAACCCAAGTCCCTAAAAAATCAAAAGTTATCAAAAACGGACTTTGGGTGATAAATTTGGAAAAATTACATGTTTGGTCCCTGGAGTTTGAAATTTTGCAAAAACAGTCCCTGGGAATTTTGAAAATAAAAAATTTGCAAAAATGGGTTTTGGAATAGTGAACTTGGCAATATTTGTCCTTGGTGGTACCTTGGGAGAATTACAATTTCAGTCCCTTGTGTTTGTAAAATTACAAAGTTAGTCCTTGTGTGCAACTATATTACCAACCGGATCCTTAGTTAAATTACACCCAAAACAAACCAAACCCAATTCAAACTCCAAGCCCACCCATCTTACCCAAGCCCATTACCCCTCACAAACTACCACAGCCCACCTCCCTTTTAATATTCACTCACTCCCATTTTTAATAAAATTCCCCAGTCAACCCTCTCCATTGACCACCCATTCCCACTCCCCTCCAAAACCAAACCTGCCATCCCCATCATCATCCCTAACCTATACTCCCCTGCTACACACTCAACCCCTCACCCTTATCACACCAAACAACAACTACAAGCCAATAATACACCTCTGGCACCAATAACCAAGAAGAAACGGCCAAAAGAATTTTGGCGCCAAAATATTAAACGGCCTAGATTAAATCTTTTTCATCCTTTGGTCAAGGTTGTTGCTGGGAAGTGACAAGTGGGGTCTGGAAACCCTAATGGCTCATTATAAAAGAAGAAGAATGGAAGCTGAGATGGAGTTAGTTTTTAGTTTTTAGTTTTAATTTAATTAGGATAGAATAGAAATTAGTGGTGAGAATCATGTAATTCCTTCTCTTAGTTTCCTTCCTGTTTTAATATCTATTTCTTTTTGTAATTCTGAAGTTCAAATTTAATTGAAGTTGTTTTTAAGTTATTTCCAATTTGCAATTTTACTCACAATATTTAAGTTCTTGCATTTTACTTTATACACTGTTTTGTTGATCTCAGAATCTTAATTTAAGCTTGTTAGAATTGTTTGAACCAAAAGAAAAGTAATATTCAGAAAAGAAAAAAAAAAGGGAAATTCAAGAAAAAAAAATAAGAAGTGTGGAAGAAGAAGAAGAAGAAAGTAGCAGAAGCATCAATGGAGATTGGGTTAGAGTCTCATGGGAGACAGTAGGTTGGTTCTTGTGCTCTAAGTTCTCAGACTTACCCAGTTAAACGCCTAGTAAGAATTTTTATACCATGCTTCATTATATGAGTTCTTAGTGTTAACTATTGCCATTAATTGTTCCAGCTTGTTTATTTAGGCTCTAACTAACTTAGTATAACATAATTAGTGAAGTTTAGGTGTTAAAGTAATCAATTGTTTTGGAATTCCTCAGAATAGTCTAGATTAGGGGTGTTTGGTTCAGTGGGTTCTCAGTGACCCATGGTGTTCCAATGTTTGAGTTTGGGCTAGATAGCATTCTTTAGGATCACACAAGTAGTTAATGCATTAGTTTGGTAACTTTTGCATTCAAGGTCAAAATTAGAATCTTACCTCATTTCTGCTTGCATATTGGGTACCTGCTGCTATCATCCTTGAAACTTGTTAGTTTTAGATTGAACTTAGAATAATTAGGACATAAATTAGCTTAATATTACAGGTAGAATTGGTAGAGACCAACAGAAATTCACATTAGTCAAAGCCTCACTCACATTCAAAAGTCAAACAAAGTAGTACTGAGTAGTTGTTCACATCTTTGAGAGTATTTCTAAGGTTCAAATTTTAACTGGAAATAGATTTAGGTTGTTGATTTATAGTCTTTGTTAGCTTGTGATTTATAATCAAGGAGAATATCAGGGTTTGGAATCCTTTTGCTTCATGAAAATTAAGCTCAAAATGGCTTGGTGGTACTGGTATTCCCCTGCACCAGGGCAGGGTGCTCACTGAGCCACCATCCACAAGCTCATTGTGAGCTTCTGACTTGAGCATTGACCTTGAGTCTTGGAGGTTTTGAAAGCCTGTTAGGCTGCTTTGTTAGTTATATATTTGGTCTGAACTCATTAGCTTACCTCCACTGCTTATTCAGGTCCTCAAAACAGCTCTCAGGTCTTGTTTCCTTGGTACATCAGTCATCTTTTGCTATTTTTTGTGCTATTTGTGTTATCTAATGCCTGTTGCTCATTTCCTTCTGTTTTTTTTAGAATAGATGTATTAGATTACTTAGGTGTGTTAGCTTATGGTGGAACTGCCTGGGCATAAGCCCCTGGATACACTCCATTTGACCACCAATTAGGTATGCTGCAAGGGGTGTTTGGTTCAAGCTCTAGTTCATAGTAATTGTACTTAATTTGGGCCAAGTTTGCTTAGTTCACATAACTCAAGTAGTATACAGTCCAAAGCAATCAAATCCTAGGTCATTTTAACTTAAAAAGTCAAAACTAGATTTGATACAATTTCAAATCTGTGTAAGTGTCAATCTGCCTAGGATTTTGTAATCAAGAGGTTAATTTAGTGTTCAAGATTACATATACATTGTTTAAACTTGTTCAATTGACATCAATAAACAGATTGAATCATTGGAAACTCACCTTGGTCAAAGATATTTGCAACTCACAAAGTCATCAAGCACTGTTCATTCTGCATATACCCAGTCTTATTGCATGCTGAACTTTGATAAAATTGAGTTAGCAATTGAGTGATTGGCATAGGGCTTTTGGTATTTTTGTAATCTCTGGTTGCTCAGCTTTCCATAACTACTTTTGGTTTTAAAATTGGTCAAAAAATAAGCTAGTTATAAGCTGTTGAAAAGTTGTCTTTGAAACTGCAAGTTCATTAAGCTGTTTGATCATACTTGTGCTTTTCTGCTTATCCATTGTGCTTATCTGTGATTTCTTTGCTTATTGGTGCTTATATAAGTAGTATCTTTGGTCTGTGAAAGTTTAGATTTAATTGCTTCTCATTTGCTTATTTTGTGCTTATTGGTAAACTGCTTATTAGACCATTAAGCACTTCCCAGCTTATTTTCATAACTTTGAAATTTTTCTTAGGATCTAAATAATATTTTAGATTTTTTGTGAAATTTTCATAATTTTCTGAGCTGTTTTGCTATTTTTCTTAATTTATTTTAATTTTTAATCATTTTTAAATAGTTTTTAATTAAGAAAAATCAATAAAAAATCGGAAAAAGCCTGAAAAAATCCAAAAACATTTTAGATAATTATTTTAAGTTATTTTAGATTTTTCCAAGTCAAGTTTGTATTTTTCTCATTTATATTTGCATTTTCTTTTATTTTAAATCATTTTAATTAGTAATTAATTCATAATAAATAGAGTTTTTATTGAAAAATAGATTTTCTTTTTTTTTTTAAATTTTCTTTTATCAGTAGGGTCATAAGAAAATTATTTGTAGGCTCGTAGGATTAGCGTAGCTTAAATTTCACGTTTTATTTTGCGCACTCGCGTTTATTTTGATTTTAATTCGCGTTTTATTTAAATAACTTTTACGTTTTTAAATTTAGGTTACGTTTGTAAAATTATTTTGTAAAATTAAGAAAAACCAAAAACATAAATAAAGTGATAGCTTCTATTTAAGCCGTTTTGGCTTATTTTTCTGCTTACGTATAAGCAAATTCTGATTTTAAGTTTTTAGATTGCGTTTTAAGTTAATTAGGTTTCACGTCATTGTAAATATAGTGTGTTTAAATCGTTCTCATTCTTATTCCATTAGTGTAATCATCACAACTCACTTATACCCTTTCCTGTCCAAATTCACCCGATCATAAACCCGTTTATTAACCATCACACCTCGTCGGGACATAACGACCCGGGGAAACCACTATATTCCGCGGAGCATTGAGCCTTAGGAGTTTGACTTGTTTGACCACATCCGTGGTTGAATTTAGTTGACTGCTTTTGCCTCAATCACCTCACTACCTTTAGGTAACGCTAAGATAGGAGCACTACACAACATCTCCTTGAGTAATTGAAATGCTTCCTCTTCCTTATCTCCCCATTCGTATTTAACACTCTTTTGAGTCAATTTGGTCAACGGTTTTGCTATCTTCGAAAATCCCTCAATGAATCTTCGGTAATAACCGGCTAATCCCAAAAATTGACGAACTTCAGTCGGGGTCGTTGGTGCAGCCCAATCTTTAATTGCTTCAATCTTAGCAGGATCTACATGAACTCCTTGTCTATCAATCACATGTCCCAAAAATTGTACCGTCGGAATCCAAAATTCACATTTAGAAAACTTGGCATATAGTTTCTCTTTCCTAAGCAATTCTAAGATAAGCCTTAGATGCTCCTCATGCTCCTTCTCACTCTTCGAATAAATTAGAAAGTCATCGATGAACACAATCACGAACTTATCTAAGTAAGGCTTACACACCCGATTCATGAGATCCATGAATACCGCCGGTGCGTTAGTCAACCCAAACGGCATCACCTGAAACTCGTAATGCCCGTAACGGGTTCTGAAAGCCGTTTTCGGAATATCTTCCTCGCGAACTCAAAGCTGATGATATCCCGATCTCAAATCGATCTTTGAATACACACTCGATCCTTGAAGCTGATCGAACAGGTCGTCGATCCTCGGTAACGGGTATCTATTCTTCACCGTTAACTTGTTCAACTCTCGATAATCAATACACATACGAAACGATCCATCCTTCTTCTTCACGAATAAGACTGGGGCTCCCCAAGGCGAAGAACTTGGTCTTAGAAATCCTTTTTCGGCTAACTCCGGTAGTTGTTTCGATAATTCTTCCAGTTCAGTAGGTGCAAGTCGGTAAGGCGCTCGTGCCACGGGTGCAGCACCAGGTATCAACTCAATCTGAAACTCTACTTGTCTAGTAGGCGGGATTCCCGGCAAATCATCGGGAAATACATCCGGAAAATCACGAACTATAGGCACATCTCCAATACATCTTTCCTTCTTCTCCTTCCCTCCTTTCTCAGAGATTTGAGCTAAGAAAAGGCAACATCCTTTTTCCATTAGCTTTGGTAACTTAGTGCACGAAATGACTGCTAACCTATATGGGCCTCTCAATTCCTTTCGATCTCCTGGTATATTTAGGATCCCCTTGCCGTAAGGCACACGCACGATCTTCTCATCGCAAAGTATATGAGCACGATACTTTAACAACCAATCCATACCAATAATGACATCAAAACTTCCTAAGGTGACGGGTAGAAGATCTATGTTGAAAGGACGATTCAGAAAATTTAACATGCAACCGCGAATGATAGTTGATGCGTAGGGATTGCACCAGGCTTTACCTCTCAAGGGATCTTGAGAAGCTTACAACCCCCACCAGGCAGTGTACCTGATCGATGTAGTATAGTATAATGACAAGTACTGGGGGATTGATCGTTCAGCTAGGAATAGTGTCGCTAGGATTAGAAAACCCAAAGACTAGGTCTAGAGATGAGGGATGATTCTTTTTGTATATTTATAATTTTTTAGAAAGCAAGTAAAAATCTCAGGTTTTAAGGAGTTGGGCGGAATTAGTTGCTATTCAACTAACCCAATACTAAAGATGCAATCAAAATAAAATACTAAAAATGAAAATAAACTAATTATACTAAAGTTGTGAGCAATATGTGGGAGAAATGTGTTTACTTAGATTTCACTACTCCCTAGATATCTTTTACACATTAATTACTTGTTATAGTTGCGTGGATGACGGATTGTATTCCTTATTACCATTCATGGGGTGGCGTACTTACTTCCCCAATCCTATGAGCGCCTACTTCACTCCTATGTCGAGCCGGCAAAGAAGCTCCTAACATGGGATCATTAGAATTTACTCATGCATTAAATACAACCAATAAAACCTAGTACACATCGGTTTATGTTTCCTAAGTACACAATGGAGATCTGCCAGTTTTCTTAAGCCTAACATTGAAATCATTCATCCAATACAACATAAACAAGTAATCAACACATAATTAATATCTAGGTTTCATTAGATCCAAGCAAACACAAGATAAATCTAGCCTAGCATGTTAAGATCAAGACAAGCACAAGATATAATCAACCTTCACATAGACATATTGATTGAATTAAGAGAAGACTTATCTCAATAGAACATGGAAGGATTCAAGGGGTGAAAACCCTTGAAAGTACTGTAAAATATGAGCTAGGGTTTACAAAGTTCGGCCCTAGTTTCTCCACACAAGTTCCTCTTTTTATGAGTGAAAAATAGAAAACTATATATAGAGTTTGATAGGTGACGGTGTCAAGAACAAATGTCTGACGCCGTCATCTCACCGCCAAATAGTTCCTCGGACTGCCTAGATCTGGGTCTGACGCCGTCATGTATTCTCCTTATGCAGGCCGTCACCAAATTAACTCTTGACGCCCTTGTTGTGACGCCGTCAGGTTTGCACTGGGTCGTCACCACTTTTACTCTTGACGCCATCATGGTTTTCCTCTTGACGCCGTTAGGTACTGTTCTCAGCATGGAAAATTAAGTCTTCGGCGTTTTCTTCACTTTTATGCTCCAAAAACGTCCAAAATGCCTTCTTTTCCAGAATTCACTCCCAAAGTACCTAAAATCACAAAAGGAATGATTTAGGGCAATATTTGATCAAATAAATTCCATTCCGGGCTTAAATGACCCCCTAAAAGTGGTTCATTTTTCGCCTCATCATATACCCTTACACTTGAGATTTGTTTGTCCTCAAGCAAATGCGCTTTTATTCTACTCAAAATACAAGTTAGGGGTCATTTAACACTAATATAAAAGTAATTACAACAAATAATCGTTCCACTAAAGACCAAAGACAAGCACGGAGGTCATATACTAGCACCTCACAAATAGTGTTTAGATAC
Source organism: Artemisia argyi (assembly GCA_030686995.1). Classification (NCBI taxonomy): domain Eukaryota; kingdom Viridiplantae; phylum Streptophyta; class Magnoliopsida; order Asterales; family Asteraceae; genus Artemisia; species Artemisia argyi. The sequence goes on along the minus strand of CM060690.1, from coordinate 172,110,842 downwards.
TCACGTCTCTCGGGTGTAATAAAGTAATATAACATTATGGAAATGGAAGATATCTCTCACTACCTGTCATAGCAAAATAGATTACCATAGGCTTGGGAAAGGATTAAACCTCCACCACATGGCGTAAGCACCTAGGATAAATGATGAGTGTCTAAATACTCATCATTTTATACTAATCTGAGCTGCCAAAACATACAAAAACACTCAAATATACATCAAAATACTTAAAATATCTTAGAGGTGTGTTTTATATGTTTCAAATGCAAAATATGCAAAAACAGATGAAAAACGTACAAAGTTTGCATAATTGGCAGTTTCAGTCCCTCAAGTTTCATAAATTGGCAAAACTAGTCCCTGGTTATTCTAAAAACTTGAAAAAGTCACCAAAGGTCCTTTTTAATCATAAAATTACATATTTAGTCCTTTGGTGCAAAGTTTCACAAAATTACAAGTTTAGTCCCTGTACTTTGCAAATTGACAGAAATGGTCCCTGGGATGTAAAAACTTTGAGAAAATCAATTTTGGTCCTTATACTAATAATCTTTTGCAGGAATGGTCCTTGGTATGAAGTTTGGTGAAATTACATAATCAGTCCCTGAAGTTTGGTGAATTGGCAAAAATAGTCCCCGGGAATTTCAATAGTGAAATTTATCAAAAATACCCGTGTACTATTTATTGGTGGCAAGATTAGTCCTTATGATAAACTTTGGAAAGTCACAAAATCAGACCCCTCAACTTTCAATAAATTACACATTTGGTCCTTGTGATTTCTACCTAAAACCAACCGGACCCTATTATTATTATTATTATTATTATCCAAAAACATTATCCAACCCAAACACCTACCCAAGCCCACCCTACTTCTTTTGGCCCAAAAATATTACCAGCCCACTCCAGGGTCAATGCCCGGTCAACACAATCAAAACACCACCCAGTCATCCCTTTTCCCTCCCAAACCACCTCACCACCACTGCAAACCATACCACCTGGTATTCCACCTCCACCTCATTACCCCAGCTGTCCAACCTTATCCCTCCACCTCCACAACACTCCAACAACCATTTAAAGCCCTAAAAACCGCTCCACGCAATACACTGTTGCCCCTTGACCCTTTGGCGCCAAGAAATAATTTAAACGGCCCGGATTGATTAGACCGTATCAATGGCTCACAATTGGTGGGAAACACCCCAGTGGGTCCCACAAACTCAGAAAAGGGCTACAAATGGGAAAAGAAGCAAAGGAAGAAAGATATTAGTTTAGTTAGTGTAGTTTTGGTATCGATTAGTGTAATTTCATCTTATTAGTGTAATTTAAAGCTTTTAAGCAATCAATTAAGTTGTTTCTATGTATCCTTAAACTTTTTAAGTAATCAATTTCAATTTTCAGTTGTTATCTCATTTTATGCCATTTTCAAGTTTGATAAAAATCTCAAAAAAGTTGTATGTTGTTAGTTGTTGTTGTTGTATGATTTCATAAGTTCATATAAGCTCTGACAAAGCTTTTATAAGCTTTTAGAAACCTTAAAATCAAGTCTAGTTTATAATTTAAAAAATACTCAAAAATACAAAGAAAATAGAATAATAAATAAGAAATCTGTGGTTATGATGATTGAGCATTGGACATGGTGTGTTTTGGATTGCCTCTGGGTTAGTAGTCTTGTGGAAGACTGTTAGGAAAGATCTTGGTCCATGGTTCATTGTTCTCAGTCCATTTCCCATTGTAAGCTATATCTCAATTTTTAGCTCATCTAGTTTTTATTGTTTCTTTAGTATAAATTTACTTCCAATAGTGTAATTGTCATCTACTTAATCTGTTTTAGTTATAAAATCAGTAGTTATAGTTTAGAAATCAAAAGTTTTAGTGTAAAAATAGTTATAAAGGAGTGTTTGGATTAGGGTATTTCACCCCTAGGTTCTAAGTTTCTGCTGTTGTTTTTGGTTCTTGCATGCTTAGTTAAGTGTTTTTAGGTCATAAGAAGTTAAAAACTCAGGTCTCAAGTAGTAGAAAGTCAAAATCAACTTCTAAATTCCTTGACAGTTAACTGTCAAGGATTTGTGATCTACAAATCATCATTTTACTTTATTAGTTGTAGTTTAAGCTCATAATAGGTCCTATATAGCTTATAATAACTTATTCAGCTTATAGGGATCACTAGAAAGTCACAAAAGTCAAACTAACAAGTTTTATCAAAAAGTCAATTTTGCTCTTCTCAGATTTTCTCAAATCTTGAGGGATTTTTATAGATTTGTGTATTGTGATTCAGGCTTTGTGCTTTTGTGGATTGGTAATCTACCACCTCAATTTCAATATCCCATCTGTGTTATATTTTTAAGAATTTTGTTGTGGGCCCCATCCCTGTCCAAAGTCACTTGCAGGGAACACCCTTGCCCTGTGCACCAGATATCAGGCCACCACCACAACTTTGTGGTGGTTTTGTGACCAACTCAGTGGGCCCCAGACCTCAAACTTAGGTTCTTACAACCCCCCTCCTAGTAGACTCTTAGGATTGACCACTAGTTTGACCTAGCACTCAGTGGACCCCACTTAGTTTTGGCCTTGATCTTTGTCCCTATTCTGTCTCAGAAGTGAAATAAGCAAAATGCTTATTTGTGTTTTGTGACTTATTCAGGTTGCTTATTTGGTTAAAAATTACTCAATATAGTTCATATAACTCTAAGGAACCAAGTTTTACCATAGTGGGTCCCAGACAAGCTCAGGTGAGCTTATTAGCTTAGTTGGTCAACTTTGGTCAACTGTTAGGGTTAGTAGCTTATATCTAGCTTATTAATAAGTTATAAAAATATTGTTTTTACAAAAGTTAGTTATATTTAGGTATAATTTAGTTTTATAAAAGAAAAATCCAGAAAATACAACATAAAAATAAGTGATAGTTTCTATTTAATTTAATTTAATTTTAATTTTCATTTTTAGATTTTAATTAAGTAATTTGTAATTTTATATTTTTATTAATTTCCTATTAGGTTAAAGTATTTTTAATAATTTCCTCAGATTTTTATTTTGTAATTTAGTATTTATTATAATTAATATTAGTTTATTTAGTAATTAATCAATAAATAAGTTATAAATAGCATAATTAATTTTTATATAGTAACACCTAGTTTTTATATTTTTCCTAGCTTCTAAATGTTATAAAATAGTTTTATAAATTTTTCCATAATTTTCTAAGTTGATTTAGTATTATTTGTAATTTAGAATAGTTTAATTAGTATAATTAATAAAAATAGTTTTTAATTAATTGAAAATTCATAAAAAGACAAAAAGATTTATTTTTATTTTTTATACTTTCTTCAAGTTCTAATTTAAGTTTAGAAATTATTTTTATAAGTTTTTAGTTTAATTTGTAGTATTTATAATTTTTAGTTTGATATAAATTAGTTTTAATTAAATAGTTAAATAGTTTTTAGTTAAATAATTAATAACAAATAATAAAATAATCTAGAAAATAGTTTTCTTTTTAATTTAATTTTATTTTAAGTTTAAGTTTATAGAATTTTCATTTTTAACCCTTATAGTTTATTTTTCCTTAAAACTCACCTTTTTCTCAGTACGCAATCGCGTCTGATTTTTAAATTGGTGTACGTTTATTCGTTTTAGATATCTAGGTTTTACGTAAGCATTCTAATAGTTTATTTAAGTTATAAAACCCTAGTGTAATCACACACACACCTTTATTCATATCCCTGTTCACATTCACTCGATCACAGATTCGTTTTTGATACCCTCACAACCTCGTTGGGACATTACGACCCGGGAAAACACTGTATTTCATGGAAGCATTTGCCTTGATTAGTTTGACTTTACTATTGACCATTCACAAGTGGTTGAGAAATAAAAGATAACTAGTTTAAGGCGAATCAAAATTTGGCGCCGCTGCCGGGGAGGTTGTGCGCTTATTCTAACGATTTTGCGTATTAGTGAATCTGGATATACATCCATTATATATTTTCCATATTTTATCCATATTTTTATAAAACAAAACACAAAAATATTCACCTTTACACCCCTACCTATTTGATTCTTCATTTCTCATCCCCAAAACCCTTTGATTCTACCTTCTTCCACTTGTCCCATAATTGATTATAATGGCATCTCTCGATGACGATTTCTTTAAACAAAAGGCCTTTAAAAGCGAAGTTGAAAAACTTATGGCCTTGTCAAAAATGTCGAGATGTCATGTTGATTATGATGGACCTTCGATTCCTATTCCCTCTCCGGTGAGGGAAAGAGATCATGAAACCGAGGTGACAAAGGACCTTGTACTTTCCTCTGACGATGGAGGTGCTAAATACGTCCAAACCACGGTTGTCCAAAACCCTGAGCTCACAAATGCTCCTAAACCTTCAAGAATCAATCCTGATCTTTCACGGTTTACGGTTAAAAGTTTGTCAAGCAAACATACAGAGCTTAGAGCAGTTACTGAAAAGAACAACTTACCTAATCTTCACATTTATCAAAAACAAAAACCCGAGACCATAACGGAAGTGGTGGAAATTCCTAGCTCTCAGAGCACACCACTTGTCCCACCTCCAGATTTTGTTCCTTGTGTCGGTTGTGGTGAGCCGCTTTTCGGTTTTCCATGTCGTTGGTGTACATGTGAACAATGTGGTAATGATATTCGAGATGGGAGTTGTTTGTTTTGTGGATCGAGTAATTCATTTGCTTATGATCCTAATCAAAACTCATTCAACAACTCCTCAAATTTTTCCAACTACCCATCACATTCATACGAGCAAGAATCATATTATCCAAATCTCAATGATGCTTCGTATCAAAATACACCAAGACAGACTCAGCAGTTTAACTGTTGTGAGTATTGTGGTGGTGCACACTACAGTTCTGATTGTCAATCAGGAGACACGCTTGTCTATGAGCAGGTTCCTAATAACAATTATGACTCAAACACATACGACTCACAGCCACATCAGTTCAACTGTTGTGAGTACTGTGGAGGTCCACACTTTAGCTCTGATTGTCAAACAAGGAATCCATTTCCTTGTAAGAATTACGACTATTCGTTTCAAGACCCACCTCCACAGTGCCAAATAATTCAAGCAACTCCTCACATCCAGCAAGACCCTTATATAGAGGTTCTTGAGAAACTCAAAGATCTTAAGGAGGAGTTGGCTAATATGTCGTCTCACAATACACCAAGTTCTTCTTGTGTATATTGTGGGGGTCCTCATAATGATGATCAATGTCAACCTTCCGGTTTTGACACATCCACACCCCCACAGTCTCCACTCACTCAATATTCTCGTGATAAATCTATCACAGAATTACTTGCTGAAAAACATGCTGCTAGAGACGAAAGAAGCATGGAAGAATTACTAGTCTTAGAACAAGCAGCTATAACACGTACCAAATTTCAAAATGCTGTTTTTCTCGATGATGAAAGTGATAATACCTCATCATGTTCATCAGTTGAGACTCCTTCCATGCATATACAAGGAGAAAAGAATATAACTGAATCACCAGCAGTAGAAATAATGGAACTTGTAGACTCCATTACTGCTAGTCCTTCTCATCTCCTTGAGTATGATGTTATCACACCCGAGGTTCCCACTCACTCTCTGAACATGGGGGACGAGCATCTTGACACTGTTCCTGCAAAGGAATCGGACGAATTCATAAAGTCTAGTGTTGAGAACCTTGTCCCAATCCCAAGTGAGTCACAAGGAATTCTTGATCATGTGTGTGATATTCCTCCCCCTCTTGTCTTTCCAAATAATCATACTGAGATGTTCTCTGATTCTGATGAGAACTATTCTTTATCTTGTGGAGACATAAGTTATGTGGGGGAATTACCTTCTGAGCTTGTCAACTCAGAAGAAGAGAATGAGGAAGAAATACACCAAGACGAATCTCTTCGTCTTACATTATTAAATGCTAATCTTCTCATTTCTAAAATCGAGGCTTTTAATGAAAAGCCTATTTCATCTCCTATCCCCGTCAAGGATAGTGAGGTTTTGATCAATGATTCTATTCCTGAATTGCAAACGTTCCATTTTGATCTTTCGGGAGAGAAGATAAGTGGTATCACCACTTCTCATTCTTATAATTCTCTTCCCGTTTATGAATCATTTACTTTTGAGGAGTTCCCCAATGAACTCACTCAAATCAATCCCGAATACGAATCATTCACCTTTGTGGAGTTCTCTTGTGAACTCACTCATATCATATCTCCACCGGAGTATGATAATTTCTATTTTGATCTAGACATACCCATAATATGTCTTGATCAAACGAGCTTAAATGAGGAGATTCATGAAACAATGAATTCTCCTATTGAAGATGAGGAATTAATCATGATTTTCATCATGACTTTCTTTCTTTTCTTCGTATATCCCGTGGCTTATCCTGTTCTTCACTCTTTCGGGAGTGAAGACATTATCTTTGACCCCGACATTCTCATTTATAAATTATGAGCCGGGTACTTGTCTCATCGGTGTGGAACTTTCACGTGCTTCAAATGTTTATCCAAACATCTTGAATGAAAGTCCGATGGAGATGGTTTCTTCCACTTACTTCCCCATAGATTTTTAAATTGCTTTTTCTCCAGGTCTGTTCAGGACCTCTTTATTACAGTTAACCGTTCACAAGCGGTTAGCTTGCGTGATAAACCTGACAGTTTGGGAGAAAAGGAATCAAATACGGGGTCGAGTCAAGCTAGTGACTCGGGAATCAAAAACATTAGCAAAAACATGGGTTTTCACCCGTGTGTAACACCCTAGTATGGGGGAGATGCCCCACATGTTGTATATATTTAAAAAAAAAAAATGTACATATAGTGATAGCTTCTATTTAAGAAGTGTTATCTAAAAAAATAATAATTGTATGTATATACATCTTAAATAAATAAAGGCTATGGAATATTTTCTTCTTACGTTCTAAGTGTCGGTTTAACACCCGGTGCTTTGAATATTGAGGACAATATTCAGTTCTAAGTGTGGGGGGAGATTCGTTATTCTAACGAATTTAAACACATGTTCCATCAAGAACCCCATTTTAGCCAAAATTTTAAAATTTTTTCTCACTTAGAACGCAATAAATGGTTATCAGTCCGCCATGTCTAACCCACATAAGGATTGGCTAATCCAGGAGCAAACGGCTCTTGGTAAAGATAACTCAAACCCGTTGATGGCTTGCAATTTGCCAAAAATTGTATGGTTCCTCAACTCCCCATCATCCTCAAAAGATAATGAGTTGGCTAGCCCGCAAGATTATGGCTTGTGGTAAAGGCAGTGGAAAAACCATAATTGGTAATCAGCTCACCAAGATGTTGACTATTCCATCAAGAGTTGGCTAGTCCAGAAGCAAACGGCTTTTGGTAAAGACAAATCAAATCCGTTGACAGCTGGTGATTTGCTCAAAATCACACGGTTATCAGGTGTGCCACAGTTCTTACACCTGGCTACTCCAGAAGTGATGGCTTTTGGTAAAGAGTTTTTCAAATCCATTAAGTTTTTCTCAAAAGATTGCTAGGGACTAGCAATAGTTTAGTGTGGGGGATTGATGAGTGTCTAAATACTCATCATTTTATACTAATCTGAGCTGCCAAAACATACAAAAACACTCAAATATACATCAAAATACTTAAAATATCTTAGAGGTGTGTTTTATATGTTTCAAATGCAAAATATGCAAAAACAGATGAAAAACGTACAAAGTTTGCATAATTGGCAGTTTCAGTCCCTCAAGTTTCATAAATTGGCAAAACTAGTCCCTGGTTATTCTAAAAACTTGAAAAAGTCACCAAAGGTCCTTTTTAATCATAAAATTACATATTTAGTCCTTTGGTGCAAAGTTTCACAAAATTACAAGTTTAGTCCCTGTACTTTGCAAATTGACAGAAATGGTCCCTGGGATGTAAAAACTTTGAGAAAATCAATTTTGGTCCTTATACTAATAATCTTTTGCAGGAATGGTCCTTGGTATGAAGTTTGGTGAAATTACATAATCAGTCCCTGAAGTTTGGTGAATTGGCAAAAATAGTCCCCGGGAATTTCAATAGTGAAATTTATCAAAAATACCCGTGTACTATTTATTGGTGGCAAGATTAGTCCTTATGATAAACTTTGGAAAGTCACAAAATCAGACCCCTCAACTTTCAATAAATTACACATTTGGTCCTTGTGATTTCTACCTAAAACCAACCGGACCCTATTATTATTATTATTATTATCCAAAAACATTATCCAACCCAAACACCTACCCAAGCCCACCCTACTTCTTTTGGCCCAAAAATATTACCAGCCCACTCCAGGGTCAATGCCCGGTCAACACAATCAAAACACCACCCAGTCATCCCTTTTCCCTCCCAAACCACCTCACCACCACTGCAAACCATACCACCTGGTATTCCACCTCCACCTCATCACCCCAGCTGTCCAACCTTATCCCTCCACCTCCACAACACTCCAACAACCATTTAAAGACCTAAAAACCGCTCCACGCAATACACTGTTGCCCCTTGACCCTTTGGCGCCAAGAAACAATTTAAACGGCCCGGATTGATTAGACCGTATCAATGGCTCACAATTGGTGGGAAACACCCCAGTGGGTCCCACAAACTCAGAAAAGGGCTACAAATGGGAAAAGAAGCAGAGGAAGAAAGATATTAGTTTAGTTAGTGTAGTTTTGGTATCGATTAGTGTAATTTCATCTTATTAGTGTAATTTAAAGCTTTTAAGCAATCAATTAAGTTGTTTCTATGTATCCTTAAACTTTTTAAGTAATCAATTTCAATTTTCAGTTGTTATCTCATTTTATGCCATTTTCAAGTTTGATAAAAATCTCAAAAAAGTTGTATGTTGTTAGTTGTTGTTGTTGTATGATTTCATAAGTTCATATAAGCTCTGACAAATCTTTTATAAGCTTTTAGAAACCTTAAAATCAAGTCTAGTTTATAATTTAAAAAATACTCAAAAATACAAAGAAAATAGAATAATAAATAAGAAATCTGTGGTTATGATGATTGAGCATTGGACATGGTGTGTTTTGGATTGCCTCTGGGTTAGTAGTCTTGTGGAAGACTGTTAGGAAAGATCTTGGTCCATGGTTCATTGTTCTCAGTCCATTTCCCATTGTAAGCTATATCTCAATTTTTAGCTCATCTAGTTTTTATTGTTTCTTTAGTATAAATTTACTTCCAATAGTGTAATTGTCATCTACTTAATCTGTTTTAGTTATAAAATCAGTAGTTATAGTTTAGAAATCAAAAGTTTTAGTGTAAAAATAGTTATAAAGGAGTGTTTGGATTAGGGTATTTCACCCCTAGGTTCTAAGTTTCTGCTGTTGTTTTTGGTTCTTGCATGCTTAGTTAAGTGTTTTTAGGTCATAAGAAGTTAAAAACTCAGGTCTCAAGTAGTAGAAAGTCAAAATCAACTTCTAAATTCCTTGACAGTTAACTGTCAAGGATTTGTGATCTACAAATCATCATTTTACTTTATTAGTTGTAGTTTAAGCTCATAATAGGTCCTATATAGCTTATAATAACTTATTCAGCTTATAGGGATCACTAGAAAGTCACAAAAGTCAAACTAACAAGTTTTATCAAAAAGTCAATTTTGCTCTTCTCAGATTTTCTCAAATCTTGAGAGATTTTTATAGATTTGTGTATTGTGATTCAGGCTTTGTGCTTTTGTGGATTGGTAATCTACCACCTCAATTTCAATATCCCATCTGTGTTATATTTTTAAGAATTTTGTTGTGGGCCCCATCCCTGTCCAAAGTCACTTGCAGGGAACACCCTTGCCCTGTGCACCAGATATCAGGCCACCACCACAACTTTGTGGTGGTTTTGTGACCACCTCAGTGGGCCCCAGACCTCAAACTTAGGTTCTTACAACCCCCCTCCTAGTATACTCTTAGGATTGACCACTAGTTTGACCTAGCACTCAGTGGACCCCACTTAGTTTTGGCCTTGATCTTTGTCCCTATTCTGTCTCAGAAGTGAAATAAGCAAAATGCTTATTTGTGTTTTGTGACTTATTCAGGTTGCTTATTTGGTTAAAACTTACTCAATATAGTTCATATAACTATAAGGAACCAAGTTTTACCATAGTGGGTCCCACACAAGCTCAGGTGAGCTTATTAGCTTAGTTGGTCAACTTTGGTCAACTGTTAGGGTTAGTAGCTTATATCTAGCTTATTAATAAGTTATAAAAATATTGTTTTTACAAAAGTTAGTTATATTTAGGTATAATTTAGTTTTATAAAAGAAAAATCCAGAAAATACAACATAAAAATAAGTGATAGTTTCTATTTAATTTAATTTAATTTTAATTTTCATTTTTAGATTTTAATTAAGTAATTTGTAATTTTATATTTTTATTAATTTCCTATTAGGTTAAAGTATTTTTAATAATTTCCTCAGATTTTTATTTTGTAATTTAGTATTTATTATAATTAATATTAGTTTATTTAGTAATTAATCAATAAATAAGTTATAAATAGCATAATTAATTTTTATATAGTAACACCTAGTTTTTATATTTTTCCTAGCTTCTAAATGTTATAAAATAGTTTTATAAATTTTTCCATAATTTTCTAAGTTGATTTAGTATTATTTGTAATTTAGAATAGTTTAATTAGTATAATTAATATAAATAGTTTTTAATTAATTGAAAATTCATAAAAAGACAAAAAGATTTATTTTTATTTTTTATACTTTCTTCAAGTTCTAATTTAAGTTTAGAAATTATTTTTATAAGTTTTTAGTTTAATTTGTAGTATTTATAATTTTTAGTTTGATATAAATTAGTTTTAATTAAATAGTTAAATAGTTTTTAATTAAATAATTAATAATAAATAATAAAATAATCTAAAAAATAGTTTTCTTTTTAATTTAATTTTATTTTAAGTTTAAGTTTATAGAATTTTCATTTTTAACCCTTATAGTTTATTTTTCCTTAAAACTCACCTTTTTCTCAGTACGCAATCGCGTCTGATTTTTAAATTGGTGTACGTTTATTCGTTTTAGATATCTAGGTTTTACATAAGCGTTCTAATAGTTTATTTAAGTTATAAAACCCTAGTGTAATCACACACACACCTTTATTCATATCCCTGTTCACATTCACTCGATCACAGATTTGTTTTTGATACCATCACAACCTCGTTGGGACATTACGACCCGGGAAAACACTGTATTTCACGGAAGCATTTGCCTTGATTAGTTTGACTTTACTATTGACCATTCACAAGTGGTTGAGAAATAAAAGATAACTAGTTTAAGGCGAATCAATAAACTATCAAAGAGGTCTTTTAAAGGGTTGTAACGTTAGGTGTAGGGGTATGGAATACATGGTTTTGTTGGATATAGGCAGTCTTTACTGGTGGCGAGTTAACAATCTTGGTTAATTACATGTACTATGTGGCGTTGCTAAGCCAAGACTAGACTCGACTTCAGCTAATAAATGAAAAATAAAAAAAAACATAAAATGAACATAGAATGAAAATGGATGGTAGTCCGTATGTTTTTCTCTTTTCTTTTTCTATTTTTTTTTTCTTTTTCTTGTTTTTTCGATTTTTTTTTTTTTTTTTTTTTTTTTTTTTTTTGCATACACTCTTACCCTACCATCCAAAATAATACATCATAGGGATTGCAAATTCCCCTTACACTTGAATTTTTACATACTTTACAATAAACTAATCTAATGACTCGAATTAAGAAAATCAAAACACTTGGAGTACTTTTAAGATTAACGTACATATGGGGGTAATAAATTATGTTCTTCCCCATTACTCAATAAAATAAGTACTTTACCCATGAGTCCCAATCGTCCCAAAACAATATGTACAAAGATATGACTCGACTTAGCAACCATGTAATCAATTAGATAATTAACTTAGGGTTTAACAAATAACAATAATGCACTAAAAATGAGCGCATACACGGAAGGCTAAGGCGATTTGGGTGTACATTTAAGTGGGGTGTAACAAATTCTTCCTTTAAGTAAGATGCTTAAAGTTAGAAACGAAAAGATAGGCTCGGAGGGGTGTACTAGGGGTTTCGTGTACTAAAAATGAGTACAACGCTAAGGTGTGGGAAAAATTAATTGACTTAACTAGCCAAGTAATATGACTTAAGTGGTCAAGTAATTATAATACGGGTTTAACACAAGGGTGATCCTAATGCCTCTTATCATGTAGTAAATCCTACTACACGAATGTAGTCTCACTAGTGGTCTCGGGATGCATCACTAACGCAAGTTCTAGAATCTAAACGCTACCGGTACACTCATAAGCACTAATAGTAAATGCTTTTCCTATCAAATCTAAAGGCGAACCTCACATATTTGGGTGGAAAATTTTTCTGAATGATACGGTTATGTGCTAGTCATACAATCTCCTATCCATGAGACGCTTGCTATGGCTAAAGTTTCACTCCTAAATGTTGTAAAAAAATTTAAATTTGGCGCTAAAATTGCACTAACAAGTATTTCTCATAGTTTTATTACACATCTACTATTAAACAAACAAACTCAAGCGAAAGTGTATTTGTAAGGTATCATCATTTTACCCTCCCCTTACACTTAGGATGAACATTGTCCCCAATGTTCAAGTAAAGAATGTAAAAGTGAAATAAGTAAAACGAATGAAATCAAATACTCCCCTGATTCGCTTGTATGGATAATAAGGTGGTCAGGTTAGATCTTCCTCGAAGAAAATGAACAATCAAAGCTTCCCTTCCAGAAAAATAAATCATCTTCTTGTCATACATAACCTGTAAATCCAGAGAAAACAGACAAGGCAACCTCGCATAAAATCGGCGGCAATCTACATATTCTAATAAATCCTAGAAAACAAAATAAGATATAATGCTTGTGGAATGATGTTTGCAGATTTCCTGGAGATTATAAAACTAATAATTCAACAAAAAAACTTTAAGACTCCGTTAGAAAAACAAAACTGGTAAAATTTCCAGAATTTTACACGTGACGCCGTCAAGAGTAAACTCGTGACGCCGTCAGAAGTGACCTGCAGAAATTCTTATGTCAAGTTTCCGGAAAATTTCTGGAAAAACTTCGTCCTACTTCCTGGAAAATCCTGCAAAACTTCATTATGACTCGATACAATCATTTGACTCTAACAAATACGAATATACATGTTCACTTAATATTGTGGAGAATCATGATCGGTTTTGTTTCTCTAAAAACATATTTGGGGTTTCCCCTTACACTTATCTTTTGCAAAAATACCTTTAGGTGAAGTTAAGACTAGGCTAAACAACAAAGTAAAGTATTTTCACTATTTAATTTTGAACATGATCTACCAACAATAAAAATAAAGCATGCATACGGAAGCAAATAACAAACAAACAAAATAAAAATCACACACAATCATGGGTTGCCTCCCAAGAAGCGCTTTTCTTTATTTACGAGTCTTGTAGCTAGACTCAAGGTCATGGGTTACTACGTGACCTCATCGTTGGTTCCACTCTCTAGGTCGTCTTCTAAACCAGTTTTGTACTCCGGACCTAATTGCAAGCATTCTTTATAGAAACCAAGCATCTTGTTCTTCACATACTCTACTCCTCTACGTCTATCCTCATCATTCCTATAGTAAGCTGCTTGTTTGTGTTCTTTTTCTATATTAGAAAGGAGGCGGTATTGCTCAATCTTATAGGGCATTTGGTAGGCAATCTCATCATTCTCTTCCTTGAACCTAACTATCCATAAAGTTGGATCATAACTCATCTTAGTGGCCTCAACAAATGGTTTTCCGAATATTACTTGGCTTAGGCAATCATCTATCACCGGACGAGTATCTTCTACTATCATAAAATCGATTTCATAGGTGAAATTACCTATAATCACATGCAATCCCTTCACTCTTCCTACAAAATTACTTATCAAATTGTTATTGGGCATCATCCTATAATCAAGTTGTTTCTTCATCACCCAATTGTAATAAGTCCTAGTCATGATGTTTACAGGAGATCTAGGATAGATATAAGCTTTCCATATATGCATGTGCCCGATGTTGCATGGTATGTTGATGTTAGAGGGGTCTCCCATTTTGATAAGGGGTGTGCCAAGGATATATGGTGTCTCGGGGCCATCAAATAAATCCTTATGGTATTCCCGTTCTTCCTTGGTGGGCAACTTATCAAAGTGCTTTTCTATAGTCTCTACTTCCTCTAACTCCTCTCCCATATTAACCTCAACTTCCCTAATTTCATCCCTAGTCTCGGTTTCTACTTCAACTTCATCTTTGTCACTTTCTTCTAATTCCTTATCTTTTGGTTTAATGGTGACAACATTGACAAAGTGGACATGTTTGGATGATGAGGGGTCCTTAATTTGGATTCCGTTATTGGTGTCCCTAGTGTCCTTCCTAGGTGTAGTTAACGCTTGGTTGTTGAGGGCTTTCAACAAGTTGTCTATCTTGTTGGTCATCTCCGATTGTTGTTGATTGAATTCGGTTTCAAACCTAGCTATGCAAGCCTCTTGAGATGCCATGAACTTAGACATCAATCCTTCAAGATTGTTGGTACTACCATAGTTGTTAGAAGGATTGTTGTTGAAAGTACGGTTGGAGGGTGGACCATTTGGTTGGTAACGATTAGGCGGATTGGAAGAATTGGATTGGTTTTGTTTCCACCTAAGGTTTGGGTGATTTTTCCAAGAGGGGTTGTAGGAATCACCGTAAGGGTTTGGCTCGAGTTTGAAAGTGTACCACTTATCTCCCGCTTCGTCGGTACGCGAGGATGCGTAATCCGCAAAAGTTGTTCCGGGGAGTTCCACACAATCACGAGTGTCATGGGGACCACTACATAATTCGCATGAAGAAGTGATTTTGTTCACTTGGCTTGAAGGCTTAGGAGCTTCGTAAGATTTTATGAGAAACTTGACTTGGTCCTCAAGTATCATGATCCTACGGTCGGGAGTGCTAGAGTTGTTCGAAGGCAAAGATATTGCCTTGACCGTTTTGTTCAAATAATGGGGATCATTCCAACTTTCGTTGTCATAGAGAGCAAGATCTTCTATGAGTTCCCATGATTGTTCTGCACTTAGATCACGTAGCTTACCACCGAACGATTGGTCAATGGCTCACCTTGTGGAGAGATCGATATGGTCATACAAGATTTGGACTTGGTGCCAAAGATCTATGCCATGATGAGGGACTTCTTGGAGTAAGTCCTTGAATCGAGTCCATGCTTCATAAAGAGTTTCACCTTGACGTTGTTGGAACATCAAGATATCATTTCTAAGCTTGGTAGTTCTCCCCGGTGGGAAAAATTGAGCAAGGAAACGAGTGGTAAGATCATCCCATGAGGTGATGGATCCCGCAGGTAAACGTTCAAGCCATTGGCTAGCTTGATCACGTAGAGAGAATTGGAATAGGCGTAATCGGGTTGACTCTCTAGTTGTAACATCAAGGTCTATAGAATCTACGATTTTAAGAAAGTCCTTGAGATGTTGATTTGGATCCTCGGAACGAAGTCCATGGAATGCACATCCGCTTTGCACCAACCGGATGGTGTCGGATCGCAAGGGGGTCACATTGGCTCTGGTGAGCTCAATAGTGTTTCGATAGCCTTGGTGGCTAGGTCGGGAATACTCTCCTAAGGTTCGGGGCCTAAGAGGTTCTAGTGGTGGGTTTTGTTGTGGTGGGATGACGGGTTCAAAGATGTTCCCATCGTCCATGATGTCGGGTGGTGAAGAGTTATGAACAAAAACATGAAGAAATAAGATAGACTAAAGAGAACCTAGAAAATAAAAATAAAATCTTACTAGAAAGGAATCTAGCAAGTAAACCTAATAAAAAGAGATTCTAACCTAGACAATAACTATTCCCCGGGCTGCAGCGCCAAAATCTTGATGCGTAGGGATTACACCAGGCTTTACCTCTCAAGGGATCTTGAGAAGCTTACAACCCCCACTAGGCAGTGTACCTGATCGATGTAGTATAGTATAATGACAAGTACCAGGGGATTGATCGTTCAGCTAGGAATAGTGTCGCCAGGATTAGAAAACCTAAAGACTAGGTCTAGAGATGAGGGATGATTCTTTTTGTATTTTTATAATTTTTTAGAAAGCAAGTAAAAATCTCGGGTTTTAAGGAGTTGGGCGGAATTAGTTGCTATTCAACTAACCCAATACTAAAGATGCAATCAAAATAAAATACTAAAAATGAAAATAAACTAATTATACTAAAGTTGTGAGCAATATGTGGGAGAAATGTGTTTACTTAGATTTCACTACTCCCTAGAATTTACTCATGCATTAAATACAACCAATAAAACCTAGTACACATCGGTTCATGTTTCCTAAGTACACAATGGAGATCTGCCAGTTTTCTTAAGCCTAACATTGAAATCATTCATCCAATACAACCATAAACAAGTAATCAACACATAATTAATATCTATGTTTCATTAGATCCAAGCAAACACAAGATAAATCTAGCCTAGCATGTTAAGATCAAGACAAGCACAAGATATAATCAACCAACGCATAGACATATTGATTGAATTAATAGAAGACTTATCTCAATAGAACATGGAAGGATGCAAGGGTGAAAACCCTTGAAAGTACTGTAAAATATGAGCTAGGGTTTACAAAGTTCGGCCCTAGTTTCTCCACACAAGTTCCTCTTTTTATGAGTGAAAAATAGAAAACTATATATAGAGTTTGATAGGTGACGGCGTCAAGAACAAATGTCTGACGCCGTCATCTCACCGCCAAATAGTTCCTCGGACTGCCTAGATCTGGGTCTGACGCCGTCATGTATTCTCCTTATGCAGGCCATCACCAAATTAACTCTTGACGCCCTTGTTGTGACGCCGTCAGGTTTGCACTGGGTCATCACCACTTTTACTCTTGACGCCGTCATGGTTTTCCTCTTGACGCCGTCAGGTACTGTTCTCTGCATGGAAAATTAAGTCTTTGGCGTTTTCCTCACTTTTATGCTCCAAAAACGTCCGAATTGCTTCCTTTTCCAGATTTCACTCCCAAAGTACCTAAAATCACAAAAGGAACGATTTAGGGCAATATTTGATCAAATAAATTCAATTCCGGGCTAAAATGACCCCCTAAAAGTGGTTCATTTTTCACCTCATCATTAGTCCTAATCCTTTCTATGTTCCCATTAGCTAACTCTACATCATAACCAATTCCTAAGGCCATCGGGGGTTTCTCTAGTAAGGGTGCAAACGTAGTGGACACAAAACTCTTATCGGCACCAGTATCAAATAGTATGGAAGCATAACGATTATTGAGATGGAACGTACCAGTAACGACGTTCGGATCTTCTCCTCTCTTGTTCCCAAGTGCATACACTCTTCCATGAGCAGCTCAGCTTCCACACGTTGGTCCCCATTATCTTGTCGTCCACGGTTTCCTCCAGCTCCACGGTTTCCATGATTGTACCCATTACCACCCGAGCCTTGACTTCCTCGGTTCCACGATTCCCTACACTCATTCCTATAGTGTCCCTTCTTTCCACATCCATAACAAGTAACATTTTCCTTACTCATAGTTTCAGGAGTAGCTTGAACCATAGCAAGTGGTCGAGCTCTACAGTCCTTAGCTATGTGTCCTATCTTAGAGCAATTCTTGCACACCACAATACATCGTCCAGAATGATTCCCATAACATCGGTTGCACTTGGGTGCATTTCCATTGTAGCTCTTCTTATCTCCATCTCCCATACCATAAGCTCTAGTAGTTGTTTGTCTCTTGTTTCGACGATCGTTACCTTAGAGTGATTATCCCTCTTCCTCTTTCCATTCTTGCCTTTCTCAGCTTCTTCCAATACCAACGAGTCCATCAATTGTTGAGCGATCGTGATAGCCTCATGAATGTTTGCAGGCTTAGCAAAAATCACATCGTTCCTTGTAGCTACCGGTAACTCATCGGTATACCGCTCAATCCTTTGAGTCTCAGTCCTAACCATATCGGGGCAAAGCAAGGCTAATTCTCGATAACAGCGATTGTAAGTTGCCATATCGGTACCTTTCACCTTATGATTCCAGAACTCAATCTCCAGCTTCTTAACCTCATTCCTTGGGCAGTAAATCTAAATCAGCAAAGACTTAAATTGCTCCCAAGTCATAGCATAAGCCACATAACTCCCAACCGAATTTCGGTAATTGTTCCACCAAGTTAAAGCTTCATCCTTGAAAGTAAAAGAAGTAAACTTTACCTTCGCATTATCCGCACAGTTGCTGACATTAAACACTGACTCAGTCTTCTCTATCCACCTGACCAAGTAGACCACTCCTTCAGTTCCACCAAACTCAATAGGTCCACAAATTCGAAACTCCTTGTAGTTACATCCATTAGCACGAACAGGTGGAAATGTTCTAGCAGAATTGTTGGAATGATTTGACTCAGCTAGTAGCTCAGCAACTCTTTGCTCCACGAGTTGATTGATCATTGCTTGATCCACAATAGGTGCATTAAGTGGAACATGATCATTGTCTCCTTGAACATCAACATTTTGATTCCTGTTGTTGCGGTTAGTAGTGTCCAGGTTATCAGGAGTTGGGGTTTCAACATTTCGAGTAGGGTGGCGTCCTCGGCGACCAGGGGTAGTCGCTGCAGGACCAGTTCTGGTAGCTCTAACAGGGTTTCATCGTGGGGCCATTGATCTGAAACATCATACAAGGTTCGTGAGTCTCCGATAAAACTTATCATATGCTCAACAAGAATTAAATCAATGAAGCCAAGTCATGGAAAGAACATCAACAATACACCACAAGACATTAATAAGGCGAATGGGGACTCAATTTCCACAATATCCAAAAACCACATAATACCATATAATAATAACCATCAACCATACAATAGAGATCCAACATCGTTCCAACTACCGAAAAACACAAAAGATAATAATCGTTCCAAACGAGACGGATAATCAACAGAAAATATATCAAAATACGATAACTAGCTTTTCTAACCGAACATTCCTCGGTGTAGAAAGCAACAAGACAACATAACCCAAACATCTAGCCACGCTGCTGGCGGAGGATCCTCAGCTCCTGCCTCAAGCCATCAAGCTCTCTCCATAGTGATCCTAACTCCACACTATGGGTGTCGCTGTCTCTCTTGAGGTCTGCAACCTCCTTCTCTAGCTCGGTATTCCTCTGCCATAACTTGCGGTCAGCCTCTCGAGCTGTGATAAAACCTCGCTGTAAGCCCTCAATATGCTCATGAATCTCCATCATGCCTCTCCTCATCTCAGTAACTCTCCTCTCAGCCGTAACCATGTCAATCCTCAACTCCCCAATGAACTCAACGGTCACCCTATCAATCCGCTCAGACATACGTGTAACCCTCTCACCAAGATCAGTAATCTGAGCCTACATCCTACCAGTCTCACCTAACTCTGCATGCTCAGCAGAAACCTCAGAAGGTGCACCCGACTCAACGGGACTACCAGGTGGCAACTAAAACAAAAATGGATGATCAGGTGAAACAGGCTCTATCGGATGTATAGGTGAATCAGGCTCCTCAGCCTGAGCTGGCGGCACTAACAAACCATCATCATCAGGCATCTCCTCCTCCTGAGGGTTATCCTCCTCCTTAGGGTCATCATCACCCTGCTCAGCCTCCTGAGGGTCATCAGCCTCATGCCCTCATCCTCACCCTCGTACTCCTCCTCCTCCTCATCGGAAGAGTACACCATCAATCATCGTCTCCTAACAGGTGAACCATGTAGAGATGCGGTAGGTGATCTAGGACGACGACGCAATGATGTAGGTGGTGCATCTGACAGGAGAGTGTGAGCATCCAAATGTAAAGGTGGTGAAGTAAGGCGTACCGACATACGTGCCGTAGCTCGGTGGGAAAAACGTGGAGCTACACGAGCCAAAGCCTGATGAAGAGTAAGCTGCCTCGAAGTACCCGGGAGCCCTAGAGAAGATGAGGGTCCCTGCGTAGGTGCAGCAGGCAGTGCAAAAGTAGAAGCTGTCGGTGACACAATAGCTGAATGCACGACAATCCTGTAAGGATCATCAGGAGCCATGGTGATCTGTGCTGGGCGTACAGGTGTAGTAAGAATATCCTCAACAACGTCAAACGTACGGGAGGCCATAGTTTGTGACAACGGCGTAGGGTAGGTGTAAGTGTTTCAAAACAACTAAACCGCGAACTCAAAATACCATATCAAAAATCATCATATAATTCCCAATCATATATAAGAAAGATTTAAATACCGCATTACTAAAATCATTCATAAAACAATTAAGCCATATAATTCCTCAAAACGCCATCATATCACTAAATCAATAAATCTCAAATCCTCAAATCATCTCAAGAATCCCATATCTAATAATCATCTCAATATACCTCAATAATAACAATGATGCTTCGGCTTGGCGGGCTGGCGGGCAATGGTCGAGGATCGTTTTCTATAAAATCGGTTATAGTTTAGGTGTCTATTGACCTAGTTCTCTATAACCTTGGCTCTGATACCAATATGTAACACCCCCAAAATTTGGTACGGCGGAAGACTCAACAAGCTTTCGGGGTGCTACGGGGATTGGTATCCAACACAAGACATAAAAGAACGAGATAAAGTAAACAAGAGAAAAACACAACCAAACGGGGTTTTAGAGTTTACATTTATCCCAAATTCATTCAGAGTCAGGCCCAAAAGAAATAAACGTAGGTCCACAATTAAATATCAGAGTTTTAGAAAAATAGATCCATAAACCAGGTGCCATTGCCAAGCCTTCAATCCAAGCATCCAAGGGCATCACTTAATTACCTGAGAAAACGCGCTAAAAGTCGGCTTTCGCTGGTGAGATCATAGGTTTAAATTCATAACTAAATCAAGTGGACATATACGCAAAACACTTGCTAGCTAGACTAGGCCTTAATCATCTAACCAAACGAACCAACCTAAAATCGAATCAACCCTATAGGTGCACACTATAGTCCAACAACCAAATCAAATCAAATCAATCTGTATGCGTAAGGATACGACATACCCAACATTCGTAAGGATACGACATGTTATTGCATTCGTAAGGATACGACATGCGCTGCATTCGTAAGGATACGACATGCTTCTCAACAAATCAATTCAATATGCATTCGCAGGGATGCGACATGCTCTACACTACCTAGTTCTATAAGCATAGCAAGTTTTTAAAAATAAATAAGCGATACTAGTCCACATAAAACAATTGCACGTTTCTCACCCCTAGTATTGAAAACAAAGTTCAAGAGTAAAAGTGGGGTTATGACTCACCTCAAGTCCAGCAATCAGCAAAAGAAATCGATAGATGAAAGACGTAAAGCAAACTCAAGTAACGGCAACTACAGACTCGGCACTTCCTAACAATATCAAACCCGTTCAGAAATCATTTCCTCAAAAATCAAATATTCCCAATCCCGAACGTATTCCATTTAACTTTCCAAAAATATCCATTTCTCGAATTATCTTCATATTAATTTGAAGTTTGACATTTGGTATCCATATGGGTGGAGGGTCGACAAAACTCAAACCAAGAAGCCACAACGAAAGAATTAAAAAACCATCTATAGGTCTAATATTAGCCCAATATGTTATTTAAATAAATCATCGAAGTTTATCAAATCCGTCGATTTGGTAATCCCCCATATTTATTTACGTAATATATCGCTCCAAGATTATACCCAACCTAAACCACATAGCACAAAGAATACTATATGGTAAATATCGTAGTCCAATAAATTCCCTATATATATCGTCCAATTTGCCAAATTCGTCAATTTAGCGAATTTTATGAGATATTTAGTAATTTATTATCCTAATACACGTACCATAACCTATGGGTGTCGTAGGATACGATGCCCATTAATATACTCATTTTATATAACTAAATAAACTCGATTTAACCCGTCGATTAAATAAGTTACGTAGTTATACAAAATGGATATATTAATCGTCATATATCCGTGACAACACAAAAGTCACGTAATAAAGTCCACTTGGACTTAAGTAACCACAACCCGTATAACTCGATAAGTTTTCCAAATTTATAAAAAGTTATGTTTTTATTTATTAATTACCCAACGTATTAGATCTCGTCATCATTTATAGTTATTTATTTATAATAACACTCCCGACATTTATTGCACTATTCGCAGAGTACAATAATTATCGTTATATTATTATAGCGTCTACTTGTGATCATTTTATTATTAATATACGCATATATATATATATATATATATATATATATATATATATATATATATATATATATATACATTTATCACGTCTATATACTTATATAAACGATTATATTATCAATAATATTATTACGAGTTTTTATTATTAATGTTTGATTATAATAGTTATCGAGTCATAAGAGTTGGTCACATGTCCGAGTCATCACTCTCGGCTCATTGTCCAAGTCCAAAATAAAATAACCAAGTCATAATAGATAATCCAACTCCGTCCAAAATCAATCCCAATCCACGTACTACAACAATAGGGTCCGACTACGGCACCTGACTAACCTATCTCCGTCAATCTAGTTTAACCGTCTCACAATCGGTTCCCAATATCAACTCGACAACACAACTCAAATATCAATCAAAAGTATACCATGTCGAGATCACAAAGGGTCTCGACCCATCCAAATGCATCGGTCCAAAAGTATGCCACGTCAACAACAATATCAATCAACAAGAAAACAATTAAATTACAAGTAAATATGTGTTGGTTTACTACGCCAAACCCGAGCCAAATGACCCACTTGGGTCTCGGCTAGAACCACGAGTCACAAGGACTCAAATCCAAGGCCACAAGGCCACGACATAAGCTCATACGAGAGCTCCAAAACTGCCAAACGGACCCTCTTGGGTCGCGGCTCACAACAGCAACAACAATCAACCAATCGGTAACCAAATCAAACCAAGAATCAATCGATTGGACCAAGGGTCACATTTGACTCCCAAACGAGTCAAAGATAGTATCACACCGAGACCATGGGGTCTCGGTTAAGCTCATACGAGCCAACTCAAAACCAAACGCGACCAAATCATCAAGAGTCGAGTACTAAACTCGAGCCAAATCAACACCCAAGATACCAAACCTCATTTTTATTATCAAAACATCATTTCCCACTTGTTTAAATCAAAACCCAACAAGAAAAACCCGTGTGGACACGGATTGAGACCAAATCGAGCCACACGAAAAGGATTTCGTGGCTACTTACCCTGAAACTAACTCCAAACTCAAAAGTGTTGTAAAAATTTAAAAGTATTACTAGTGGTGGTGGTGTTTGAGCGGCGGTTGTGATTAAAAACGGGGATTAGGGGTCGTTTTGTGGCGCGTGCAATACACCAAAAGGAAGATCGGGACAAAAGGGTTAAGATGGTGGTGTTATATTGGATGTGGGAGGGGCGGTGGTGGCTATGGTAAGCGGCGGCTAGGGTTTTGGTGGTGATGATGAAGATGAATGTGAGAGAGAGAGATGGAAATGATTTGGGTTTATGTTTGTGTTGTGTGTTTGTGTGGTGTGTGGGGTGATTATACCCAAAGAACCAAAAACCGGCCCTATGGCCCAAAAAAATAAAAATGAAATGATAATAATTTAAGTGATATTAAAAGAGTGGGTGAGGTAACCCGAGGTAAATAACGCGGACCAAACCCGAAACTTATTTAAATAAACCGACTCTCTCTCGAACCGAGATCGTTACCAAATATTAAACTTCTCACGATACGTTCCAAAATATAAAATACCCGAACCAGTAATTAAAATAAATAAAATTGTTAGGTTATCCTAGTGCCGGAGTGAATGTAGTGCCAAATAATCATCTCAAAAATAAATCACCGAGAATAAACCAAACCAAACGAATAATTAAAATTCAAATTCCATAAATAACATATGGTTTAAAATCACATTCCAACGTTTACAAAATCTCATCACGGATAAACTTTTCCAATATTCCAAAAATTATAAATTTTAAAGTAATGCGGGTTTTCAAAATGGCTACCAAATTTGCCAGTTGTCACATTGACGAAGAGTGCATAGCCTTTAGTAGTTGTATATATGTATGTAGCCGGCATGAATATAATGGAATGCATTGCATCATAAAATCTTACTTACTGCTAAGTTGTATTATTCAACCATAAAATATATGTATATATGGTTTTCATGTTCATATAAATGCAGGCTACGCAAATGCATTTGAGCACAAAAAGAGGATATGCATTTGTACTTTGCATATGATATGTCAAAGTTTGTTTTTATTGCTTTTATTTTAACTTGTGTTATTTGTTGCCTTTTTAAGGCTTTAATGACAATATCTTGATTTAGAAATTGTCACCATTATGTATATATTGAGTTCTTTTGTGTACTTTACGTGGCCATTGTTTATTTAAGCTTTGTATGTTAGCAATTTTTAGCTTAATATCTCATTTTTTTGTGGAATGAGATTCATAGTTATGTGATTTCTTTCTTTTTGCTTAGTTATATACCAAAATTTGAGTCTTAGACATTCATATTCGATTATTGGCTAGATGATGTCATGATCTAGACCTTGTCGCATTAGCTATGTATCAAGCTTTGTGCTATAGCTATTTATAGTTTTTTCTATCCCTTTACTGATGGGACGATGTTTTGATGATCAAGTACTTGACACTTTGTTATTACGTACGTGCTATTTATAGCTTTTTATTATCCCTTTTTATGGCGGGATTATCATCATTTGAGCGGTTCTGCCGCTTTGCGCATGAAGTTTCGCGTCTTTTTGCGGACTAGCCGCTCTGCGTGATTTAATTTTCACGTTTACTCATTTATTTGTAGTGGCTATACCACTAATGAGCGATGAGGCTTGCGTCTTTGAAGCTTGACATACGATTTTGCATGATATTGGTATTGG
Organism: Artemisia argyi; assembly: GCA_030686995.1. NCBI lineage: Eukaryota > Viridiplantae > Streptophyta > Magnoliopsida > Asterales > Asteraceae > Artemisia > Artemisia argyi. The sequence goes on along the minus strand of CM060690.1, from coordinate 172,085,988 downwards.
TTTATTCATACTTCTGTAGGCGAATTTTCTAATGGAATCGAATCCCAATGATAATGTCATGTAATCAAGAGAGATCAAATCGGGCTGCCATGTGATTATTTGGATTGTGAGCAGTGATCCCTCCGGGCTCTAGATATATTTTGAAATTATCCTGCTCTCAATCATGTATGACGATGTGAGTAGCATAATATAAAGTGATATATACATGGATCCTTACCAATATGGTTGTCTGATTTTTCTTTCAACTATTCCCTGTGATGAGTCTGATTGGTCTTCATGGTTATTTGTATACTTGTACAAGGAGCCAAGGATAAATCAATTCAACGTTGCTTTGTAGTTTTATCGACTAAGAGAACTGGTAGATTGAGGTGACGTCTATGTCATATTGTCATTCCATGTTGTAACTTTGATGGAACACGGCGAGCAAGCCAACCAGTATTTAGTGATTGATAGCAACATATAAAATTGACTTCGAACACTGTGCTAGAGTTGCTTACTGTCTCTCCATAGGGATCATTCAAAAATCACTATCGTTACGTACTACCTCGGGACTTGATCCCGCACTTAAGCTTCACCATTCAAGTCAGTTAGTTAATAATTAACCAGTCTTACACATGAAGTAATGGTTTTATAAAGAGAAGCATTAAACGATTATGTTCAAGTACTTTCACATAGCCCTTTAAAAATTAGGCAAAATCGATAGGCACTAACCATGTTAGTTTTTAGTCCCAGGTGTTAACTTAACCTTGGATATATATATATATATATATATATATATATATATATATATATATATATATATATTTCAATCTTAAAACAATTATTCTGCCAAGGGTTTGATCACTTATTAATTTTCATTTGTTTTTCTCCTGTTTTAATGGAACAAGTCTATATAGATTGAAATATACTAATAAAATGTGTAATAACTTGAAAATTGGTTGCCTTACCAAACTTATGTTGCTGTGTTCCAAACCACGCATAAATATTGACTTCTCACTCATATATACCTGATGTATACGTTGAGTTTCCAACCCATGTATATGTGATCCTCCCCTACTACGAATTTTGTAGATGAAGATATAGTAGAATCCTGTTACATGCATAAGGATGAGTGTATAGACCCTTGGAAGTAGTTTTGACTTTTGAGAATCTGTCCAAACTCTAACACAGGACATAGACTCCCCGGCAGAGCAGCAGCACCATTTAGTATAGATGTCAAGATTCATCTAACGTTATGGTGTATATGGTAACCACTTTATTTATTTATTATTTATTATTTTTTTTCAACTCCACCCAACTACGATTACTTAATGGGTGAGGATAGTATTGGTTCGAGCTTCGAAGCATGATTAGACTCCAAGTGCTAGCTGGAAAAAGCATCCATTTTTTGAAAGAGCTTCCAATACGTCATAAATCGCTCAACAATGATTCTGCATACTTTTGTTAATGGCACCATAACTTGGCTGATGTCGTACCTCATCATAAGGAAAAGTCAAACTTATTAATAAACGATATGCGTTTGCTTATTTCATACCTTATTGAGACATTAAAAATGTCTAGCGAGATTACGTATAAATCTAATGATTGTTATGGTCGATTATACCAACTGTATAGTTCTTATCAATGAATAAATCATTTTTGAAAAATAAAATCGGACTTGAATCATAGTTCAAGAGGCTTGTATTGTGAATCTTGATATGATTCATGAATGGGCAACCATGGGTTTATCAATCTATTTTTCCTCGCTCTTTATATTTCAACGGAAACCTAATTCCCCTGTTTTCCAATTTAAACTTTTTAGTAGAGAAAGTTTCGATCTCTAAAGGATAGAAATAATAGAAACTTACCTTGATATGCAACGGTACGAGTTATTAGTTCATGGCCGAATTGAATGGTAGTGTCTCATAATCATTCTTAATACGGTGATGCCACATTTTTTAAGTGGATCATGTTCCCTTAATGGGTGTGTCACATTCCACAAAGTAATTTGAAAAGATTGAAGCTCACATTGTAAAGATAGCCGATGTCTAGAAATTTCACATGAGCTTGCATCACTTCTACCTTGCACAATTTACATTAGTAAACAGTTGCATATATAATAGAAATTCGAAAGGAAGATTACTAGTTGTAGTACTTCCCTTCTACAAAGATATATGGTGAAACTTCCTACCAGTTAACTCATAAAAGGTGAGTTACAAAACTACGGTTTGTTGCGCGCCTTGGTGGCTATATAAAAAATGTATGTTTACATGAACCAAACCATGGATTCATTATGGATTCTCACATAGTCACATGATTGATTGAATTCAGAAAAGATAGGGTAAGCATTCTGTTTATTAACACTAGAAACAAAGACAGCCCGTTGGCACAACTATTACTTTCTTGGCCTACTTTTGAAATTGCTCTGTGTTGCATTTTGATAGTAATTTGTAGGACTCTGACCAGTGGGTTGAGGCTTCTCAATAAAACTTTGCAAGAGAATGTTTATTTGATGTAATTACTATCTGAAACTGGTTTAGAAATGCAATGAATCAAATGACTACTTTCTTACCTTTCCAGTGTTTTACCGAATAAGTCATGAAAATTTTCCATAAACTTCGGATGATTCAACCAACCAAATTTACTAAATTTGATAAACAGAATGATATTTATATGATGTAAGGAATCATGTAAATACATGTTTTTCTTGCCAATTGGTTTTGATTATTTCTGAAATAAAACTTGCCGATTGGTTTTGGTACAGGACTTGAAATTCTATAAGAAATCATATGATCAAAGCCCCATTTATTATTATTGTTATTTTTGGTCAATTAGTGTTGAAATAGGACTCTAGTGAAACTCTATTTTATAATTTGTATTGATCGATAACAATCTCATCCGGTTCCTATTAGAAAGTACACATATATTTAGAAGCTGCTGTCAACTTGTTATAAGAATTTTTTTTTTTTTTTTTTTTTCTTTTTTTTTTTTGAAAATGGGCTGAACCAAAGATCCATGGCAGAACAAATTAATCGTATCTATGAGAATCGATTAGTTATGAATGAGATCATGTCATGATACTTCATAGTTTTTTATCATTTTATATAAGTGGCTTTAAAAACTGTTATTCACCTTTGATCAGTGGATTTCTACCGATCTCAGTAAGCCTCTTCGAGATGAAAGACTGATATAACAGTATTTGTTGCTTTGACAAATCATCTGATTAAACATTTGTTGCAACTTGGTTTAAAGATGGGATGCCAATAGTTTAAAATGATAATAATTAATAATACATGTTACTGATTCGTAATAATATGATCAGAGTCTAGCATTTACTTTTCCTATAGTTTTAACAGATACCATTTGGTTCAGGGAGATATTAAACCAAACTAATGGTCATAAGATGTATGAATCTGAACAGAGGGTAATTTACTATATATCATCCATTTTCATATTTTATTTGAATGACTTTTAATAGACCCTTGGTCACCTTTGATAAGAAGATGTTTACTTACCTGAATTACGAGCTAATTTGTCACGATAGTCAGCCATAGTTTAGAGACAACACAAGATGAGCACACAAGCTAAGTGTTTTGCTCGGGTCCCACGGATGGCGCCAAATGATGCTACCAAAATCCGCATGGTCGTCAAGGTCACCTGGCCGTTTGACTGAGCTTGACCTTGACTTTCGGGTCTTCGGTAACAGTGCTGAAAAGACAAAAGAAGATCGTTAGAGAGGTCCCCGAGCTGAGCCCGGGGGAACCCCCTCCGACGATCAAGTCAGTAATGATCTTTATGCATTAAAACATATAGTTATGCATTAGAATGTAATATATAGGTAGAGAATAATTGGTGTGTCGGAGATTATGCATCAAGATGTATGAGCTCTTTAGAGTAGAATGATTTATCGGGTGGCGATTCCCCTCATGTAACTTCATATCATATATGTAGTTTTACGCTACGTTTTCGAGTTGGGTTTGAATGGCTTTGTTTGGAGGAATTATAGCTTGTTTGGAATATTTTTCCTATATATGCTATAGCGCTTTCATATAGTTTCTTTTAGAGTATTCTTGTTTGCTAAAATACTTTTGTAGCAAATCAAAGGAATCTAAGTAGAGGAAGAAGTTTAGGATGAGAATGTTTAACTATAGACCATAAGGTTGAGAGGAAGATTGTGTGTTTTACAATGATCCGATCATAACTATATATAGAGAACTAAATATTACATTGAAGTACCAACTTGATAAACCACTTGCTGGTTGTGGATATGAAAGAATATATGAAATGATTCATATCTTAAGAAGAATATATGGAGATCTTAACAAGATATATGGAAAGATTTCATATGCATACGTAGCATCTTCTTATGCATTGCAACTTGCATTATATTTCAACTTCACTATTTTCTCATAGTTTTACATCCTTTAGCTAGGGGTAACATCATCAATCATGGTTTAAAACTGAATTGGATGCGCTATTAGACCAACTTGCTTTTAGGCAGAAGGTGTTGCAAATGAAATGAAACTTTTATCTAAACACTCTAATAAATCCTTGCATAGAGGCAAGAATTTTATAAGTCCAACTAATTAAGGAGTTGTAATTCTACCATTTTCCTAACCAAACACGTTATAGAATTACATATGGGACTGTGTTTCAATTCCAGATCCAAAAAAATCCTACAAGCCAAACACCCTTTTAGTGTTCTAAAGGGATACATTAGTAGTTGAAGCGCACACTCCCTTCTCCTGGTACATCGATTTTAAATATTGATTCCATGCTCCTGGTACATCTAAGTTATGTGCTACTACCAAGTACCAACTTATGACAATTATTTTAAGTATGCTCTCCTTGTTCATAGAAGCTACATACGCCTTGGCTAAGCAATTAGAGTGTACCAACAATATTCGATGGGTTGTCAACTGTGAGTCGTGACAGAGGACTTGAAGCATCAATTGTATAGCTAAGCAATTAGAAGGTACCAACTGTATTATAAAAAGAAATTTGAGCATATAATCTTTTGGAGTAACATTATAACATCATACCTGAATTAGAATCACACACGAGCAAAAGATGCAGTTAACGGAATGTTGGTCTAATATTCTGTCTCGAGCATATGAGCAGATGAAGGTCCGAGCATATGGACAGTTGAAGAGTCATCCGAGCATATGGATAGCTGAACCGAACCATGGGTCGGTTACTGTAGCACGTTACTGTAGCACAGTTTTATTCTAATTAGGTTTCCTTATTATTAGCTTTTAAGATAAGGACTTTCTAGTTATATTAGAATCATAATAGGATTAGGAAAGCTTGTTTCTATTCCCTATAAATACAAACCGAGCTGTGGTTTGTTATGGTACATATTCAATATCAGTTTTCTTGAGCTTGTAAGTTTCTGATTAATAGAGAGCGAATTCTATTATAACGTTGGTGCAAGTTTCTGTTTTTCCAGTCTTATTTGTTCTTGTCTTGTGAAGTTCGATCAGCTGTAGTCTTGATTTGGTATCGAGAGCCAGGTTATCAAGGGGCTGGTAATCGACAGGATCGACAAGGGTTATTCCAAGGCAGACGATCAAGGGGTTATCAAGCTAGTGTTCGACTAAAGCTGATAGTCGACTAGTATTGAACCTGGTTGCAAGAAGCTGCCAATCGACACAGGTTAAAGGGATTCTGATCGACCAGGTTTGCAGCAAGGGTTTCGACCAAGGAAACAATTTCGACTTAAGCAAGAAGTCGATCAAGGTTTAAAATTTTCGACTTGGTTTACTTAGGCAAGAAGTAAATCAATCGTGCTCTAGAATCTTGGGCTGGAAGTCGAACAATCTACACCGATAACTTACAAAAGACGTACAAGAAAGATGGTAGAAGGAGAGTCTAGTCGACCACCTGTCACAGACTCTAAAACGGCTCTTCAATGTCCAATGTTAACAAGCACAAACTATAACATATGGGCAATAAGAGTTAAAGCGGTATTCCGAGTCCATGGAATACTCGATGCACTGGAACCAAAGGAAGGAACACAAGTCGTTGATAAGCAAGATCACATGGCAGTTGCGTTACTTTTCCAGGCGATTCCAGAAGAACTTGTTTTTCAAGTTTCACAATTCAACACAGCCAAAGAAATCTGGGAAGCTTTAAAGACCAGGTATGTGGGTGTTGATCGGGTTCGTGAAGCAAGGTTGCAAACCTTGGAGACGGAATTCGAATCCTTAAAGATGAAAGTCAACGAATCAGTTGATGACTTTGCGGCTAGGTTGGGCAAAATTGTAACTGAAGTCAACAGCTTGGGAACAGTTTATGCAGACAAGAAACTTGTTAAGAAGCTGCTTGCATCCGTTCCGGATAAGTTTGTTGCAATTGTTGCCTCAATAGAACAATTTGCTGACTTGAATACTATGTCTTTTCAAGAAGCAATTGGAAGGTTGAAAGCTTTTGAAGGAAGAATGAAGGGTGTTGACACCACTTCTGAAGATCAAGGCAATTTGATGTTCGGAAGGGCTGAAAGATATGATGAGAAAGGTCGAGGAAGGAAATTCTCTAGTGGCAACGGTAAAGGTCAAAACTTTTCTTCTCAAAACAAATCTCGTGGTAGTAGTCAAGCTAATAACCACAACCAAAACAACTCCGGGAGCAATACGGATCAAAAGAAGAACAAAAGCCGAGACCTTTCAAAGATTCAATGCTTTAGATGTGATGAATATGGTCACTTTGCTTCTAATTGTCCCGAACGCCGTGAACAAAAGGAAAAGAATGAAGCAAACCTTTTGCAAGCGGAAGATGACGATGACCCGACACTTTTTATGATGAAGAGCGTTCAAGAAGTTTTCTTGAATGAAGAAAAGATTATCCCAAACCAATTGAATACTAAGCCAAACGAGGAAGACACTTGGTATTTGGATAATGGAGCAAGTAATCACATGACGGGGATTCGAGAATACTTTTCGGAGTTGAATGAGAATATCTCCGGCAGAGTGAAGTTTGGTGATAACTCCTACATCGAGATAAAAGGAAAGGGTTCGATAATCATTGAAGGGAAAACGGGTGAGCAACGATTGATCACTGGAGTCTATTACCTACCCAAGCTAAAAAGCAACATAATTAGTCTTGGGCAAGCTACTGAAGACGGATGTGACATTCGTATGAAAGGTAATCTTCTTACTATGCGTGACTCAGATGGCAAGCTTCTAATGAAGGTTCCTAGAACAAGTAATAGACTTTACAAAATAAAGCTCCAAGTTGGAAGTCTGGTGTGTCTCAAAGCAAAGATGGAAGATGATGCTTGGTTATGGCATGCTAGGATGGGACACATTAATTTCGAGACAATGGAATTAATGGCAAGGAAGGGCATGGTTGAAAAGTTGCCAATAATTCATCAAGAGAACAAGTTGTGTGAATCTTGCTTGTTAGGAAAACAAACCAAGAAGGCGGTTCTTATTGATGACTTCTCACGCTTTATGTGGACTTTTACCTTGAAGGAAAAAGGAGAGGCATTTGAATACTTCAAAAAGTTCAAAGCTTTAGTCGAGAAGAAGTCGGGAAAGAAGGTTATAACCCTAAGGACCGATAGAGGAGATGATCTCTTAGTAACCGGTTCGAAGCTTGGCGAAATTGGTGAATTTAAGAGACAAATGCAAGATAGGTTCGATATGAGTGACTTGGGAAAATTGAGCTATTATCTTGGCATTGAAGTAAAGCAAGAGGATTCGAGTATCTCAATAAGTCAAGTAGGCTATGCAAAGAAGATCTTAAAAGATGCTGGAATGCATGAAGCGAATTCTACTCAATGTCCATTAGAACCTGGAATGAAGTTAAGCATGGACAAGGAAGGAAAACCAGTTGATGCAACTCTGTATAGACGACGAGTTGGTTGTCTAAGGTATTTACTACACACACGACCTGATTTATCTTATTCGGTTGGTTTGGTTAGTCGTTACATGCAAGAACCAAAAGAATCACATATGGCAGCTGTGAAACAAATACTACGGTATATCCAAGGTAGTTTGAATTTTGCAGTGCGATATAATCAAGAGAAAACCAAGGAGTTAGTGGGGTTTAGTGATAGTAGTTTTGCTATGGACCAAGATGATGGTCGAAGCACAACTGGGCACGTATTTTATCTAGGTAAATCACCTATCACTTGGTGCTCACAAAAGCAAAACACGGTGGCTCTATCGTCTTGTGAAGCCGAGTTCATGGCTGCAACTTCAGCCGCGTGTCAAGGGATATGGTTACGTGGGTTGTTGAGTGAAATAACCGGAATGGAAGAAAAAGTGGTGGTCTTATTTGTTGACAACAAATCGGCTATTGCACTTATGAAAATTCTAGTCTTTCACGGGAGAAGCAAGCATATAAACACACGTTATCATTTTATCCGAGAGTGTGTTGAAAGAGGCCGAGTACAAGTTGAGTTTGTAAGAGGTGATTTGCAGCGTGCTGATATTCTGACGAAAGCTCTCGCAAGGATTAAGTTCAAGGAGATGCAAGAGTTATTCGGAGTTGAAGACCTCCCTATCTCGAGTCAGAAATTAGGGGGGTGATTGTTGGTCTAATATTCTGTCTCGAGCATATGAGCAGATGAAGGTCCGAGCATATGGACAGTTGAAGAGTCATCCGAGCATATGGATAGCTGAACCGAACCAAGCATGGGTCGGTTACTGTAGCACGTTACTGTAGCACAGTTTTATTCTAATTAGGTTTCCTTATTATTAGCTTTTAAGATAAGGACTTTCTAGTTATATTAGAATCATAATAGGATTAGGAAAGCTTGTTTCTATTCCCTATAAATACAAACCGAGCTGTGGTTTGTTATGGTACATATTCAATATCAGTTTTCTTGAGCTTGTAAGTTTCTGATTAATAGAGAGCGAATTCTATTATAACGTTGGTGCAAGTTTCTGTTTTTCCAGTCTTATTTGTTCTTGTCTTGTGAAGTTCGATCAGCTGTAGTCTTGACGGAAAACTTTCATGAGGACTAGTGAGCGTGTGAACGGTCTTTAGCACGATCTTGTATTGTAACACCTTTTCATTTGATTCAATGACCATAAAAGAATCCTCATCTCTTTCTCCCAAAACGATGCACCAAACACTCGAACGAATCCCTGATGGCATCATAATGTCATCAAGATTAACAGGGTACTTCAGTGACCAATCAGAATACCCATTCCTCATCTCAAAAATATTCAGCTGATGGGAATCAGGACAGTCCTTACAAACAAGAAGTAAACAACCACGAGAGTCAAAGAACCTATGACAAAACAGCTTTCCATCCAATGTTACTGGGAGTTGTATAGTTGTTAAAACTGGATGGTCTACAAGGATATCCAGCTTGACATGAACATACATCTCAAAATGTAGCCAATGAATGGCACCATTCGAATATATCCCTTCTTCAAAACCATTAAACATGCCTAAGGGAAATCGATTATCACAAACACTCCAACTCCCTATTTTTGAAGAGTAAGTCTCTATTTGAATGTAAGAACCACCATCACCATCACCATCAACATCAGTTTTAAGTCCAGCATTTACAACTTTGTAGTGGGGTGATTTTGTAGGATCAAAAACCAATTTAATACCACCATCAATAATAGATGTAGGGGTTGCGGAAGCATCTTAAACAGATTAACACAAGGATTGTGTACACAAAACTTATCAGGATTGATATAACAAAGAAGCAAACCATTGCACGACTTCAAAATGTCATTCAAACGAAAGACAGTTGATATTTTGTAAGGAATTCTGATATCAAATGAAATGAAATCAAATTCAAACATATTTCTTTTGCTTATGCGTTCACGCCCCCATAAAAAGAGACCAGAAGGAGGATCGATGTTAGGCTTTTGGCTAAGTCGTAGAGTGAAAGTAGGGCATGTAATGACAGATAACCATTGTTTGGATACGGATTTATAGAGAAAAAGTGAGATAGCTGATAATAGTAGTAATATTTCGATTAAAAGATCGTCATTAGACATGACTGCATTTGCAGATGATATGAGTACATTGTTTCTCGTATCTTTCATGAGCCTTTTGGAACCTCTGCCTTCTCCACTGATATCTACTTCTGATGGTGCAGGAAGTTTAAATGAACATCCGGCAACCATTTTTATGGGAAACTAAGCACTTATTGCCCGAAGAGGTCGCACGTTCTTCTGTTAAGAGCTTTAGATATAGTGTCTGTTAGAATGAGAACAAAGTGAGTAGAATAAGATAGGATACTCTGAATAGTATTTTATTTTTGTGCTGAATAAAATGTCTTAAATACTAAAAAATACCAATGTTTAAAATTATACCTTAGTTTATTACTTTATTTATCATATAAACATTTTTTGTGTTAAGAATTGGTTACGTAAAACCTCTTAGAGGTATTTGTCTACGCTTATGTTTAAGGTTTTACAAGTAGCTTATATAACTTAGGAAGCTGATAAGCTCATGCTGAGTGTTTAAACTAGCTTACTAAAGTAAACTCATTATAAGCTCAAGTTTTTGTGTTAGTTAGTGATGGTAAAATGGCTAATAGTATAATTGTCTTTTATTCGCTTATATTTCATAAGCTCAATTTTCCATCTTATTTTTTTGGGTACGAGGGAATTCCTATCCGAGTCACCTTTGGTTACATGGAAGCTAAACTCGGAACTCCACAAACCACCACAATTGTGGATTATATGGGTGCGGCGGGTGGCCCCGCAAGGAGTTTGCAACTGGCGGGATTTGAACTCCTCTAATTGGGACTCCAAACCGTTACCACTAGGCTCTTAATCACTTATGAGCTTATTCTAAGTTTTTTCTGACTTAAATATGAAAATAAGGGACTGTTTATCTAAAAGCTTATATTTCATAAGGAGCTCATGAGCTCATTCTTAGTGTTTGGGTTAGCTTATTAGACTTAATGAGGCAAAATGACAAAAAAGTACATAAACATCTTTAAAAAATTGTAATTGTTATACGCAAACGGATGATGTTTTCCGTGTCTATAGGTTTCCCGGGGAAGGCAAGATGTATGCGGCCTGATCCTCGTGACCGTTTCTACCTGGCCACCCCAAATGTGTAACTAGTGAGTTTTGAACCCTAAAACTTATTAATGGTGTCTAACGTTGGTTGTTTTTAAAAAAACTAAGCTTAAACAAACACCCATATATATAAGCCACATGGCTTATTTAAAACCTTCTCATAATAAGCTGTTCTATGCAAACAGCTTATATATTTTGGCTAGTAGTATTAAAAAGGTAAAAACAAACACCCCCTTAACATGATCTTACCAGTATAATATTAGCCTCTGAAACTGATAATCCTTTTTTGCTCTTTCAGAAACACATTTCTTTACATACCGGTTAATAAGACGTAGAGTTGGAAGAAGAAAAAGAAGGGCTTGTTATGTGAGATAATAGAAATTGGTGGGTTAACCTGACCCAAAAGGTTATTTGGGTTTTTGGAATTTAGGTTATTTGATTACTCTAGACGAGTATTCGTGCATAGCAACGAGATTTTATAGCGCCAAATAGTTATATTGATATTTTTGTTACACAATACACTTCACCAAAATGTTGGAAAATTTAGTGAACTTGAGGGATCAATTCATACCTGGTAATGGGTTTGGAGGTATGGAGTATACACCCATTTGGTCACTGAATCCCCTGACTCAATAGTGGTTATGTATTGATTCTGCTGATAGCAGATTCTGCTGATAGCATGATTCTGCTGATAGCATGATTCTGCTGATAGTGTGATTCTGCTGCTAGCATTCCACTGATGTGTTAACGTTACCACTGCAAGGGTTATTGATTCCACTGATGTGTCAACGTTACCACTGCAAGGGTTATTGTTTCCACTGATGTGTTAACGTTACCACTGCAAGGGTTATTGTTTCCACTGATAGTGTTAACATTACCACTGCTAGTGATAATGTTTCCACTAATAGCCACTGATCCCTATTATTATGGAAAGTATTATGATATAATTAATGGGCCGTTAATTATACATAATTCCATGGGCTAGGGTTTTGAGTATTCTCTATTATAAATAGAGGTCACATCATTCTGCATGGAGAGATGATATACAATACGAAAACACAAAACCCTAAACACTAGAATACGCATCTGGTTCTTGGTTTGTGCCTAAAGCAAGAACATCACTTGGTCTTATCCCATAGAGATATTCGTGTAACCCAGACATAGGGTCGAATAGTTTCTATTGGAAAGTGATACCACGATTTCAAGTGTATATCCGGTACCTTTATTGATTATCTTAACCTTAATCTGGGAACCGTTATACAAATAACAACCAACAATCAATAGAAACTATTAGTGATAATCAGTGGCTGCTAACTTTTCCAAGTTGGAAAAGTTTGAAGGTGTTGATTTCAGAAGATGGCAAAAGAAGATGCACTTCTTAAACTCAAGTATGAATGTGGTGTATGTTCTCACAACTGAGATTCCAGAAGATCATGGAGATGATGCTACTATGGATCAGATGAGGGCAAGGAGCAAGTGGGAGAATGATGACTACATATGCAGAGGTTTAATTCTCAATGGTATGTCTGATTCTCTTTTTGATATTTATCAGAATGTTGAAACTTCTCAAGAACTATGGGATTCCTTGGAAGCCAAATATATGGCTGAGGATGCATCAAGTAAGAAGTTCCTTGTAAGTAATTTTAACAATTACAAAATGGTTGATTCTAGACCTGTCATGGAACAATACAATGAACTTCTTAGTATACTTGGTCGATTCACACAACACAAGATGAACATAGATGAGGCTATTTCAGTCTCTTGTATCATCGATAAACTGCCTCCCTCTTGGAAAGATTTTAAGCATATGCTTAAGCATAAGAAGGAGGAGTTAACTCTTGTTGAGTTGGGCAGTCACTTGCGCATTGAGGATTCACTCAAAGCTCAAGACATTGACAAGCCAAAGAGTAGCACTGCTACTGGTCCATCAGTTGTCAATATGGTGGAGCATAACAACTCCTCTAGGAACAATGACAACAAGGGCAAACGTAAGCATCAAGATAACACCAAATCTGATCTTAACAAGAAACCTAAGGTGACTTGTTGGAAGTGTGGGAAACCTGGACACTTCAGGAAATATTGCAAGGGTGGTAAAGTTGGAAACAAATCCAATGGATCAGGCACAAGTGGAGGGAATGGTAACACCAATTCTCTGAAAGGTCAGAATGTGTTTAATAAGTCTTTTAAGATTTATTATGTTACATATATATCTGACATTTACTTTGTGCAGGATGATGATGTTGCGTGGTGGGTTGACTCTGGAGCAACAATTCATGTGTGTAAAGATAGAAGCTGGTTCAAGACCTATAAGTCAATGAATGATGGTTCTATTCTTCACATGGGAAACGAGTCAACTGCCCTGGTGCATGGAAAAGGATGTGTTGATTTGAAGTTTAGTTCTGGAAAGATTGTTTCTTTATTTAATGTTTTACATGTTCCTGATATTAGAAAGAATTTGGTTTCTAGTAGTGTTTTGAACAATTTATGTAATCAAATGTTCAGACTTAATATTGTTCATGATAATATTGATTATGCTTTTATATCTACATCTAAACTTTATGATTCAAACCTATGGCATGCAAGACTTGGCCATGTACATTTTAAAAGAATGCAAGATATGTCTAACGATGGGTTAATACCAGCTTTTGATATGAACACTGAAAAGTGTAAAACTTGTATGTTGAACAAGATAACTAAGAAACCTTTTCAAGGAGTAAAACGTGAAACTAAAGTTTTGGAGTTAATTCACAGTGACCTTTGTGATTTACATGCTACTCCCTCTTTGGGGAATAAGAAATACTTTGTGACTTTTATTGATGATGCTTCTAGGTTTTGTCATGTTTATTTATTACATTCTAAAGATGAAGCATTAAATAAATTTAAAGTATTTAAAACTGAAGTTGAATTGCAACAAAGTTCTTTGATCAAAAGATTAAGGACTGATAGGGGAGGTGAGTACATGGATACTCTGTATTTTCAGTCTGTTGGTATAATCCATGAAACGACTGCCCCTTATACTCCTCAGCAAAATGGTATTTCTGAAAGGAAAAATAGGGTGCTGAAGGAGATGGTTAATTCCATGTTGTCCTATTCAGGGCTGAGTCAAGGGTTCTGGGGTGAAGCTATGTTAACAGCTTACTATTTATTAAATAGGGTTCCCAACAAAAGGAACAAAGTTACCCCTTATGAACTTTGGACTAAAAAGAAACCTAACCTTAATTATCTTAGGATATGGGGTTGTAGGGCTGTTGTAAGACTCCCTGATCCAAAGCAGAAAACTTTGGGTGAAAGAGGCATTGAATGCATCTTTGTTGGATATGCTGAGCATTCCAAGGCATATAGGTTTTATGTTATAGAACCTAATGAGTCTGTTTCAATTAACTCAATAATTGAATCAAGAGATGCAATCTTTGATAAGAACAGATTCTCATCTATCCCTAGACCAAGTCAAAGGATTCCAAATGGAACCAATGACAATGGTGTTTCAGAGGTTCCTGCTGATGAGGTTCCTGCTAAGGTTGTGGAACAACAACCTGAACCTGAGCTCAGAAGGAGCAATAGGGTGAGGACTCCAAAGTCATTTGGACCTGAGTTTCAATTATACTTAATTGAAGGAACAAGGAGTGAGGTCACTGACCAATACTCCTATTGCTTCATTGTGGAGGATGATCCCAAAACATTTGAAGAAGCAATGAAGTGCCAGGATGTTGCTTTCTGGAAAGAAGCAATTAATGATGAGATGGACTCTATCATGGGCAATAACACTTATGTGTTGACTGATCTACCACCTGGTTGCAAACCTCTAGGTAGCAAATGGATTTTCAAAAAGAAAATGAAGGTAGATGGAACTGTTGAAAAGTTCAAGGCAAGATTAGTTATTCAAGGCTTTAAACAAAATTCAGGAATAGACTACTTTGATACTTATGCTCTAGTGGTACGTATCAGTACCAAAAGATTGCTAATTGCTTTGGCATCAATCCACAATCTGATTATTCATCAGATGGATGTGAAGACAGCTTTCTTGAATGGTGATTTAGATGAGGAGGTTTACATGAACCAACCTCAGGGCTTCATCATGCCTGGCAATGAAAACAAGGTGTGTAAACTGATTAAGTCTCTTTATGGACTAAAACAGGCACCTAAGCAATGGCATCAAAAGTTTGATGAAGTGGTTTTGTCTAGTGGTTATTTACTTAATCAAGCTGAAAAATGTGTATATAGCAAATTTGATGAATCTGGTAAAGGAGTCATCATTTGTCTATATGTTGATGACATGTTGATCTTTGGCACTGACCAAAATCAAGTTGATCTTACAAAAGAATTTTTGTCATCAAAGTTCTCCATGAAGGATATGGGGGAGGCTTATGTTATCCTTGGTATAAGGATTAAACATGAAAGTAACAAAATTTCTATCTCTCAGTCTCATTACATTGAGAAGGTGTTAAAGAAATTTAATTACTTTGATTGTACTCCAGTGAGTACTCCCATGGATACAAGTGAGAAGCTAATGCCTAATACTGGCAAAGCTGTATCTCAACTTGAGTATTCTAGGGTGATTGGTTGCTTGATGTATGCCATGACTTGTACAAGGCTTGATATTGCTTTTGCTGTGGGTAAACTGAGCAGGTATACTAGTAATCCTAGTGCTCATCATTGGCAAGCAATTCAGAGGGTCTTTAAGTATTTGAAGAGAACTATGGATTATAGTCTCTCATATACTGGTTATCCTTCAGTATTAGAAGGATACACTGATGCAAGTTGGATCAGTAACACTGAAGACAATTCGTCTACTAGTGGCTGGGTATTCCTACTTGGTGGAGGTGCAATTTCTTGGGCATCCAAGAAACAAACTTGCATTACCAGTTCAACCATGGAATCTGAATTTGTAGCTTTAGCAGCTGCTGGCAAAGAAGCTGAATGGTTGAAAAACTTGCTTCTTGAGATTCCATTGTGGTCTAAACCTATAGCACCTATTTTTATCCGTTGTGATAGTGCTGCTACATTGGCTAAGGCTTATAGCCAGATGTACAATGGGAAGTCTAGACACTTAGGTGTTAGGCATAGCATGATTCGTGAGCTTATCATGAATGGGGTGGTATCTATAGTGTTTGTCAAATCTCAACAAAACTTAGCTGATCACTTGACGAAGGGTTTGGCTAGAGACTTGGTTTTGAAGTCTGCTAAAGGGATGGGTTTAAGTCCAACTTAGTCACTGAATGCAAGGATACCCAACTCCCTTCTAAGGAAACTTGGAAGCTGAGTTCAATGTGGAAAGCTGATCATTTAGTGGACTGAAGCACATGTATCACAAACATCCCAAGGTTGTGCTTGTTACCTGCTGAAAAGAGGATGAATTCTTCACTTCTTAATGATTAATTTTCTTTGAAAAAGTGCTAAGCAGGAGCATGAATTAAAGATGAACTACCTATGTAAATGTTGAAGTTTTGCGGCTTCAGGAAGCTTTGGACTTTTAGCTTTTACAACGTTTATGAATTGGATATGGACACATGGCTTTTATAGTGTCAGGATTATTTTAGTGTTTGAAAACTTGTGTGTATTTATCATCAGGTATTCAAATGGGTTGAAGGGTTCAATTCTTAGAACACCCTGATTCTCGAATATTTGAAAGTATATGTACTAATGTGGAAATTCAATCCTCGGGATATTTTCATTTATGCACTTGTTTTGGTTTGTGTTTGATTTTTCATGCAAAGGAAGTGAACTAAATTTGGGGAGGATTGTTGGAAAATTTAGTGCACTTGAGGGATCAATTCACACCTGGTAATGGGTTTGGAGGTATGGAGTATACACCCATTTGGTCACTGAATCCCCTGACTCAATAGTGGTTATGTATTGATTCTGCTGATAGCATGATTCTGCTGATAGTGTGATTCTGCTGCTAGCATTCCACTGATGTGTTAACGTTACCACTGCAAGGGTTATTGATTCCACTGATGTGTTAACGTTACCACTGCAAGGGTTATTGTTTCCACTGATGTGTTAACGTTACCACTGCAAGGGTTATTGTTTCCACTGATAGTGTTAACATTACCACTGCTAGTGATAATGTTTCCACTGATAACCACTGATCCCTATTATTATGGAAAGTATTATGATATAATTAATGGGCCGTTAATTATACATAATTCCATGGGCTAGGGTTTTGAGTATTCTCTATTATAAATAGAGGTTACATCATTCTGCATGGAGAGATGATATACAATACAAAAACACAAAACCCTAAACACTAGAATACGCATTTGGTTCTTGGTTTGTGCCTAAAGCAAGAACATCACTTGGTCTTATCCCATAGAGATATTCGTATAACCCAGGCATAGGGTCGAATAGTTTTTATTGGAAAGTGATACCACGATTTCGAGTGTATATCCGGTACCTTTATTGATTATCTTAACCCTAATCTGGGAACCGTTATACAAATAACAACCAACACAAAATACAATTATAACTATATGCCACTTTAAAATCATGTTGCTATACACGTGTACTCGTCTAGTATATTAATAAACCATGGGTTTATTTTCATGTATTCTCTAGTCAACTTTTACATTAATGTATTCCCAAGTCAATTTTTATATTTTTGTGTGTTTCCTTAAATTGTGTGTTTTTTTAAATAAATTTTAAGTTTTCAAGAATTTTAAGCTTTCAAAAAACTAGGCGAGTACCCGCATAGCAACGGAATTTTCTAACGGCAAACATTTAGAGTTGTGATATTGTGGTAAGTGTTTCATGTAATGTTAATAAAACGTGAAAATATCAAAATATAATTGCAAAATATTGTAACATTCAATAATTCAACACAAACAATAATTCTTAACATGTATCAAAGAATATAAAAACCTGAAAATAAACCATTACATCAATTATGAGATAACTAACAATGCTAGTTAGTCATTACGTAGATTTAGATGGTGGTGGTGGCGGCTACGGATTTGTGTTAGGGATGGTGGTGGTGGCGGCGGGGGTTTAGAGGGTTGCATGTTTGTGTTAGGGATCTCGGTTTACAACCAAGAAACACAAGCCATCTACAAGTTCCAGCATTGTTGCAACCTGTTTCTTGGAGCCTTTGATGCCTTGAAGTGTGATCATGTCTGTTGAACGAATCACACGTGAGTTGCTACCTTTGTTGCAAGCCTTTGTTACCGTTACCTTTGTTGCATGCCTTGAACTGTGATCATGTTTTGACCAGTTACCCAAACAGCCACTTATCAACTTTTATACCCACTGTACTTAACTTCTGGATTCAAAAATCATTAAAATTTGAATTGCACTACAATAGAATGTAATACCAATATTACATCTATACAAAAGTCGAATCATCAGATTTTCGCAGACCTGTAAAGCTTATTTCATCAAACTAAATGCTTATTTGAGATATTTAGAATGACCATAATGGGTAAGGATCCAATGAGAAGAAAACTTAAAATGAGAAGGATGAGAAATAACTATAACTACACATTTGAGATGCATCGACTTGATTTAGATGCATCTCTATTCATTTAGATGCATCCCAATTAGTTCTGAAAAGTGATTTGAAGTGAAAACGATGCAAAGTAATACTAATAACAAATTTGACCCGCAGATGATGAAAAATGCATAAGATTTATCTAACTTGATGAAATGCATATGATATATGTATATGCATCTAATTTTTTGCTAGAAAATATATTATTGTGCATCTAAAAGATTAGGGATGCATCTAATTTAAGTCGATGCATCTCAAATGTATTGTTATAGTTATTTCTCATCTTTCTCATTTTAAGTTTTCTTCTCGTTTGATCCTAAGTCTGACCATAATATCTAACCTAAAAAAACTAAAAATATATATAAATTAGCTTTCTCAATAATACCTTATTTCAAGAAAATGAGGTGCTTATTTTTAAGGTGTACCTATATGCATTGAATCATCAGATAAAAAAATCTTCACTTATGGAACCAACCCATATTGTTTAAACACAAATTTCCATTTTGAATTTTTTATTTATTTATTATTTTTTTTTACTGAGAGATGCAAGAAAGTTTACTTGTTGGGTTCTTTAATTTGGGGCAAACAAGTTTTGAG
Source organism: Artemisia argyi (assembly GCA_030686995.1). Classification (NCBI taxonomy): domain Eukaryota; kingdom Viridiplantae; phylum Streptophyta; class Magnoliopsida; order Asterales; family Asteraceae; genus Artemisia; species Artemisia argyi. Next base: position 172,066,926 of record CM060690.1, on the reverse strand, counting down.
GGTTTTTTAAAGATGCTTGTTGTCTAAGAGCATTGGGTACAATGACCTCGAGTTATAACTTAACGTAGCGCCACGTCAGCACCACATCAGCTTTATCATAACTCAACATTTTGGGCCTCACTTTTCACTAAAAAAAACCCCTTATCATAACTCAACCATAACTCAACACACGGTGTGGTAACTCACCCTTAACTCACACTGTTAACGCAGCGTTATGGGCATAACTCGCCCCTTAACGCAACCCCTTAACTCACTTGGACGGTATGGTAACTTGCCCTTAACACAACTAGAGTTAAGGTATAATTCAAGTGCAATGCCACCATACTACATGCTCTAATGGGTCAAGAAACCCTGATCCGGTTCAAAGTTTTCCTTTTAAATATATTTTTAGTTATATTTGACATATTATTATTATTATTATTATTATTATTATTATTATTATTTTAATTTTTTCTAGCCCAACCAGCAGGTTAAGAACAAAACTCTCAATTTAAGTCTGGTCTATATAGCCTCTATATAGCCTCATCATTCATAATCTAGATCTCTCCTCTACTTTATAATGTTTCATTATTTCACCTCAATTGTGCAATTCTATGCTTAAATTAAGTTTATATATTAATTTCGAAATTATCCTCAAAAGGTTTAGATCACTGGGCGTGGGTGCCAACTGACCCTTCCCCAAGGACCTATTTTCTTAAACTCTTAAAGTCCTCTTTGACCGGTCAACTGGTCATTTTCCGCGGGGGAGGGATGTATGACATGTTTATAGGACCTAGAAATATGTTTACAAACATTAACCAATTGTTCAATATTATATGTATGGTATGTTCATTGGACAATTGTTTAAATACTTCAAGCCGAGTTTTGACCAAATTTGACCTTGTAGCGAGTAATCGGAACTCGGCCTTGTAATCCTTGTTTTACAACATTGTGTGGCATATTGCTTAAGTTGAGTTTATTTGTGCAATTGTCTGCTGATTTACTGATCACGTAGCGCCTAATGTGGACCTAATGCCTAAAACTGAATTAACTTGTGCAATTGTTATTTTTGAATGTTGTCTCATGCCTGAAATTAAGTTTGATTGTGCAAATGAATGCTGATCATGCTGAATTTGCTTTTGGATCTGTAGGTTTTGTAATGAGATAAAAATCTGTGTGGACCGAGGGATTTTGAAGATCTGTGTTATTAGGAAATGGCGTGGTTTAGTGGGAAGGTTTCGTTAGGAAACTTTCCGGATTTAGCGGGAGCAGTTAACAAGTTCAGTGAGAGTGTTAAGAATATTGAAAAGAATTTTGACAGTGCTCTTGGACTCGATGACAAGGCTGCTGCTTCTGGTGGTGGTAGTGGTACAACTTCCACTAGTGAAGGTAAACATGTTTTTGTCTATAAAATTTGGAATCTATCTTACGTTTGTGGTTTTAGTTTTCAAGTTTACAAACACATTTGCAGTATTTACAGTAACTATTAGGGCTTATTTGCATCCGTGATTGCACTGGGGTAGTTGAATGGGATTGTATGGCCTGATATTATCGTTCCACATCTAGTTATTTTACCAGATCCTATGATTGTTGCCACTAGTTGTCACTTTTAGCTAAGAACTAGTTTTTGGAACGATTAAACTACTCCTTGTTGAAACAAATTTAACTCAAAACGAGTTTGCAGCATCTATTTTAATGTTAAATGAGAACATCATACAAGATATGGAACACCTTAAAATCATAGAAAAAAATTTGATTCCAGTTATTACCTACATTTGATGTTCGATATGCAGAATCCCCGGCATTGAATCCACAGAAGGAGTAGTAACAAGTAAGGACCAATTTAGCAAGTATATATATTTAGTGCTCCCATGTCCTAATATTAAATATTGCAATGGTTGACCTAGGAGATGCTCTATTACAAGTCAAAAGTCTTATTTATTTTTCAAAGCAAGAGTTTCATCCAACTTTCATCATGCATGTTGTCAAGGGTAAACAAAAGAATCTAGCGTTGAACTATCTTCTGACAAAAGTGCAGCAACAAGTTTTTCTTCTTAACTTCTGTCAGGAATCTTGAATCAATCAACATTTATGGTCTAGTTAGAGATAACAACAACCATCTCATGGCCAGGCGCATACAAAATTATAAAAGGCAGCATTTATGGTTATGTTAGTGACGTCGACATTAATAATTTAGTTTGGGAGATATCACATGATTTCCATATCTTAGAAGCATTGCTTTTGGCATGGATCTGTAGCAGCTCTATGGCAATCACTTTATGAGTTAGGAACATGCAGGTTCATAGGAAAACAGATTCTGGTGGAAAATATAACTGCTACAATGATTGACCACCTTCTTTGATGGTCATTGATGTACATCAACTTCTGTTCTTTTACTTGCGACGGGTCAATTTGAAGACTGCCTTTTGTTAATTAATGTATTTTGACTGTTCTGCTGTTGTTTTTGGTAGTGGAGTTGTGGCTTTTTTTTTGGTCATTTTTGTGACTTTTGAATAGATGCATTAAGATTTATACCTATTCTCTTGTCCTGTAAAGTGGCATGAGCTGTAGTTTTTGGGTAACCATGTGGTGTGCCACACACCATGACTGCTGTGGCGATACATAAAACTTTAGATTTTTTTTTTTTTTTTTTTTTCTTTTTTTTAGTATGTATGTAACTTAGAGGGGGCAGCTTCAACCCCTTTGAATGAAAATGTGCCAACTTGGGTTGTATATGTTGATAAAGGGTCAAACAGGCAAAATTAGACAAAAAAACGTTGGCAAGTCAGACCAATCTGACCCGTTTTTACCATCACATAAAGGTTACTATTTTGACCCGTTATAAATCTGCCTCAGCGACCCATTTTGCCACCTTTTTATGGAACTTTTGAAATTTGAAAGATATGTATACATCTCTGTTTTCTGCACACATTATAAGACTATCACACCACTAATCTTTTTGTGCTTCCAGCTTCAGGAGCATGGCCTGCCGACTTGATGGCTTTTATGGTACAAAAAGGCGAAAATGTCACTGTTGACTCTACAGAAAAACTAGAATCTTCAGGCCCTCAAGCTTCATCTCTTTCTAAGGAAACAGAACTTTGGTTAAGCTGTTTGGTCAGCCTAGATTGGAATGGCTGGGGTTTTCTTATAACCCAAAAACGCCTCTCTCATTGTTTTCTTTCAACTCAAGTTGGTCGAAAGATAATATAAGAACCAACTGAATACATGAACCAATCAAATGTCAGTTGGTCGAAAGATAATATAAGAGGAATTAAAAGGTTACCGTCACATTCTACTTCTTTTCCCTGCATAAGTAAATTACCGCAAAATATCACTCCAACCATCCATTCCCCAATTCTGATTCAACTTATCTTCCTCTAAGTGCGAAAACTAAACCCACTCCAGTAATGGTATAAGGATCTGAAGCTTCATTATTTTCAAAGACATGTCCAAAACACAATTTACAATAACGAGTCTTCACAACTGATGGCCTAATAGTTTGAATCCTTAAACCATAATGCTCTGTTCCATCTTTGCTAATTTTAATAGGCCTTGGTTTCAGAAGTCCCGTAATGTGGTCAATCTTATGGACATATGGAAGATTCCTCAAGTTTTTGTTTGTGATGATGGTGGCTGATCTTGAGTCTTGTTAGGCCTAATTGTGTCGTAATTCTGATTTTAGGAGGCTAGGTCTTTTGTAACATGAGTTGGCATGTCAGTCTCATGGTAGTTAGTTTGAAGCAAAAAGGGTGCGTATGGTGTTAGTAAATGTGGTATGCAGCCACATCTCCTGTACTTATTTGTTTTTTTGAGTAATATATTAATCTAGATGGCCAGTGTTTTATGGTGGATAGTCAATTCATAATGTAGGCTTCCTGTTTGTGAAGCCGTGAAGGGTAGAATGAACTGGATGAGCATTGTAAGTGGGTAGGAATAGAGAGTTGTTAAAGATGAAGCTTCTTGGTCCTAGCCTTGCAATGCCACAGGAGGATATTATGGAAGGAAAATCACATTGCTTTAGTCTAAAATGGTGATGATGCCTGTAGATGTGTATAGGCAGTAGTGTGGCTTGTGAGGGGATACACGTCTAACTACTTTGCTTATATCACAAATCTCGGAAATGTAGTTGCCATCTTTAGATTAACCAATGGTGATGTAAGGAACATTTACTTAAGATGATGCCTGCAAGTTCTACCTCTGTACTTGGTTAGTGTGAGCCACTGTGAGGTGGCTGCTGCACTAATTCAAGTGTAGTGTGTAGGATTTGTAGGAAATGTAGTCTTAAGTAGAATGTATGGTGAATTAAGGTGAATATGAGTTTGATAGTTAGTCTTTCGAATCTGTGTAGCTTACAGTTTGAATCTGTGTTTGTATGCCTTGTGCAACTAGTATTAGCCTACCATTTGTTTATCTGCTTGTCTGTATGGTTTTGGGGTATGTCCAAAATCATGAGTTTGCAACTTGGTGCTATAAAGTTTTGATGATTAAAGCAATATACATTCACCTTTTCAAAAAAAATAAAAAATAATAAACACGCTCAGAACATCTCTGAAAACAACCAAATTATAACAGTTATACAACCCAACTCTCCTAACCCAATAAATACATATCAGTCTCAAACTCCTAATGTTTATTAAACTATGAAAAATAATAATAATAATAATTAAAAAAAAGGGGGGTTTGCATTATCATGACATTTGAAGCACCCTTTTATAACAAAAAGGCGGTGCTACTACTTTATCCGATTTTGCTCAATAAAAAACCAAATCTCCACTAAATAAAAAAGGCCATTTACTTAAAGGTGATTTAAGTCTACAAAACAATTCTAATCAGCAACAAGTTTCAAAGGGTCTTACGAACATGACCAATTCACGGCACCATTGAAGCACACATTATATCAAACAGCACTCACTCTAGCCATTTCCACGTAGCATTGTATAGCCTGCCAAAACTGCCGACTATATCTCACTAAACTGAAGTTCACCGTATACAATTTGCATAAAATACTAGTAATTCTAAACAAATTTATATGCTTATTCCATTTTAGTTGTCACGTTAAACATACATAGATAAAAGAAATGGTAGATTTGCAAAAATCCTCCAACGTCAGCCCAGCGCACAAAGAACATAAACAACAACAACAACAACAACAAAAACAACAACAAACCTAATCCCGCCGGAGTAGGGTATGGGGGAGGTAGAACGTAGACAAATCCTACCCCTACCCAGGAAAACACAAAGAACATAAACCTTCATGCATAATTACATTATATTATCCAGATGTTGGAAACTCAAAGTACAAACGAAGTACAAAAAAAGATCTATTACATTGGTCGAAACTCGAGACCACACAGAATGAGGCTAGACATACTTCCTTCATGACTTGTAAACTTCATATCAATAGAAAATGAGTCATCCTTGAATTCCTGAGTTGAGTTAAATTTCCATACTTGAATCTCCATCCATCCATCTTCCCTTTGTTTAGGAACCCTGGTATTATCATTTATATTCAATGGGCTCGGGGTTATAAAATAAACAAATTCAGCCTCGTTGTTTTCTTGGTGGAGTAAATCTCGTACTTTCACTGGACAATGCAGCCCCTGGACTTTGTCTGAAAGCTTGAACACGGTAACAAACGTATTCTGTATCGGATGATAGCATTTGACTTTTAATCATGCAATTGATATGAAATACTTGTTGTGGTAAAAGCTCAATCACCTCTGGAAATCTGCATGTATGATATATTATATAAATATATCGTGCAATTGATATGAAATTACTTTTTAAGAACAAAATAATACTTGAGAACAGAAAACCAAATCCAAAGAATGAAACTTTTGAGATATTCTCAAGTATTTGGATAAGCATAGATCAACATAGAGTGAATGTAACTAAGTTTAGTGGTTAAAGGTAAATGTAACTTTGTTTGTCTGAAAAAAGCAAACCTGGTCTGCAATGATGGTTTTGAAGTAAAAAGGTTCACATTAGAAGCTTCGTACAATGCCGCCTTTGCTGAAAGCATAAGAAGCTTCTTTTGGTTTACTTTGCCCAACCAGAACAACTCGTCGTAGTTTCTTTTTATCTTAAATATTTCTTCAAAGTTTGTTGGCAATTGTTGCACGTGATCCACATTGAAGTTTGATTTTAAGACTTGTTCGAGTTCCTTTAAATTTCCGATTTCTTCATACACCTATATAAAGATCACGTTATAAACATGCAAGTTAGACAATGATTTTTTTTCCACGCATCCATCCTCGTATGCACAAAAGAATAGAGAATGGAACCGAGAATAACATTTTCAAACTTACCTTATCAGTGGCTCGAAATTCAATGCCTTGAACATAAATCGAAACATCTCCACAATAACATGGTGAAAAGCTCTTTAGTAGAAACTCAATTTCGACATCTTTGTTCTGATTCACGATTTGGCACAACTCTATCATCAACCATTCCTTGTCCCTCCTTGTTGCAAAATATGCATGATGAATTTCACTCCCCTTTCTATAACTTAGGTTAACGTACATCGGTTTACTTGAAAAGTTTCTTGAATCACAAAATTTGAAGACTAAATAGACCCCATAAACCACATTTTGAGATAAAAATTGAGCTTTTGTCTTGATTTTGATGTTCAATCTAGAAATATCAAACATCTCCACTACTCTCTCAAATCTGCAGACTATAAACATACAAGTGTCAATCAGTCTTAGCCTTATTCCCATAACCTTTTACTTTTGAATTTCTTAATTCTTTCGACCCAAATTAAATGACATAAATGAGACTTTTGAAAAATTGTTTATAATCCATATAATATTTTTTTTTTTATTTATTTATTTTTTATTTTTTTCCATATATAATCTCTGCTTAAATAAAGGTAAAAACATTATCAAAAAGGCTGTAAAGATGCTAGCAAAATTATAACTCATGGTCTGAGAACAGAAGACCCAAAACAGGGGCATACCTCAAGTCCTCAACCACCTTATTTTATAATAAGGTGTATAAAAATTAGCTCTTAATCTTATAGCAAGTATAATAATTAGTTTGCAGGACTAATCTTGTCAATAACCTCATAAGATGAGGTCTGGAGTTTATTGATATAGAAAGTTTGGGTCTCAAGTGTAAAATGCTACAGATTAAGGTATTGTTCGGTAAGTGTAGTACAGAGGCAAAATGTGAACTTAGTCAAAGGGGTTCTTAAGTTGATCCAGTTTGAGCATAATTTATATACTTAATGAGTTGTAATTTTCATTAACGTGTGAGATTAATTGGGGCATTTGCTGAAGATCTATTTGTGTCTTGTATTTGTTCTTGTTCAAAACTATAAGCCTTTAAGTTTTATGGTCACAATGTCTTTGATTATACTTATAGACACCTGTTGTAAAGAAAGAAAAAGAAATGGTTCTACGAACTTCAGAGAGCACAGCAGGTAAATATAAAACATAAGACCAAATATTAGACTACAAAAATCACTCGAGAAAACCTTCAAACCTTCTAATCTGAAGTTGGTTTACTTGCCAATTTACTTTTCAGCTACTATTCCACTTAAGGAAACATAAAGTGCCAAACTTATCAATGCGGGGGTATCATCTACTTTCTTGCTTAAAAGATATTTTTTTTGTCAAAAATACACAATTTGTCAAAATAGCTTCCAGTCTCTTTCATGCGCGAAAAAAATACATGTATTGGAAATGTTCCCGATTAGACACATTACACTGTAAGAAACAAAAACCACAATGCAAGTTCCAAATACATAGGTATGCTATAAACTAATTATTATGCTACTGTAAACCACTTGTCATGCATAAAACGTAAAGTAACTTAATTTAAATCTTTTTGAAAAAACGTATAATTAAATAAACTTCTAACAACGATGCATATGTACACGTATCACTTGATGCTATCAAATATAGAGAGGTAGAGAGAATAACCTTGATTCTGGAAGAGATTTCCATTCATGTGGACAACTGTTTTTGTAGGAAAACATTGATGCTGAAACCATTTCATTTCTCTCTTCAATACCATCGAATGACAGCAACTGTTATACAACAAAAAAACAACTTACACTCAATGATATGGTGTGTAAATGCATGTGTTATTTTTAATTATCCTAATAAACTAAAATACAAAGAACACAGGATGCACAACATAATATGAATGTGATTTGATTACCACTTTGTCCTGTTGAAGGAGAATTCCTTTAGAAAAGATGTTGTAAAGATCCTCTTTCTTGATGGTAGAATAATCTTCAGGGCACCTTGACATCTGGATTATTTCTTTATAGTCTTTAGGCAATTTCGGCTCCCATATCTCATAATCCTCCTGTACATTAATTAAACAATTAGTAAGCACCTATTTCATACAATTACATTTCTACCGTTGAAGAAACTACTAAAGACCTTCTACTAAACATACACAACACATTAATCTTGTAAACTTCTTGTTTTTTTTCATTTGGACATTTAATTTATTTTTTATTTTGAAGGATATAAAAAGATAGTCTTTGTAAGAAATATATGCTGGGATCTTCACCCACGATATGGCTAATACAATACAACCAAAAAACAAAACACAATGCAACAATTACCGTGGTTCGGCTCCTCTAGCCAACTCCACCAACAACTTCACTATATAATAAACGGGATTACAAGAAGGGACACTACACTCAACACTTTTGAATACCCACACCACACACTCTCAACGGTTTATATTACAATAATGGAGCAACACTCAACATTTATGAATGTATCCTGAGACACACATATGTGGACGGAGGGAGACTCTCATAATGCCTCTCTCTTTTCTCTCCCCCTCACCAAATATACTCAGATGATTCCAAATTAACAAAATTTATTTATGGAATGTGAATCAATATATTTGTTCATAAATATAGTTTAGATTTGTATATGAAACGAATGGTAGCCTAATTTGAAATAATTATAAAAACTTACTTGGAATTCCAATGCTTTCTTAAGTTGTATTATCACTTCACCGGCCGTTGGCCGTCTTTCTCGCCTGTGATCTAAGCATTGATAAGAAATCCTCGAAAATATAGCAAACGACTGTGGCACAATTTCTTCTTTTATACCCTCAAACACTAACTCATCAAGTTTTCCTACTTGATAGCGACTTTTAGCCAAAAAAGGTAAGTAAAGATACTCATCATCTAGTTTTAGAGACGATAGTTTCCCACACAATACGTCAAATAAAACTGCACCGAGTGAGAATATATCAGATTCTCTAGTTAAGAAGCCTGTTTTCGAGTGTAATGGGTCGCGATAGCCGATTGTGCCTGTAACATTGTCAGATTTACTGGACATACTAAGGAAAGCCCAAAATCAGCAATTTTTGCTTTCCAATCATCAAACAGTAGAATGTTGCTACTGCTGATGTCCCTATGTATCACCATTTCTGGACTTGAAACAGTTCCATGAAGGAACTCCAACCCGATTGCAATATCGATGCAAATTTTAAGCCGCATCACCCACGTAAGACAATTATCGCTTAAGTACCTATCAAGACTTCCTCTAGATGCGTACTCATAAATAATAATCTTTTCATCCTCTTCGTCAGAGTACCCTAAAAGACCAATGACATTTTCATGTTTATACTCCATAAGGATTTTAAGCTCTGTCATGAACTCAGCTTCTCCTTCAGCAGACTTCCTATCCAGCCGCTTTGCAGCAATGATTTTTGTAACACCCCCAAAAATTCAACAAGCAGCGGAAGACTTAATTGGGGTATTACTTCTCGGATCACAGTCGTAAAGATAGAAAATGACCCAAAAGAAGTTCCACGACAAATTTAAAGTTACACACAAAAAATAGTTTACGATTAAACGTGAATGATAATCTTATTAAACATGGTTCATAAAGAGGGGCCCCTTGCCAACTCCGTGCCCGATTTGCCTCCATTAATTACCTGTGATAAACATGCTAAAAGTCAACACAAAGGTGAGTGAATCCACAGTGTTTAAGTTATAAGAGTTGAACACAAGTTTCAAGTAGTTAACTGTATAGAAGTACAATTAAAGTAAAAACGTCAATACCGCAGTATTGTAAATGTATATTGCCTTAAGCCTCATGACACGCAAACCTTAACTGGTGACATCATTTAATAATGACGTTAAGTACTACATTATAGGGATAACGTTAGTACGAATGCCCTTGTGCAGGAGGTTGCCGTCCTCGTGTTTAATTCAAACATAGTGCATTTGGCTACTTATCCAGCAACTCAAATGGGGCGTCAACTGCCAATAGATCTATTCACTAAATTCGCGTTCACTCGCAAGTGATTAATGGTTCATGATATAAGGGACTTTCAATGGCAATAGTAGGTAACTTAAGCAATAACAATCAGGATAGCATACAGAAAATACTTGTGTTCATGTTTAGAGCATGTATCTCCCCACGGGGTTTGTAAAACGTTTAAAAAGTGGGACTATGAACTCACCTCGGTAATACAATGATCCAGATATAGAAATAGCAAACATAGAAAGGAACGACTCAGGATACGCGACCTGAATTAATATGTTAACCTTTAATTTAGATGATTCATGAATTAAGACTTTTTATGTTCCAAAGGACATTGTTTTAAAACATTCGTATCGACGTAACTTGTGTGGCACTTATTCAAGGTAAATAGTTATATATTTATTTAACTCGTATGTGTGTAATATTTTCTTAATATTACGTAGTTTATACGAGAGTCGTTAATTTTTAATTTCCAAAATTAATGATAATTACTAACCGTTTAATTTAGATAAGATATTAAAATATTTTCAGTTATGTCGTTATTTATATTACGAAAATGTGGGACTTATATATCGTGTTTAAATTTTATAAATATTTTATGAAAGGAGTTGAAATGAAAATATCGGGATTTTATAAAGTTACCTAAGGAATACTTACGTTTTATTAATATTCACTAAAAATATCGATTTGTTTAACAACCTAATTTAGATAAAATGACAACCGAAAAGAAAAGAAAGAAATAAATAAAAAGGAGAATGGCCAAGACTAAGACAGGGCTCGAACCCCCGACCTCAGTCTTAACAGCAGACGTCCCAACCATCCGCGCCAGCCATTTGTTGTTTCATATCATGCATCTATCTACTTATATAACGAATCAACTTGTGGTGCTTTTCTACAATTCGGTTCGCCATGCATGCATGTCTATATATATATATATATATATATATATAGATACTCCCACTCCATAACTGCTCTTGTATGTATATGTATATATATATTACTACTCCTACTTATACCATTCAATACTTGTCCACCCATTCAATTAATCCAAACAATTTTATGTGGCTGTCATGAGGGTGTCGAGGGGACTCAAGGTGGCCCTCAAACTGATTTGTCACAGTGTTTCACAAGAGCCACAAATCATGTTCTATTCATTTTCATTTCTATAAAGCGTGGGGTAATGGGTTGTCAGGTGAACTATAGTATTAGCACAACCCTGTTTGCATGGTTTTCAATTTGTAATGTCTTATTCGTTTATACAGTTACTAACTTTCATGAATGGTGGGTGACATGGTACTATCGGTTTGTATACAAATTGTTTCGCGAGCCCATGCTCACGTAAACTACCCTGGTGCTCGATGTAGCTACAGGAGTGGTAGTATTCTGGGTGAAAAAGGGAGCAACATATCGATAGGTTTTTGTAGGTTGTTTCACTGGGTCGAGTACCACATGTTAAGCACGGTTAATATTCTTGGTAGTGAGTATGACCGAAGGTGATATGGCTTGTCGTTATAGTGGTGAAATGGTTATGGGTAGAGTATGAACAAGCAGTAAGTGAGGTTTCTTTTACTACACCTAGCACTAGGTCTCGTCTCTTCCAAAAGGAGTAAACTCCTGTAACTTGCACGCGTATAGGTATATATATAAACACAGCATTTTTATCACAGAAACAATGGAAGCGATGAAACCAGTTAGATGAGATTGCATGTTACTGTTGGCTGTGGTTGTACGTGTAGATGTATCCAGCCTAGTATTGTGTTTGTGTCTCATGTATTTCTAGTGTATGTCATGTGTACGTGGTTACAATATATAGCTTCACTTTTCTTTCCTTTAGTTATGTGGTACCTGTGCTCAGTGATGTATCATGTTCGAATTCCAGTGAGTTATGCATCTGTGTATGTGTGTAAACTAGGTGCGCCTATCATGTTATCACTATGATTATACGCTATCTAACTTGGTTTTTATGCTTATTTGATATGCATTTGTTGTTTGATACAAATCATGTTTATGCAGATGAGGGTATACTATATATTTAAAATTACACGTCTTGTTGCAATGTACTGTATATGTATATATTTCGTGCATCATACAGCAGTTATGGATACTAGATGAAACAAGTTTGAGGTGAATGCATGTTTACTGTGTAAAATTCTAGTTCTAATCTCATGTTTTTAATAGTAGTTTATCACGTGTACGTGGTACATGCACATGTATATAGTGCCTAGTTTTTCATTTTCTCAAGTAATATACAGAAATGGAAAGGTGGCACGACAAGGATTTTAGTGCATGCATGTTTACAGTTTGCCTAGCTTCGAGGGTTTGTTGAATGGTTTTTACTTGGTCATTTGTTAGTTCTTTAAATTTGCCACACAAGATCGCGATACGTTAAGGTTGTTTTAAGTGACCTCTATGATACGTATAATAATAGTGATATATATATTACTTAGTTATATCGTTGTAATGAAGGTAAATGAAATGGTCATGAAGGTCATCGTATTATGAAACTTGAGAAAAGAGTTTTACCTCACAAACAGGTTGTTGAGTAAACAAGATAGAACGCGAGCGAGAGGTGAACGAGATGCAAGCCCAGACTTCCCAAGCTTCCAAGCTTTCCAACCCTTTACGGACTAGAACTAGCAAGGCTCAAAGACTCACTTGAAACGTGACCCTTTTGCCTCTCTTTCGTATTGTATTCGTATCACAAGGTGGTATTGGTTTTGCTTTTAAATTTCTTTGGTTCATGATATTGAAGGGGGTGTGCTATTTATGGCAAAGAGAACTTGAGCCAAGACAACTTATGCATAGTTCTATTGTGCAGAAAATTTAATGCCACAAATTAATGTGGTCAAGTACTCAGCATACAATCTGGGGGAATTTGAAAAAAGTAGGGGTGAATTCTTGAATAGACATGTGTTCCCTGTAATATTCAAAGTTTTTGCATGAGGTGGTCCAAGCTTATAGTGGAATATATTTAGATTCCTCTATTTGTATAGTTTAGTAGTATGTCGGTAGCATTCTAAAATAACTATAATGGTATTATTTTTAATGTTTTATTGTGTGGTCGAGTTCAAATAAATAAAGTGTTCGTTTGGTTTGTTAGTGAGCGGCTAAGAGCTAATTTAATTTAGAGTGTGTTGGGTTGAGTAACAAGACTCGATATACTCATAAATTAATTATTTGGGTTGGAAATTTTTATTGTGGTACGCGTAGGAGCCCGTTCCAATTTAAATGTGAATTACGTCACAAAGATATAGTTCGTACGAGAAAAAAAATATACTCATGAAAATGGTAATTTAAACTTGAAATTAAATTTATTTCGAGTTTAACGTTATTTAATAAATGGGTAAATTACGAGGTATTACAGTACCTACCCCTTACACAGAATTCCTCCTGGAATTCTAATTTGTGGTAGTAGGTTGAGTAGTTTCGGGAAATAGGTGTAGGTATTTAGTACGCATTTGATCTTCACGCTCCCAGGTGTACTCCGGTCCTCTTTTAGAGTTCTATCTAACTTTGACGATCGGAATACGGCTTTGCCTCAACTGTTTAACGTCCCTATCCATGATTTCTACCGGCTCTTCTACGAAATTGAGCTTCTCATCAAGCCGGATTTCTTTTAGTAGGATAACAAGAGATTCGTCTGATAAGCACTTCTTCAAATTTGATACGTGAAAGGTATTGTGTACATTATTGAGTTCTTCGGGAAGTTTCAGTTTATACGCCACTGGGCCAATCCTTTCTACGATTTTGAATGGCCCAATGTACCTGGGGTTTAGCTTCCCATGTTTTCCGAATCGAACCATTCCTTTCCAAGGAGATACTTTCAACAAGACTCTATCTCCAACTTGGAACTCCATGGGTTTTCGTCTTACATCGGCATAACTCTTTTGTCGGTCTCGGGCTGCTTGAAGACGTTGTTTGATTTGTACAATTTTGTCGGTGGTTTCTTGAATAATTTCGGGTCCTGTGATTTGTGCATCTCCAACTTCTGCCCAACAGATAGGTGACCGACACTTCCGACCATAAAGTGCTTCAAACGGTGCCGCCTTAATGCTAGCGTGATAACTGTTGTTGTATGAGAACTCTGCTAACGGCAAGTGTCTATCCCAACCTTTACCAAAGTCGATCACGCATGCTCGAAGCATGTCCTCCAAGGTTTGGATAGTTCTCTCACTTTGACCATCAGTCTGCGGGTGATACGCAGTAATCATGTCTAATTGGGTACCCAATGCCTTCTGCAATGACTGCCAAAAGTTTGATGTGAAACGGCTATCCCGGTCTGAGATAATGGAAATCGGTACTCCATGCCGTGAGACTATTTCTTTCATATATAATCGCGCAAGGGTACTCGTCTCGTCGGTTTCCTTTATTGGCAAGAAATGCGCGGATTTGGTAAGATGATCAATGATGACCCAGATGGTGTCAAACCCACTTGATGTCCTAGGTAGCTTCATAATGAAATCCATGGTTATCCTCTCCCATTTCCACTCTGGGATCTCTGGTTGTGTCAGCAAACCGGATGGCTTTTGATATTCGGCTTTGACCCGAGAACATGTCAAACACTTTCCGACATACTCGGCTATATCTGCCTTCATGTTCGGCCACCAATAGTGTTTCTTGAGGTCCTGGTACATCTTATCTGAACCTGGATGAATGGAATACTTGGATTTGTGAGACTCATGCATAATGAGATCACGTATCCCTCCATAGAGTGGGACCCAACTTCTGTCTTGGAAACACAACATTCCATCCGATCTCTTTACGAAACCATTATCACTCTCTGGCATACCATAGATTTTCTATCTTGGTCTGTTCTGTTCCTTGAGGGCTTCGGTCTGAGCCTCAAGGATTTTTGATGGGAGTGGTGAATTGATTGTCATCCCCAGAGATCTAACTCTAAGAGGTGTAATTCGCTCCTTTCTACTCAAGGCATCTGCCACAACATTTGCCTTTCCAGGATGATAGCGAATCTCGCAATCATAGTCACTGAGCAGCTCTAGCCATCGTCGTTGCCTCATGTTTAACTCTTTCTGATCAAGAATGTGCTGAAGACTCTTATGATCTGTGAATACTATGCACTTGGTGCCATATAGGTAGTGTCTCCATAACTTAAGAGCAAAAACCACTGCTCCTAATTCAAGATCGTGAGTGGTGTAGTTTTATTCGTGAGTCTTGAGTTGCTGGGACGCATATGCAATAACTTTGCTCCTCTGCATCAACACAACACCAAAACCTTGGTGCGATGCATCGCAATACACAACAAAATCTTCACTTCCTTCTGGTAATGCCAAAATTGGGGCTTCACAAAGCTTCTGTTTCAAGAGCTGAAAGGCTGTCTCTTGTTTTTCCTCCCAATCAAATTTCTTCTTCTTCTGTGTTAATTCTGTAAAAGGCTTAGCGATTTTGGAGAAACCTTCAATAAATCTGCGATAGTACCCAGCAAGACCTAGGAATTGGCGTATCTCCGTAGGGGTTTTAGGAGGTGTCCAATCCCTAACAGCTTCGATCTTTGCAGGGTCAACGTGAAGACCTTGGCTATCGATCATGTGTCCAAGGAACTGCATGGTTCGGATCCAGAAATCACACTTGGAGAATTTGGCATACAGTTCCTCTTTCTTGAGCAACTCCAAGATGGTCTTCAAGTGCTCTGCATGCTCCTCTTTGTTGCGGGAATAAATGAGAATATCATCGATGAATACGATTACGAATTTGTCCAAATAAGGCTTGCACACTCGATTCATCATGTCCATGAACACTGCTGGTGCGTTGGTCAAACAAAATGGCATTACTTGAAATTCGTAGTGGCCGTATCGTGTCCTGAAGGCCGTCTTAGGGATATCTTCTTCCCTGACTCTTAGTTGGTAATAGCCTGACCTCAGATCAATCTTCGAGTAAACACTCGATCCTTGAAGCTGATCGAAAAGATCATCGATCCTGGGTAATGGGTATCGATTCTTTATCGTAAGTTTGTTCAACTCACGATAATCAATACACATTCTAAGAGATCCGTCCATTTTCTTGACAAATAACACCGGAGCTCCCCAAGGCGAAGAACTAGGTCGAATGAATCCTTTATCGAATAATTCCTGCAATTGATCAGATAATTCTTTCATCTCGGATGGCGCCAACATATAAGGTGCTCGCGCCACTGGTGCCGCTCCTGGCACCAAATCAATCTGGAATTCCACTTGGCGCATGGGTGGGAGACCAGGCAAATCATACTTCAGGAAAATCTTTAACTATCGGCACATCTTCAAGTCGCTTTTCCTCCGACTTCTTAATAGTTACTTGAGCTAAGAAGGCGTGACATACCTTAACCATATACCTCATGGTTTTCATATGGGATATGATACTTAGGCGCGTCTTACTTCGTTCACCACGAACGATTAGGGTTTCACCTTGAAAAGGGATGTGAATGACCTTCTCATCACAGATGATTCTAGCATGGTTCCTAGAGAGCCAATCCATGCCAATGACAACGTTGAAACTACCCAGCTTTATAGGCATGAGGTCTACGTCGAAAGGTTGGTCAAGTAAGAGTAAGGTGCAACCTCGGATGACGGTGTTAGTGCTAACTAGTTTACCATCAGCTAGTTCAATTTCATAAGTGGTGTTTAGTTTGGTTGGCATGATGTTTAGTAGGGAAGCAAAGGGAGTAGATATAAAACTTTTGTCAGCTCCAGAATCGAATAAAACTTTAGCAAGATGATTGTTAAGTGAGAACGTACCCGTGACTACATCATGGTCTTGCTGAGCTGTAACACCCCCAAAAGTCATTAATAACAGCGGAAGACTTAACATGTCAGCGGAAGACTTTCGGGGTATTACTTCAAGGATCTTTGTCACAATTATAGTAGACAACACAAAGTGAAGTATTAAAGTTTAATTTATTTCAAAATACCAAATATACAAGACATTATTAATTCAAGAACGTGTTTTATTCTGAAGGAAAATAAGTAATTTATTATGGTTCTTGTCATGCTTTTGCCCACTCCGTGCCATCCAGATCCGTCTTGTTTAGTTACCTGAGATAAATATGCTAAAGTCAACATAAAGTTGAGTGATATTCATAGGTTTGAGTTTAAGAGTTTGAATCACAAGTTAAGAATGTATTGTAATCACATACAATCAATATGTTAAAAAATCAATGTTCCTGTTATTGCCTTAAGCTCATGATACTCAACGATTAACAGCCAATCATAAATGTGAATTATGATGGTAAGTAATAGGCCCCCAAAGATAGGTATTTGTCAATAACCTATTTATAAGAACAATAAAGTGCGCCTGGTGTTTTCTCCAACAACCAAACGAGGATTGTCAATCACTAATAGTACTATCCACAATTATTTACGTTCACCCTTCAGGTGATTAAGGTTCATGATCGATGGACTTCTGACAATAGTAACTTAAGCAAATAACATTGGCCTGACGGTATTTCAATACCCGGTATAAAAGACTTGTGTTCGAGTTTTAAGCATGTATCTCCCCCACGGGAAAATAGTTAAAGAGTGGGCTATGAAATCACCTTAGTAGTACAGTGGTATCGTAGTCTCAACAAAGCAAGGAAACGGCTTCACACAACACAACCTAAAAGATAATGCAAGTTTCAGTTGATAGTCTAAATCTGGTTTTATCGCGAATATTAGTCATTCGGTTTGTTATTAAAACTCGTGTTCGTTTAAATGTTTAAAGTTCAAAAACAAAGTTATATATACATATAACTTGTAAGTAAAAATGATTGATGATTGATATAAAGTTAGTTTTTATAGCGGAAATAAAATAAACGTATCGTTTTACAAGAAATAAATAATGTATCGTTATATCGTTTAATTATAATTACGAATATATATCGTATATATATATATATAAGTTTATGTTTATATAAGTCTTAGTTTAATTATATGTTTATATATGTAAAAGCTTGATATTATTTTTATAAAATAATATTTACTAAAAATTCCTTTAAGTTTCCAAAATTTACATTTTTAACCCTAACGATATATATTTTACACCGTTAGTCCAAAAATATATATAATTTACATTTTAGGTCAAAAAGTATCAATATTTACATTTCTCAACTCCAAATTTTATTATTTACAGTTTCTAACTCAGAAAACTCAGATTTATAGTTTTGACCCAAAGTTTACAACTTTTGCATTTTTAGTCCCCGGTTTAAGAAATTTTGCAAATCTAGTCCAAATTTCACCAAACTTGGAATTTAGTTTTTATACTTTTTCAATAAGCTCAGAATACTCTAAGTAACTTAATTCAACTGCTTATTAGCTTATAAAGTGCTTATTTTTTATAAATGGGCCTTAACGAGATTATTACAAGGCCCGTTAATAATTTGAGATCCATTGGGCTTACGAGACCTTTGGGCCTGACCTTGGACTCATTTTAGGATGCTAAAAACACTGGAGTTGGGCTCCCAGGCCCAGTGTATCACATAAGCTTAATGGGCTTAAGATAAGCCCACGTTAACTTTATTTAGTTTTATAAAAACTGTTTTGGTCGCGTAGAAAGGGGTCGGGCAAATAGGCTAAACGAGCTCATATGGTCGAATAAAAAGTGTTTTCCAATTGTTTACCAAGGTGATAATGGGGTCGAGTTATAAAATAACGTGGTCATGTATCTAGTTTTCAAATGGCAAGGTCAAAGTGAATGCTTAAACTCGTACTGAAAATATTACAAAGACTTAGAATAATTCTAAGTGTTTTAACACAATTCGTATAGGTCCATACTAGATTAGAAACGTGTGATATTTTACGTGTATACTTTAATATAAGCTCAAAATTATTATCATACTCGATTACTAGCATAGTCAAAAATGAAAATGACGATTTTAATATATATGTTACGTTTAATATTTAAGAATAACGAGAGTAAAGTAATTTGCTTTCAAAGTAAATTTCATATACGTATACATATAAATAAAAATGAAGAGTCTCACCTCACCTCAAAATAGGTGGGTAAAATGGTTCGTAGGGATCAAGAATGGAGCAAAGAGGATTGTGGTTCACTTCTTGGTACACTAGGGATACGAGATGAGCAAAGATTGGCCTCCTTGGATCACTTCTAGGCTTCGTACTCGTCCCAAACCTTCTGTCCCAACTTCAAGTGCTACTCGACTTGTAACTTGTATATTTGGTAAGTTTTTGTGTGTGTGATCAATTGAGGTTGCATGGATCGTTATATAGGCTTGTGAGGGGATTGTGAGATGTTGAGACAAGAGAAAGAAAACAAAGAGCGGGTGTGTTGTCTCCTTAGACATGGGAGGCACATTTCCTTTGCCCAATCGAGAACTAATGGACAAAAGGAATGTCTATCACTTTCCTGTTCCTTCGTGACATCTTCTAGGATGTATAGTGTTCGAATGGTTGCCATTGGTGAAGTTGTAAGGTTGTTAGAAAGACATTGACACGTTTTGAGTTTTATACACACAAGATTTTGGTAGTTTACTTTGGCTGAATTTAGTGTATCAAACGAGCGAGTTATTTAATAAACTTTATCATTCCTAGATCCTTGCTAGGTTGTTAATTGAGACATGTAAAAATTTGATAGGGTTGTGTGTCGAATTCGAATGAATTGAGAACGTTTTGTGGGTGTGTCGAGGCTGCCAAAGAAGAAAGAAAAGAAGAAAAATAAAGGGGGTTCGTTTGGGCTTATAAGCTCTTTTGGGCTTGGGGTTTCGTCTGGCCCATCAGAAAAGAAAAACAAAATATATAAAAGGGTCCGTTTGGTTTGTTAGTTGGGTTTAAGGCCCAATGAGTTAACGGGGCCCACCTGGTGTGTTTTGAGAGTCGGGTTACGATCAATTAATATTAATGAGTAGTCTCGAGAATTTTCGTAGGTTCCTGGAATATATAAATATTGAACCTTAAATATATGAAACGTATATTATAAAAATATAAACATTTAAAATATATATTCGCGATAATTTAGACTATCTAGGTTTGTGTGCAAGCAACGTTTCTAAGCAAAAGATAAATCATAATTTACTGTTGTGATTGATATATCCAATCTAAAAAAAAATTTTGTCATACGTAAAAGTGGGTATTTAAATAACGTAATAACTTGTAAGTATTTACTAACCGTTGGGAAAATTACGAGAGGCTACAGTACATACACCTTACAGTGAATTCCGTCCCGGAATTCGAGTTTAGGAGGGTTGCCAAGGGTGTCTAAGAGAAGAGGTGCGGGTACTTGGTGCGAATCTGGTCCTCGCGTTCCCAAGTATACTCTGGTCCTCGTTTAGAGTCCCGACGAACTTTTATGATAGGGATACGGTTTTGTTTCAGTTGTTTGACTTCTCTATCCATGATTTCTACCGGTTCCTCGGTAAAAACGAGTTTGTCATCAAGTTGTAATTCTTTCAATG
Source organism: Artemisia argyi (assembly GCA_030686995.1). NCBI lineage: Eukaryota > Viridiplantae > Streptophyta > Magnoliopsida > Asterales > Asteraceae > Artemisia > Artemisia argyi. The sequence continues at coordinate 172,046,319 of CM060690.1, read as the reverse complement.
GGATGATCAGAGATTCATCGGATAAACATTTCTTGAGGTTTGACACATGAAAAGTGTTGTGAATTCGGCTAAGTTCCTCGGGTAGTTCAAGTTTATATGCCATGGGTCCAATTCTTTCTATGATTTTGAATGGACCGATGTATCTTGGGTTTAACTTTCCCCTCTTTCCGAATCGTATCATTCCTTTCCATGGTGATACTTTTAACATAACTTTATCTCCGATCTGAAAATCCATGGGTTTTCTTTTTAGGTCGGCGTAACTTTTCTGTCGGTCTCTAGCGGTTTGTAAACGTTGTTTGATTTTGATGATTTTCTCGGTTGTCTCATGAACTAGATCCGGTCCTGTGAGTTGTATTTCTCCGACTTCTGCCCAGCAAACGGGTGATCTACACTTTCTACCGTAAAGTGCTTCGAATGGTGCTGCCTTGATACTGGTATGATAACTGTTGTTGTATGAGAATTCTTCCAATGGTAAGTGTTTGTCCCAACCTTTTCCGAAGTCTATAACACAAGCGCGTAGCATATCTTCTAAGGTTTGTATAGTTCTCTCACTTTGACCATCGGTTTGTGGGTGATAAGCTGTGCTCATATCCAGCTTTGTTCCTAAAGCTTTTTGCAATGATTTCCAAAAATGAGACGTGAAACGACTGTCACGATCTGATATAATAGAAATCGGCACTCCATGTCGTGACACAATTTCTTTCAGATATATCTGAGCAAGTGTGTTCATTTCATCAGTTTCTTTGATTGGTAGGAAATGAGCTGACTTGGTGAGACGATCAACGATAACCCATATCGTATCGTAGCCAGTAGAGGTTTTGGGAAGTTTGGTGATGAAGTCCATTGTAATACGTTCCCATTTCCACATGGGGAGTTCGGGTTGGGTGAGTAATCCGGAGGGTTTCTGGTATTCTGCTTTTACTCTTGAACATGTTAGACATTTACTGACGTACTCAGCGATGTCGGCTTTCATGTTCGGCCACCAATATAGTTTCTTAAGATCCTGGTACATCTTGTCGGAACCTGGGTGATTGGAGTATTTTGACTTGTGAGACTCATGCATGATGAGGTCACGAATACCTCCGAAGAGAGGAATCCAGCTTCTTTCCTTGAAACAAAGCATTCCATTTGATCTTTTCACAAATCCATTTTTGTTTTCCGGCATGCCAAAAATCTTTTCAATTGGTCAATTTTCTTTCTTGAGAGCTTCGCTTTGGGCGATAATGATTTGTGTTGGGAGGGGTGAACAAATAGTAATGCCTAACGATCTAACCCTGAGAGGTTTTAGTCTTTCTTTCCGGCTTAGTGCATCTGCTACTACATTAGCCTTTCCTGGGTGATAACGGATTTCACAATCAGAATCGCTAAGCAATTCTAACCAACGGCGTTGTCTCATGTTTAAATCCTTTTGATCTAGGATGTGTTGGAGACTTTTGTGATCTGTAAACATGATACACTTAGTGCCGTATAGATAGTGTCTCCATAACTTAAGAGCGAATACTATTGCTCCTAGTTCTAGATCATGGGTTGTGTAATTTTCCTCATGTTTCTTCAGTTGACGTGAGGCATAAGCTATTACCTTATCCCGTTGTATCAAAACTGCACCTAAACCATGGTACGAAGCGTCACAATATAGCACGAAATCTTTGCTTCCTTCGGGTAACGCTAGTATTGGAGCTTCACAAAGCTTTTGTTTTAACAGTTGGAAGGCTGATTCTGCTTCTTGTCCCCAGACGTACTTTTCGTTCTTTTGGGTCAACTTGGTCAATGGTTTTGAGATTTTAGAGAAACCTTCAATAAATCTCCGGTAGTAACCTGCAAGACCTAAAAATTGACGTACTTCTGTGGGAGTTGTAGGTGATGACCACTCTTTAACTGCCTCTATTTTTGCAGGATCTACGTGGATTCCTTGACTATTGATTACGTGTCCCAAAAATTGCACCGTGGGAATCCAAAAGTCACATTTTGAGAATTTCGCGTACAACTTTTCTTTCCTAAGTAACTCTAGGATAGTTCTCAAATGATTGGCATGTTCCTCTTTGTTACGAGAGTAGATCAGAATGTCGTCAATGAATACTATCACGAATTTGTCCAGATATGGCTTGCATACTCGGTTCATTAGGTCCATAAACACGGCGGGTGCGTTCGTTAGACCAAATGGCATTACCTGAAATTCATAGTGTCCATAACGGGTTCTGAAGGCTGTCTTGGGAATATCTTCTTCCCGAACTCTCAATTGATGGTATCCCGACCTTAGATCAATCTTCGAGTATACACTCGATCCTTGTAATTGATCAAACAAATCGTCTATTCTAGGTAAAGGATATCGGTTCTTTATAGTGAGTTTGTTTAACTCTCGGTAATCTATGCACATTCGGAATGATCCGTCTTTCTTTTTAACAAATAGAACTGGGGCTCCCCAAGGTGATGAACTTGGTCTAATGAAACCTTTATCGGATAATTCCTTTAGTTGTTCCGATAGTTCCTCCATTTCGGAAGGTGCCAACCTGTAAGGTGCTTTTGCTACTGGTGCCGCTCCAGGCACTAGTTCAATTTGGAACTCTACTTGACGAGTCGGTGGAAGACCGGGTAGATCTTCAGGAAATACTTCGGGGAATTCCTTAACGATAGGTACGTCTTTAAGTTGTTTCTTGGTTAACTTACTTTCCGTCATCTGAACCATGAATACATGACATCCTTCGTTCATGTATTTTATCATTCTGAGGCATGAGATGATTCCGTATCGGTTTTTATTCTTGTCGCCATGGATAACGAGGGTTTCATTCTTAAAAGGAATGTGTATGGCTTTCTCGTCACAATGAATCTTAGCATGATGTTTGGATAACCAATCCATTCCGATGATAGCATCAAAACTACCGAGTTGGACAGGCATCAGGTCAATAGGAAAGGATTCCCCTACGAGAGTTAAGGTACAATCTTTTAAAACAGTGTTGGTGCTAATTAAGTTCCCATTGGCCATTTCTATCTCGTATGTGGTGTTTAGCTTAGAAGGGTTAGAGTTAATGAAAGGGGCAAACGTATCTGACACGAAGCTCTTATCTGCTCCAGAATCAAATAATACTCTAGCATTATGATGATTTAATAAGAACGTACCCGTGACAACGTCGGGGTTTTGTGGTTCATTTTCATTTCCCATCACGTATGCTCTCGCTCGTGCAGTGTTCTGACCATTTCCTTTTGGACAGCGGTTCTTGAAGTGTCCAGTTTCTCCGCATGAGTAACATGTTGGTGCTATTGGTTGTAGGTTGCTGCCGGTAGCAGGGGTCCTACAATCTTTTGTGGCATGACCTATCCTTTGGCATTTATGGCATTTTACTGTACAAGCACCATTGTGATGAAGCTTGCATCGGTTGCACTGTGGCTTAATACCTTGGTATCCATTGCCATTGGTTGCCGTAAATACCTTAGGAGGTTCTTGTCGTTGGTTCTGCTGTTGATGATGCGGGTTCTTGTTCTGGTGTTGTTGTTGGTTGATCCTGTTGTTGTTGTTGTTGTGGTGATGGTTGTTATTGCGATGGCCGTTGTGGTAGTGATTGTGGTTCTGATGGTGGGTGGTTCTTCTGTCATCGAGCTTTCTTTTGAGTTCGTTGCACTTGACTTCGCGGTCTAGGAGTTTTTGTACTAACTCCATTGCGACTTCTAGTGATGGTGGGTTGGATGCTGTGACGTTTCCTTCAATATTCCGGGGAAGACCTTCAATATACTTCTCCAGAGTTTTCTCTAAATCTGGTACGATAGAAGGACATAATGCCATCAGCTCGTGGAATCTCCTGTTGTAAGCCCTAAGATCGATTCCTTTGACTGCAAGGATATGGAATTCGTCTTCCAGTTTCCTTATTTCGGATCGAGGACAGTACTTCTTTAGGATCTTGGCTTTGAATTCCGTCCAAGAGAGTCGGTATGCTGCTTCTGTACCTAAAGTTTGAGTTGTAGCGGTCCACCATGACAAAGCGTCATCCATTAAGGTTCCTGTGGCAAATGTGACCCTGTTGTTTTCTGAGCATCCACTCCTTTGGAATACCGTTTCGCATCTCTCGAACCAATGGGCGAGTTTAGTTATCCCTTCAGTACCCATGAAGTAAGTCGGCTGACAAGCCATAAAGTCTTTATAGGTACATTGGCGAGGTGCGGGAGCAACATTTCTTGCCGGTTGTGCGTTAGCATTTGCTTGTTCGGCTAAGGCTGCATTGATTCCATTGGTGATTGCTTGTTGGATTTCTTCCGGGGTCATGGTTGCTGCTGAGGTAGTGGTCGCGGTTCTCTTAGGTGCCATATCCTAAAAATGAGAGTATATTTTCAGAATTTTCATAATAACCATCTTGTGTTAGACTATTTAGTAACATCAATAGGTTCAAAGTTATAATAGTGTCACATATATCACGATGCAATATACGATATCATAACACTTATGAAAATAAAGCAAACATAACATCATTGATTAGATTGTCGTTTTGAGTTTACATCACTTATTTATTCTTGTTGACATATCTCTAGGACATTTAAATACAAGTTATTACTGTGATGTGGGTGAGGCTACGTTGACAATCTATGGCATTCTAGGGTTTTCCTTGGTTATCATCAAGACGACGTTCTAGTTCCTGAATTTTGGCGGCCATGGTTTCTATGATTTGGTCTCGGTCTCTCTCCCTAGCTTGTGTTTCTTGTTGTGCACGTCGCAGAGACATGACTTGGGCTCTTGTGGTGTCGAGAGCTTGATCGATGTCACACATGATGTCCTTGTTCAAGGTGTTAGCAGAACAAAGTAATCCGATGAATTCCATAGCTTCACCGAATTGGGTATTTAGTTGTTCCATCATGGTTCCCATCTCTAGGTGTCCCATCACAAGTTGTTCTATCTCAGCTGACATGACTTCTATTAGTTCATTAGGGATGTTGTTCACCAAGGTGGCTATGGCGTCTAACCTGTCTTCATGTCTTACTAACCTAGCTGCCAAGAGTGGTATGGTATGGTGAATGGGTTCTCCAGTGACTGGAAGGATTTTGGATGTAGCAAATGATGATCTTTCACCAAGTTCTCTGTTGGTGGGAGTACCTTCTTGAGATCTCCAATACTTAAGGATTGGTAGTAGAAATGACCATTTGCGAGCATTGACCCGCTTACGAGCCTTATGGTTGGTTCTTGCATAATAGTAAGGATCTGAGGAGGTAGGACGAATCTGGTAATTCCTTGGTTGATAAGGCAGAGGAGCACTGGAAGTTTTCACAGGTGGTGGACTGTTGATTGTCACTGGTACAGTAGTAGTCTGCTGATAAAATATACTAGGTAGTATCACTGGTTCTGCAGTTGGAGCAATTTCCTTTTTCCATTTAGTATCATCCCAGATGTCTTTTTCTTCAGCATATGAAAGAGCTTTTCCAGCAGTGGCTGGTTCATAAGGCTGGAATGGAGAAGTTTGCTTACTGCGTCTGATTGGACCAGATGATGCTTGAGGTGAAGTAAAGGATTGCTGACTTTCCTTATTCTTGTCTGTTGTAGGTGACACAGTCATTGGAGCAAGAGTTGGTACAATAGGTGTAGAGCTCTCAGTTTCCGAATCCGATAACAAAACAATGAAGTTGGGTTTGGAAGACATGGTACTGTAATAATCCCGATTAGTAAACATAGTTATTAGCATAATCATAACATGTAAGCATATATCAAGTTATATAAGTAAGAAATAATGAGAAGTAACTTTTTCTACCAGATGTTGGAATGTAGGCACGGAGGGCATGAAGTGGTATTTTGTAAAAATGGTCCAGTTAAAGTGTAGTTATAGTCCAATGTTTAAAAACATCTGGTTCTCTATAACCGTGGCTCTGAATACCAATCTGTAACACCCCCAAAAGTCGTTAATAACAGCGGAAGACTTAACATGTCAGCGGAAGACTTTCGGGGTATTACTTCAAGGATCTTTGTCACAATTATAGTAGACAACACAAAGTGAAGTATTAAAGTTTAATTTATTTCAAAATACCAAATATACAAGACATTATTAATTCAAGAACGTGTTTTATTCTGAAGGAAAATAAGTAATTTATTATGGTTCTTGTCATGCTTTTGCCCACTCCGTGCCATCCAGATCCGTCTTGTTTAGTTACCTGAGATAAACATGCTAAAGTCAACATAAAGTTGAGTGATATTCATAGGTTTGAGTTTAAGAGTTTGAATCACAAGTTAAGAATGTATTGTAATCACATACAATCAATATGTTAAAAAATCAATGTTCCTGTTATTGCCTTAAGCTCATGATACTCAACGATTAACAGCCAATCATAAATGTGAATTATGATGGTAAGTAATAGGCCCCCAAAGATAGGTATTTGTCAATAACCTATTTATAAGAACAATAAAGTGCGCCTGGTGTTTTCTCCAACAACCAAACGAGGATTGTCAATCACTAATAGTACTATCCACAATTATTTACGTTCACCCTTCAGGTGATTAAGGTTCATGATCGAGGGACTTCTGACAATAGTAACTTAAGCAAATAACATTGGCCTGACGGTATTTCAATACCCGGTATAAAAGACTTGTGTTCGAGTTTTAAGCATGTATCTCCCCCACGGGAAAATAGTTAAAGAGTGGGCTATGAAATCACCTTAGTAGTACAGTGGTATCGTAGTCTCAACAAAGCAAGGAAACGGCTTCACACAACACAACCTAAAAGATAATACAAGTTTCAGTTGATAGTCTAAATCTGGTTTTATCGCGAATATTAGTCATTCGGTTTGTTATTAAAACTCGTGTTCGTTTAAATGTTTAAAGTTCAAAAACAAAGTTATATATACATATAACTTGTAAGTAAAAATGATTGATGATTGATATAAAGTTAGTTTTTATAGCGGAAATAAAATAAACGTATCGTTTTACAAGAAATAAATAATGTATCGTTATATCGTTTAATTATAATTACGAATATATATCGTATATATATATATAAGTTTATGTTTATATAAGTCTTAGTTTAATTATATGTTTATATATGTAAAAGGTTGATATTATTTTTATAAAATAATATTTACTGAAAATTCCTTTAAGTTTCCAAAATTTACATTTTTAACCCTAACGATATATATTTTACACCGTTAGTCCAAAAATATATATAATTTACATTTTAGGTCAAAAAGTATCAATATTTACATTTCTCAACTCCAAATTTTATTATTTACAGTTTCTAACTCAGAAAACTCAGATTTACAGTTTTGACCCAAAGTTTACAACTTTTGCATTTTTAGTCCCCGATTTAAGAAATTTTGCAAATCTAGTCCAAATTTCACCAAACTTGGAATTTAGTTTTTATACTTTTTCAATAAGCTCAGAATACTCTAAGTAACTTAATTCAACTGCTTATTAGCTTATAAAGTGCTTATTTTTTATAAATGGGCCTTAACGAGATTATTACAAGGCCCGTTAATAATTTGAGATCCATTGGGCTTACGAGACCTTTGGGCCTGACCTTGGACTCATTTTAGGATGCTAAAAACACTGGAGTTGGGCTCCCAGGCCCAGTGTATCACATAAGCTTAATGGGCTTAAGATAAGCCCACGTTAACTTTATTTAGTTTTATAAAAACTGTTTTGGTCGCGTAGAAAGGGGTCGGGCAAATAGGCTAAACGAGCTCATATGGTCGAATAAAAAGTGTTTCCCAATTGTTTACCAAGGTGATAATGGGGTCGAGTTATAAAATAACGTGGTCATGTATCTAGTTTTCAAATGGCAAGGTCAAAGTGAATGCTTAAACTCGTACTGAAAATATTACAAAGACTTAGAATAATTCTAAGTGTTTTAACACAATTCGTATAGGTCCATACTAGATTAGAAACGTGTGATATTTTACGTGTATACTTTAATATAAGCTCAAAATTATTATCATACTCGATTACTAGCATAGTCAAAAATGAAAATGACGATTTTAATATATATGTTACGTTTAATATTTAAGAATAACGAGAGTAAAGTAATTTGCTTTCAAAGTAAATTTCATATACGTATACATATAAATAAAAATGAAGAGTCTCACCTCACCTCAAAATAGGTGGGTAAAATGGTTCGTAGGGATCAAGAATGGAGCAAAGAGGATTGTGGTTCACTTCTTGGTACACTAGGGATACGAGATGAGCAAAGATTGGCCTCCTTGGATCACTTCTAGGCTTCGTACTCGTCCCAAACCTTCTGTCCCAACTTCAAGTGCTACTCGACTTGTAACTTGTATATTTGGTAAGTTTTTGTGTGTGTGATCAATTGAGGTTGCATGGATCATTATATAGGCTTGTGAGGGGATTGTGAGATGTTGAGACAAGAGAAAGAAAACAAAGAGCGGGTGTGTTGTCTCCTTAGACATGGGAGGCACATTTCCTTTGCCCAATCGAGAACTAATGGACAAAAGGAATGTCTATCACTTTCCTGTTCTTTCGTGACATCTTCTAGGATGTATAGTGTTCGAATGGTTGCCATTGGTGAAGTTGTAAGGTTGTTAGAAAGACATTGACACGTTTTGAGTTTTATACACACAAGATTTTGGTAGTTTACTTTGGCTGAATTTAGTGTATCAAACGAGCGAGTTATTTAATAAACTTTATCATTCCTAGATCCTTGCTAGGTTGTTAATTGAGACATGTAAAAATTTGATAGGGTTGTGTGTCGAATTCGAATGAATTGAGAACGTTTTGTGGGTGTGTCGAGGCTGCCAAAGAAGAAAGAAAAGAAGAAAAATAAAGGGGGTTCGTTTGGGCTTATAAGCTCTTTTGGGCTTGGGGTTTCGTCTGGCCCATCAGAAAAGAAAAACAAAATATATAAAAGGGTCCGTTTGGTTTGTTAGTTGGGTTTAAGGCCCAATGAGTTAACGGGGCCCACCTGGTGTGTTTTGAGAGTCGGGTTACGATCAATTAATATTAATGAGTAGTCTCGAGAATTTTCGTAGGTTCCGGGAATATATAAATATTGAACCTTAAATATATGAAACGTATATTATAAAAATATAAACATTTAAAATATATATTCGCGATAATTTAGACTATCTAGGTTTGTGTGCAAGCAACGTTTCAAAGCAAAAGATAAATCATAATTTACTGTTGTGATTGATATATCCAATCTAAAAAAAAAATTTTGTCATACGTAAAAGTGGGTATTTAAATAACGTAATAACTTGTAAGTATTTACTAACCGTTGGGAAAATTACGAGAGGCTACATGAGCGTTTCTTTCTCCTAGCACATAAGCTCTCCCACGAGCATTGTTGTTCTGGTTTGCTTCCTGTTTTGGGCACCGATTCATGTAGTGCCCTTTTTCACCACATCCGTGGCACACCACGGCCACTGGCTGTAGATTGGCTCCAGAAGCCTTGCAGTCTTTGGTCATATGGCCTATCCTTTGACACTTCATGCACCTAACGGTGTGATGAGGCGAAAAATGAACCACTTTTAGGGGGTCATTTATGCCCGGAATTGAATTCATTTGATCAAATATTGCCCTAAATCGTTCCTTTTGTGATTTTAGGTACTTTGGGAGTGAAATCTGGAAAAGAAGGCATTTTGGACGTTTTTGGAGCATAAAAGTGAAGAAAACGGCAAAGTCTCAATTTTCCAAGCTGGAACAGTAAGTGACGGCATCAAGAGTAACTATTTGACGGCGTCAAGAGTAATTTTCATGACAGCCCAGTACTGAAATGACGGCGTCACAAGGAAGAGTGTCAAGAGTAAAATACGTGACGGCCTGGAAACACATAACACTTGACGGCGTCAGATCTGGAACAAGGCAGTCTGAGATTTATTTTGGCGGCGAGATGACGGCGTCACCTATTTGGTCTTGACGCCGTCAGCCTCTATTTCCTATATATAGTTTTCTAATTTTCACACATTAAGAGAGGAAGTTTTGGAGAAACCCTAAGGCCGAAACCTTACAAGTGTAATTGAGATAAGTGTTCTTTTAATTCAATCAATATGTCTATGTGTTGGTTGTCTATATCTTGTTCTTATCTTAATTCCACTATGCTAGGCTAGATCTATCTTGTGTTTACTTGGATCTAATGAAACCTAGATATTAATTATGTGTTGATTACTTGTTTATGGTTGTATTGGATGAATGATTTCAATGTTAGGCTTAAGAAAACTGGCAGAACTCCAAATGGTAACATGCTTGAACGTCTTAGGAAACATGAACCGATGGGCACTAGGTTTTATTGGTTGTATTTAATGCATGAGTAAATTCTAATGATCCTATGTTAGGAGCTTCTTAGCCGGCTCGACATAGGAGTGAAGTAGGCACTCATATGATTGGGGAGTTAAGTGCGCTACCCCATGAATGGTATTAAGGAATACAATCTGTCATCCACGCAACTATAACAAGTAATTAACGTGTAAAAGATATCTAGGGAGTAGTGAAATCTAAGTAAACACAACTTCTCCACTTATTGCTCAAAACCTTAGTTTAATTTAGTTTTATTTTCATTTTTAGTATTTTATTTTGATTGCATCTTTAGTATTGGGTTAGTTGACTAGCAACTAATTCCGGCCATATCCTTCAAACCCGAGATTTTTATTTGCTTTCTAAAAAATATAAAAATACAAAAATAATCATCCGTCATCTCTAGCACTAATAATTAGGTTTTCTAATCCTAGCGACACTATTTCTAGTTGAACGTTCAATCCCCCGGTACTTGTCACTATACTATACTAAAACGATCAGGTACACTGCCTGGTGGGGGTTGTAAGCTTCTAGAGATCCCTCGAGAGGTAAAGCCTGGTGCGATCCCCACATATCAAGTTTTTGGCGCCGCAGCCCGGGGAATAGTTATTGTCTAGGTTAGAACTTCTTTTTATTAGGTCTACTTGCTAGATTCCTTTCAAGTAAGATTTTATTTTTATTTTTAGGTTTCTTTAGTCTATCTTATTTCTTTGTGTCTTTGTTCGTTACTCTTCACCACCCGACATCATGGACAACGGGAACATCTTTGAACCCGTCATCCCACCACAACAAAACCCACCACTAGAACCCCTTAGGCCCCGAACCTTAGGAGAGTATTCCTGACCTAGCCACCAAGGCTACCGAAACACCATTGAGCTCACCGGAGCCAATGTGACCCCTTTGCGATCCGACACCATCCGGTTGGTGCAAAGCGGATGTGCATTCCATGGACTTCGTTCCGAAGATCCAAATCAACATCTTAAGGACTTCCTTAAAATCGTAGATTCTATAGACCTAAGTGTTGAAACTAGAGAGACAACCCGATTACGCCTATTCCAATTCTCTCTACGGGATCAAGCTAGTCAATGGCTTGAGCGTTTACCCGCGGGATCGATCACCACATGGGATGATCTCACCACTCGTTTCCTTGCTCAATTTTTCCCACCGGGGAGAACTACTAAGCTTAGAAATGACATCTTGATGTTCCAACAACGTCAAAATGAATCTCTTTATGAAGCATGGACTCGTTTCAAGGACTTACTCCAAAAGTCCCTCATCATGGCATAGATCTTTGGCTCCAAGTCCAAATCTTTTATGACCATATCGATCTCTCCACGAGGCGAGCCATTGACCAATCGGCCGGTGGTAAGCTACGTGATCTTAGTGCGGAACAATCATGGGAACTCATAGAAGATCTTGCTCTCTATGACAACGAAAGTTGGAATGATCCCCGTGATTTGAACAAAACGGTCAAGGCAATATCTTTGCCTTCGAACAACTCTAGCACTCCCGACCGTAGGATCATGAAACTTGAAGACCAAGTCAAGTTTCTCATGAAATCTTAGGAAGCTCCTAAGCCTTCAAGCCAAGTGAATAAAATCACTTCTTCATGCGAATTATGTAGTGGTCCCCATGACACTCGTGATTGTGTGGAACTCCCCGGAACAGTTTTTGCGGACTACGTATCCTCGCGTACCGACAAAGCGGGAGATAAGAGGTACACTTTCAAGCCCCAGCCAAACCCTTATGGTGATTCATACAACCCCTCTTGGAAAAATCACCCAAACCTTAGGTGGAAACAAAATCAACCCAATTCTTCCAATCCGCCTAATCGTTACCAACCAAACGGTCCAGCCTCCAACCGTACTTTCAACAATAATCCTTCTAACAACTATGGTAGTACCAACAATCTTGAAGGATTGATATCCAAGTTCATGGCATCTCAAGAAGCTCGCATAGCTAGGTTTGAAAACGAATTCAACCAACAACAAATGGAGATGACCAATAAGATAGATAACTTGTTGAAAGCCCTCAACAACCAAGCGTTAGCCACACCTAGGAAGGACACTAGGGACACCAATAACGGAATCCAAATTAAGGACCCCTCATCATCCAAACATGTCCACTTTGTCAATGTTGTCACCATTAAGCCAATAGATAAGGAGATAGAAGAAAGTGACAAGGATGAAGTTGGAATAGAAACCGAGACTAGGGATGAAAGTAGGGAAGTTGAGGTTAATAGGGGAGAGGAATTAGAGGAAATAGAGCCTAAAGAGTAGTACTTTGATAAAATGCCCACCAAGGAAGAACGGGAATACCATAAGGATTTATTCGATAGTCCCGAGAGACCATATATCCTTGGCACACCCCTTATCAAAATGGGAGACCCCTCTAACATTAACATACCATGCAACATCGGGCATATGCATATATGGAAAGCTTACATCGATCCTAGATCTCCCGTAAACATCATGACTAGGACTTATTACAATTGGGTAATGAAGAAGCAACTTGATTTTAGGATGATGCCCAATAAGAATTTGATAAGTAATTTTGCTGGAAGAGTGAAGGGATTGCATGTGATTATAGGCAATCTCACTTATGAGATAGATTTTATGATAGTAGAAGACACTCGTCCGGTGATAGATGCTTGCCTAAGCCAAATAATATTCGGAAAACCATTTGTTGAGGCCACTAGGATGAGTTATGATCCGACTTTAGGTATAGTTAGATTCAAGGAAGAGAATGATGAGGTTGCCTACCAAATGCCTTAACAAATTGAGCAATACCGCCTTCTCTCTAACTTCGAAAAGGAACACAAGCAAGCGGCTTATTATAGGAATGATGAGGATAGACGTAGAGGAGTAGAGTATGTGAAAAATAGGATGCTTGGTTTCTACAAAGAATGCTTGCAACTAGGTCCGGAGTACAAAACTGGTTTAGAAGACGACCTAGAGAGTGAAACCAATGATGAGGTCACGTAGAACCCATGGCCTTGAGTCTAACTACAAGACTCGTAAATAAAGAAAGGCGCTTCTTGGGAGGCAACCCATGCTTTGTGTGATTTCATTTTTGTTTGTTTGTTTATTTGCTTCCTATACATGCTTTATTTTTATTGTTGATAGATCATGTTTCTAAACTAAAGTGTGGAAATACTTTACTTTGTTGTTAAGCTTAGTCTTAACTCCACCTAAAGGTATTTTTGCAAAAGATAAGTGTAAGGGGAAACCCCAAATATGTTTTTAAGAAACAAACCGATCATGATTCTCCACAATATTAAATGAACATGTGTATTCGTAATTGTTAGAGTCAAATGCTTGTATTGAGTCATAATGAAGTTTTGCAGGATTTTCCAGGAAGTAGGACCAAGTTTTTCCAGAAATTTTCTGGAAACTTAACATAAGAATTTATGCAGGTCAATCCTGATGGCGTCATGAGTTTACTCTTGACGGCGTCACGTGTAAAAATCTGGAAATTTTACCGGTTTTGTTTTTCTAACGGAATCTTAAAGTTTTGGTTGAATTATTAAGTTTTATAATCTCCAGGAAATCTGCAAACTTCATTCCACAAGCATTATATCTTATCTTGTTTTCTAGGATTTAGAAACTTATGTAGGATGCCGCCGATTTTATGCGAGGTTGTCTTGTTTGTTTTCTCAGGATTTACAGGTTATGGATGACAAGAAGATGATTTATATTCTGGAATGGAAGCTTTGATTGTTCATTTTCTTGGAGGAAGATTTAACCTGGCCACCTAATTATCCATACCGAGCGAATCAGGGGAGTATTTGATTTCATTTGTTTTACTTATCTCACTTTTACATTCTTTACTTGAACATTGGGGACAATGTTCATCTTAAGTGTAAGGGGAGGGTAAAATGATGTGTCACAACTCACCATTTCAGGTCATTTCCCGAACTTTGGAAAAACACTATTCATCAAACACTATTCATCAAAACACTATTCATCAGTTTACTATTCATCATTTTTGGTGTCAGTTTGACATTCAGAGAAGCATTCAAAAATTTTACTATTCACAGAACACTATTCATTGCGGGAAAAGATTTCATCATTCACGTGCATTACACATTTCATCGTAAATTTAGTTTACGGGTATTCAAATTCGCGTAACCGGATTGGTTTAGGTGCGAATTCATTTCATTATTGTCCTTAACACTGCATACGGACTGGAGATAGTCTGCATATCATCATAACAGCATTTTCATGTTATACCACTCTCAGGATTTTTAAATTTATATATTTGATACATTTAACGTTTTTACGTATAAGTATTTATAGTAAACGTTAACACCCGGTTTATACACGACGAATATATCTAAATATTCCCACAATGGTCCCGACATATTTTTATATTCATTTTAACATCATAAAAGTTATAACATTCAGTTACCCAGTATTTTGGAAATTTATTTTATTTATAACGTATGCGTATGAATATAACGACGGTTTTCGTGAAAACTAAACAATAATCACCCGATCACTCAGTAAATGTACCCAACATATTTTTAATATGTTTTTATCATTATTATAACATTATTTCATCCCGGTTAACTTCGTGAACGTTTATTTCTATTAAACCCGGTACCCGATTTTAACGAATAACACGTAATAACACTTAAACTTATACTAATTTCCTAAATAAATACCAAGTACCCCTACCCCCCCCCCTTGGCTCACCAAAAACCGGCCACATGAACACCCTTAACCTCAAGCATTAATTTCCTAAGTTTAATATTAATAAACCTCTAAAAACCTTACTTAACCAAAAACCATAAATCATAATCTACACTTTTTAGAAAGATAGAAATTCATCTCATCTCTTCCCCTCTCTTGCAAACCCACGACCCAACATAAATCACAAGATCAAGTGAAGGTTTTTCAAAAGCTAAAACACCAAAGTTGTTCCTTTTACTTGCCTAATCAAGAATCAATCAAGAAAAACACAAGTAATCCAAGCATACTCATCATCTAATCATCTCATTTTATCAAGTAAGTTATCAACTTTATTTTTACATGAATCATCTTATATTTACTTGTATTGCATGAGTTCCATGCTAAAAACCATGTACAACTAGCTATACCACCATTTATTTTGTCAAAAATGGAACATACAAACCCTAACTTTTTATTTATGAATTTTCTTGCTACAATTACTTGGTTAGGAGTCCATGGCACCCTAAGAAGGTGTATGGTAGGATTAGATTAGCTATGTGGTGATTACAAGAGGTTTGGTGATGTTAGAAATTAGTTATAAACCTTGAAAACTTGATTTGGAGCATGTTTTAGACATGCTGTCCCATTTTGTGAAAACCTGGAAAATCAGTAAACACCAAGGGAACTTTGGCAAAATTTTTAGAAAATACTTTCAAAAACGAATCCGTAGGCGAAAGAACGGATTAAAAAGAGTTTATAACGAAGAAGTTATGATTTTTGCAAGATTGTTGACGAAAAGTATTTTTCTGAAAAATAGTTGCTGTGGTGCGTTTTTCATTGGACAAAAAGAGACTTTAGACGTAACCCGGAGGAGCCGAGCTTTCCAAAATATATTACTACATACTAAGACGTAACCGTGGACATAAAGAACAAGTAAAACGGACATATAACGACAAAGATATTCACGTTTGAATATCGGCTAAACCCATTTTTATTTGACAGCTTTTAATAAAAATGGACACTAAAACTACGAAGTACTTTTATAAGCTAGAAATAATATTAAGTACCAAGCTTTATAACTAATGAAGTATTAGTTATTACAAGTATATTTTCATCATTTCAAGGCGATATTTCAAGGATTACAACCCGAGGATTTCAACATTAACATGGAAACATACGATATATATATAAGTATATATATTGCAACTAGCTTATTATATTTTCTAATAGCAATATTTTTCCAAATTCTTGGATTATATACTTTTGATAACAACAAGTGTTTTTCAAAGAGTAGAGTGGTATAGGAAACATGTGCATGGACATTCATAACATCATTTCATGATCTAAAGTAGATCGTTCATCATTCATATTAGGTTGCGGCTAGTGTGCGCGCCTTGTTTTTCAGCTCATTACATGTTCATGGTACCATCATATTGGGTTGCGGCAGCTAATTGTTCATTGGTGTTCATTTCATTTCATCACAGTTTCATCAGTTAAGGTGAGTTTCATAGCCCCGTTTTCAATTCAACATTTTTGATTGTTTTCAAATCCCACGGAGGGAATACATTGCATCAATCATTTTAGTACGAGCCCAAGTATTCAAACATGTACATTGCTTAAGTTACCTTGCCATGTGATAAGTCCCCTGTAACATCATGAACCGTTAATTTACCGTTAAGCGAGAGTGAGTGGATAGATCTATCGAGGGTGACGCCTCCATCCGTGGTAGTGATTACCAACAGTAAGCGGATGCATGTCATGTCTTTTACATTTGAATGTTTCGGCAGAACATTCGGGAGGGGCATAGAGTTTCATCAGTCATAGCTTCGGTGTCATGAGCTTAAGGTCAATTGTACAATTTTCATGAGATTTTTATCTTGCACTTTTACTTGTGGTGGCCGTACCTCATTACATTTTACAAACCTATGGAATTCACCAACATTCGTGTTGACGTTTTAGCAATGTATTTCAGGTTATTAAGGTAGCTCATGTGACATGCATTTGGACCTTCATGGAGTCGCAGAGTCGACGCGTCTCATCATTATTTCATGCACTTATGTAAACGTTTGATCTAGTATGACTTGTTTTTCATAAACATGCAACACATTTTGGGGACCTCATTTTGTAAACTCTGGATTATTTCAATGATCAAATGCAGTATTTTCCAAACGACACTTTAGGTCGTTCAATGTAACTGTAACTGTGGTGCTATGACAGACACCCCCAGGTATTCCATTCCGCTGCAAGTCAGGTAAATTGGGGGTGTGACAGATTGGCATCAGAGCTAAGGTTATAGCGAACTAGGATGTATCTTGGACCCTAGACTATAACCACATCAGCATAGCATCTCATCATTTCATCATAAGTGCATAATCATGATACATGTTGTTTCATACATACCCTGTGCGAGTTATTTATACTCATATCCATATATGTATATCATTTTATTGACCTGGTTCACAAGTGACATGTCTTCAGATACTCACCCTGACATCCTTTTATTGTATTCCGACATTGAAGATGCCTTGTCATTTTACACTACCATTATACCACCAGTTGCATTTACACCACCATTAGTACTATTGATTTGCCATAGGAACAGGGTTTTCCTATCATTCAGCCCGTACATAGAATGCCTTTTGGTAGTGTATTCAGAATTAATCTTAATGGACTTATTAGGATGCTTATTGCAAGGAAGATAGTGTGTTTTCTTTCCATCACTAGTAGGGCACTTACTACTCAGGTACTATCACCACCATCAGTTACTTATTACACTATTGGCCTTCCCACAGTGTGTACTTTAGTTTTACCTTTTGGATGTCGCGAGGTAGCGCGAAAGAGGGTAGTATTCCATTCACTAGTACCATCATTGTCATTTCCTTTTCCATTCCCATTTGCTCAGACTTCAATCGTTTCGCAACATTTTAGCATTGTCTCATCAGGAATTAGGTTGATTTCGTTTTTGACGAATTAGTAGACTATTACCATTCGACAAGATTCACCCACGTATCCAATACACCATTCAAGCTATTTTACTATCATATGGGGAAACTGTTTTACAGAAAAATTTCTGAAGTAAGCTATTTTATTACCATCCTATAAATTGATTTTCTGTCATTACACCAAGTATTTACTATTATTACGCGAAGCAATTTTCATGTTACTTGAAAGAAAACATCAGGACACCATTTTTATAACAATGCGTTGAACACCATCTAAAACTTTTGATAAAAGTTATGATATTTTGACAAAATCCAACATCGCATCATTAGTCCTCAATTATACATAGCCTGATCACCTATGTAAAATTCAGGAAGGATTATGCCATGAAGGAAATAATTACCTTTTCAAAGGATTGTTAATAACAATCTTCATTCGAAAGCTTTGTAAACAAAGGAACTCTTCCATAAACATCCCTTTTTGCCGAACTATCCCTGGATACTTACCCTACCTGTCACTCACTTAGCCAGTAAGTTGGATTTTCCCATTGACTTCCCTAGAAGAGACTTTCCATATCAATTACATGCATGATTCCTCTATACAATAGAAGCAACGAAAGGATTACAGAACTACTAACCAGGACTAGAAGTATATAGTGACAGAATTCATAACTCAACAACAATCCTAAGATACTGCGAGACCATCTGAATCACCATCCCTGACTTAGTTGTCAAATTCTATCATTTAAAGGTACTAGCTAGACTGAGCTACAGGATTGAACTCAATATAGATGTCCGCAGGACAACACAATAGAAATAAACCAAGCTTCTAATTGAGACTGTAGAGCATTTCATTTAAACATGGCCTCATCCATACATGAACTTTCCTGCAGTAAGTTTTCACAAAGTACAATTGTTTGAATCAAGAATATCGATGTAGATTCCTTTAAGGCATTATGTCTAGAAATTTCAGATAACCTCACCTTCATACCAAGCAAGGGATCAAGCCAGAACATATCTCCTCATCTACATGGGAAAACAGAATAGACATTCATCGACACAACATCAAGTGATACCTTCGTCTTGCCAATTACAACGATAAACTATTTCAGGACTTAAGTTAGTCTAAATACCTATGCTTGTAGTTATGCCAGATAACCATCAATAGACATTATCCAACCTCAGGAACTAAGCGTTAGACATCTATGCATTTAAGCGAACATTTCCTATTCTACCATTCTATCCTTTTCAGTGTTTTCACTTTTAAATAAAGTTGATGCGTTTACATAAATCACATACCTTGTGGAAAAATGATTTCTGAAATTCCTATTTTGAACAAGTGCGATCCTTTTTGGTCAAACTTTAGCAACACTATTGTACAATGAGAAATATACATAGATATCAAACTTTGGTAAGCAGTCTTATCAACATGTTTGAAAACATTTTTCTACTTCATAACTACTGAAATTTTGAATCATCAGGAAAAATATTACTTAGTAAATCATTTGCTCCATTTTTCTAAATTCGTTTATTCAGAAAAAGGATTTCAACCAAAACTCATAATCGCGAGACAAATTTCCAGAACAAATTTCCCTACAACATCGCTTATGCATTTAGGATTTGTGACTGGACAATAGAGAATATTTGGATTATGTGATGAAGGAATTAGGAGGAACAGCACAAATTGATCACGAACTTCAGTAGTGGAGACCAAACCCAATAGACAAAGAAGGACACATGTCTTATCATCCGTTGGAACAAAACGCAAGGAACCAAATTGTTACCTATATTCTATCGCTTTCAGATAACGCCAAGTTCGAAGGACCGAACGTTGTGGAATTAGTCACAAAGGTTTATTGTACCCATTTCAGTTATTTTCCTGTTAAGGAAACCGATTCACCTTGGACTTCATGTAATCATTTCAGAATTTCCTTCAGAAACCCATTTAGATGGAAACATCACCGATCATCCTCAGACCGATGGTCAAAGCGAGAGAACAATTCAAACATAGGAAGGTATGTTCAGAGCATGAGTGATTGACCATAGAAATGGTTGGAACAATCAATTAACATAAATCAAATTCATCTACAACAATAGTTATCACACCAACAGCGAGAAACTGGCAGAAGTTAGATTGGTACATAACACATATCATTTGGATTGGGTATCCTGAACAACAAACCATCCAGATTCAAGTGGGAGAACAAACTAAGTTAAAAGCATTGCCTTGGATTGGCATGATACAAATTGGATAACAAGAAAGGTTGAACCTTTAGCATATTGGACTATTTAAGATTCATTTTAGAATCGACCAACTAGCATACAAACTTGAGTTCTGGCAGAATTCAGCAGTATATATTACCAGTACCACATTTAAAACATTAAGAAGCGCAGACCATCGATTGATGGGCCAAACTCAGAAAAAGCTCAACTCACTAGTTCAGTAGGCATTCATGAGATAACCAGAAATTTTCTACAAGTCAAGAATCAGTTACAAGTTCAATAAGTCATAAACCATTAAAACTTCAAGTTCTACAGAGTTATGCAGAAAGTTCTGCCTGGGAAAGGCATGTTATCATTCAGAAAACTTGGAAAGTTAAACCCAATATACACTGGACCATTTATATTTTGACAGAGAAGGCATAGTGGCCGTCAGACTTGAACATTGTCAGAGAACAACAGGATTACACGAACATATTTCACATTTTCAGATCCCCAGAAATGACTTTCAGATGAGTCACTCATGATTCCATTGGAAGGGATCCAACCCAAATGACAATCTCAGACCTTGTAAGAGAACCAACAGAAACCATGGACCGTGTGGTCAAACAGTTGAAACAGAGTCGAATTCCTATCGTTAGAGTTCGCTGGAATTCTCGAATATCATCACCTTTTCACCAATATGTTTTCAGAGACCAACATAAACTGAACTTCGGGACGAAGTTCCTTTTAGAGGGGAAGACTGTCACAACTCACCATTTCAGGTCATTTCAGGTCATTTCCCGAACTTTGGAAAAACACTATTCATCAAACACTATTCATCAAAACACTATTCATCAGTTTACTATTCATCATTTTTGGTGTCAGTTTGACATTCAGAGAAGCATTCAAAAATTTTACTATTCACGGAACACTATTCATTGCGGGAAAAGATTTCATCATTCACGTGCATTACACATTTCATCGTAAATTTAGTTTACGGGTATTCAAATTCGCGTAACCGGATTGGTTTAGGTGCGAATTCATTTCATTATTGTCCTTAACACTGCATACGGACTGGAGATAGTCTGCATATCATCATAACAGCATTTTCATGTTATACCACTCTCAGGATTTTCAAATTTATATATTTGATACATTTAACGTTTTTACGTATAAGTATTTATAGTAAACGTTAACACCCGGTTTATACACGACGAATATATCTAAATATTCCCACAATGGTCCCGACATATTTTTATATCCATTTTAACATCATAAAAGTTATAACATTCAGTTACCCAGTATTTTGGAAATTTATTTTATTTATAACGTATGCGTATGAATATAACGACGGTTTTCGTGAAAACTAAACAATAATCACCCGATCACTCAGTAAATGTACCCAACATATTTTTAATATGTTTTTATCATTATTATAACATTATTTCATCCCGGTTAACTTCGTGAACGTTTATTTCTATTAAACCCGGTACCCGATTTTAACGAATAACACGTAATAACACTTAAACTTATACTAATTTCCTAAATAAATACCAAGTACCCCTACCCCCCCCCCCCCCTTGGCTCACCAAAAACCGGCCACATGAACACCCTTAACCTCAAGCATTAATTTCCTAAGTTTAATATTAATAAACCTCTAAAAACCTTACTTAACCAAAAACCATAAATCATAATCTACACTTTTTAGAAAGATAGAAATTCATCTCATCTCTTCCCCTCTCTTGCAAACCCACGACCCAACATAAATCACAAGATCAAGTGAAGGTTTTTCAAAAGCTAAAACACCAAAGTTGTTCCTTTTACTTGCCTAATCAAGAATCAATCAAGAAAAACACAAGTAATCCAAGCATACTCATCATCTAATCATCTCATTTTATCAAGTAAGTTATCAACTTTATTTTTACATGAATCATCTTATATTTACTTGTATTGTATGAGTTCCATGCTAAAAACCATGTACAACTAGCTATACCACCATTTATTTTGTCAAAAATGGAACATACAAACCCTAACTTTTTATTTATGAATTTCCTTGCTACAATAACTTGGTTAGGAGTCCATGGCACCCTAAGAAGGTGTATGGTAGGATTAGATTAGCTATGTGGTGATTACAAGAGGTTTGGTGATGTTAGAAATTAGTTATAAACCTTGAAAACTTGATTTGGGGCATGTTTTAGACATGCTGTCCCATTTTGTGAAAACCTGGAAAATCAGTAAACACCAAGGGAACTTTGGCAAAATTTTTAGAAAATACTTTCAAAACGAATCCGTAGGCGAAAGAACGGATTAAAAAGAGTTTATAACGAAGAAGTTATGATTTTTGCAAGATTGTTGACGAAAAGTATTTTTCTGAAAAATAGTTGCTGTGGGGCGTTTTTCATTGGACAAAAAGAGACTTTAGACGTAACCCGGAGGAGCCGAGCTTTCCAAAATATATTACTACATACTAAGACGTAACCGTGGACATAAAGAACAAGTAAAACGGACATATAACGACAAAGATATTCACGTTTGAATATCGGCTAAACCCATTTTTATTTGACAGCTTTTAATAAAAATGGACACTAAAACTACGAAGTACTTTTATAAGCTAGAAATAATATTAAGTACCAAGCTTTATAACTAATGAAGTATTAGTTATTACAAGTATATTTTCATCATTTCAAGGCGATATTTCAAGGATTACAACCCGAGGATTTCAACATTAACATGGAAACATACGATATATATATAAGTATATATATTGCAACTAGCTTATTATATTTTCTAATATCAATATTTTTCCAAATTCTTGGATAATATACTTTTGATAACAACAAGTGTTTTTCAAAGAGTAGAGTGGTATAGGAAACATGTGCATGGACATTCATAACATCATTTCATGATCTAAAGTAGATCGTTCATCATTCATATTAGGTTGCGGCTAGTGTGCGCGCCTTGTTTTTCAGCTCATTACATGTTCATGGTACCATCATATTGGGTTGCGGCAGCTAATTGTTCATTGGTGTTCATTTCATTTCATCACAGTTTCATCAGTTAAGGTGAGTTTTCATAGCCCCGTTTTCAATTCAACATTTTTGATTGTTTTCAAATCCCACGGGGGGAATACATTGCATCAATCATTTTAGTACGAGCCCAAGTATTCAAACATGTACATTGCTTAAGTTACCTTGCCATGTGATAAGTCCCATGTAACATCATGAACCGTTAATTTATCGTTAAGCGAGAGTGAGTGGATAGATCTATCGAGGGTGACGCCTCCATCCGTGGTAGTGATTACCAACAGTAAGCGGATGCACGTCATGTCTTTTACATTTGAATGTTTCGGCAGAACATTCGGGAGGGGCATAGAGTTTCATCAGTCATAGCTTCGGTGTCATGAGCTTAAGGTCAATTGTACAATTTTCATGAGATTTTTATCTTGCACTTTTACTTGTGGTGGCCGTACCTCATTACATTTTACAAACCTATGGAATTCACCAACATTCGTGTTGACGTTTTAGCAATGTATTTCAGGTTATTAAGGTAGCTCATGTGACATGCATTTGGACCTTCATGGAGTCGCGGAGTCGACGCGTCTCATCATTATTTCATGCACTTATGTAAACGTTTGATCTAGTATGACTTGTTTTTCATAACATGCAACACATTTTGGGGACCTCATTTTGTAAACTCTGGATTATTTCAATGATCAAATGCAGTATTTTCCAAACGACACTTTAGGTCGTTCAATGTAACTGTAACTGTGGTGCTATGACAGACACCCCCAGGTATTCCATTCCGCTGCAAGTCAGGTAAATTGGGGGTGTGACATGATGATACCTTACAAATACACTTTCGCTTGAGTTTGCTTTGTTTGATGGTAGATGTGTAATAAAACTATGAGAAATACTTGTTAGTGCAATTTTAGCGCCAAATTTAAATTTTTTTACAACATTTAGGAATGAAACTTTAGCCATAGCAAGCGTCTCATGGATAGGAGATTGTATGACTAGCACATAACCGTATATTCAGAAAAATTTTCCTCCCAAATATGTGAGGTTCGCCTTTAGATTTGATAGGAAAAGCATTTACTATTAGTGCTTATGAGTGTACCGGTAGCATTTAGATTCTAGAACTTGCGTTAGTGATGCATCCCGAGACCGCTAGTGAGACTACATTCGTGTAGTAGGATTTACTACATGATAAGAGGCATTAGGATCACCCTTGTGTTAAACCCGTATCATAATTACTTGACCATTTAAGTCATATTACTTGGCTACTTAAGTCAACTAATTTTTCCGACACCTTTAGCGTTGTACTCATTTTTAGTACACGAAACCCCTAGTACATCCCTCCGAGCCTGTCTTTTCATTTCTAACTTTAAGCATCTTACTTAAAGGAAGAATTTGTTACACCCCACTTAAATGTACACCCAAATCGCCTTAGCCTTCCGTGTATGCGCTCATTTTTAGTGCATTATTGTTATTTGTTAAACCCTAAGTTAACTATCTAATTGATTACATGGTTGCTAAGTCGAGTCATATCCTTGTACATATTGTTTTGGGACGATTGGGACTCATGGGTAAAGTACTTATTTATGGAGTAATGGGGAAGAACATCATATATTACCCCCATATGTACGTTAATCTTAAAAGTGCTCCAAGTGTTTTGATTTTCTTAATTCGAGTCATTAGAATAGTTTATTGTAAAGTATGTAAAGATTCAAGTGTAAGGGGAATTTTCATCCCCTATGATGTATTATTTTGGATGGCAGGGTAAGAGTGTATGTCAAAAAAAAAATAAAAAAAAAAATATAAAAAATAAAAAATCGAAAAAAAAATAGAAAAAGAAAAAGAGAAAAAACATACGGACTACCATCCCTTTTCATTCTATGTTCATTTTATATTTTTGTTATTTTTCATTTATTAGCTTAAGTCGAGTCTAGTCTTGGCTTAGCAACGCCACATTATACATGTAATTGACTAAGATTGTTAACTCGCCACCAGTAAAGACTGCCTATATCCAACAAAACCGTGTATTTCATATCCCTACACCTAACGTTACAACCCTTTAAAAGACCTCTTTGATAGTTTATCCTAGGTGCTTATGCCATGTGGTGGAGGTTTGATCCTTTCCCAAGCCTATGGTAATCTATTTTGCTATGACAGGTAGTGAGAGATATCTTCCGTTTCCATATTGTAATTTATACTTTATTACACCCGAGAGATGTGAGTATCTAAACATTATTTGTGAGGTGCTAGTGTATGACCTCCGTGCTTATCTTTGGTCTTTAGTGGAACGATTATTTGTTGTATTTACTTTTATATTAGTGTTAAATGACCCCTAAATTGTATTTTGAGTAGAATAAAAGCGCATTTGCTTGAGGACAAGCAAATCTCAAGTGTAAGGGTATATGATGAGGCGAAAAATGAACCACTTTTGGAGGGTCATTTAAGCCCGGAATTGAATTTATTTGATCAAATATTGCCCTAAATCGTTCCTTTCGTGATTTTAGGTACTTTGGGAGTGAAATCTGGAAAAGAAGGCATTTTGGACATTTTTGGAGCATAAAAGTGAAGAAAACGGCAAAGTCTCAATTTTCCAAGCTGGGAACAGTAAGTGACGGCGTCAAGAGTAACTATGTGACGGCGTCAAGAGTAATTTTCATGACGGCCCAGCACTGAAATGACGGCGTCACAAGGAAGAGCGTCAAGAGTAAAATACGTGACGGCCTGGAAACACATAACACTTGACGGCGTCAGATCTGGATCAAGGCAGTCCGAGATTTATTTTGGCGGCGAGATGACGGCGTCACCTATTTGGTCTTGACGCCGTCAGCCTCTATTTCCTATATATAGTTTTCTAATTTTCACACATTAAGAGAGGAATTTTTGGAGAAACCCTAAGGCCGAACCTAATACGATTTTTACAAGTTTTTCAAGGGTTTTCAGCCCTTGAAACCTTACAAGTATAATTGAGATAAGTGTTCTTTTAATTCAATCAATATGTCTATGTGTTGGTTGTCTATATCTTGTTCTTATCTTAATTCCACTATGCTAGGCTAGATCTATCTTGTGTTTGCTTGGATCTAATGAAACCTAGATATTAATTATGTGTTGATTACTTGTTTATGGTTGTATTGGATGAATGATTTCAATGTTAGGCTTAAGAAAACTGGCAGATCTCCAAATGGTAACATGCTTGAACGTCTTAGGAAACATGAACCGATGGGCACTAGGTTTTATTGGTTGTATTTAATGCATGAGTAAATTCTAATGATCCCATGTTAGGAGCTTCTTAGCCGGCTTGACATAGGAGTGAAGTAGGCACTCATAGGATTGGGGAGTTAAGTGCGCTACCCCATGAATGGTATTATGGAATACAATCCGTCATCCACGCAACTATAACAAGTAATTAACGTGTAAAAGATATCTAGGGAGTAGTGAAATCTAAGTAAACACAACTTCTCCACTTATTGCTCACAACCTTAGTTTAATTTAGTTTTATTTTCATTTTTAGTATTTTATTTTGATTGCATCTTGAGTATTGGGTTAGTTGACTAGCAACTAATTCCGCCCATATCCTTCAAACCTGAGATTTTTATTTGCTTTCTAAAAAATATAAAAATACAAAAATAATCATCCGTCATCTCTAGCACTAGTAATTAGGTTTTCTAATCCTAGCGACACTATTCCTAGCTGAACGATCAATCCCCCGGTACTTGTCACTATACTATACTACAACGATCAGGTACACTGCCTGGTGGGGGTTGTAAGCTTCTCGAGATCCCTCAAGAGGTAAAGCCTGGTGCGATCCCCACGTATCACGGTGCATGGCCCGGTATGGTGCATCTTGCATCGGTTGTACAGAGGTTGTCTTCCCGCATACCCACCTCCTCCAGTGAGGGTGGCAACATAGGCTCTGGCAGCTTCCTGCCTGCGGTTTTGTTGGTGGTGGTGATTGTTTCGGTTTTGCTGATAGTTTTGGTTGTTTTTGTGTCTATTATTGTTGGAGTGGTGGTTGTTGTTGAGAGCGGTCCTTTTGTCATCGAACTTCCGTTTATGATCATTGTTTCCTTGGGCCTGACCACGTTTTATCTCTCGTTCCAATAACTTTTGGGCAATTGAGATGGCCTCTTCTAATGTCTGAGGCTTGGATGCAGTGACATTGCACTCAATGCTTCTAGGCAACCCTTCAACATACCTTTCCAGCAGCTTCTCAAGGTCTGGTACCTTGGTTGGACATAGCAAAGCAAGTTCTTGGAACCTTCGATCATAAGTCTTAAGGTCATTTCCTTTCACCACAAGACGATCGAATTCATCCTCTAGCTTCCTTATCTCGGTGCGAGGACAATACTTTTTCAACATTTTCTGTTTGAAGTCAGTCCATGAAATTTGATAAGCTTCTTCTATACCCATATTCTGAGCAGTAGAGTTCCACCAAGACAAAGCGTCTTCTAAAAGAGTTCCCATGGCAAACGAGACTTTGCAGTCATCAGTACAACTGCTCCTCATGAAAACTGTCTCAGAACGCTCAAACCAGCGAGCGAGCTCAGTTACTCCTTCCGTTCCTTTAAAGTAAGTGGGTTTGCAACCCATGAAATCTTTGTAAGTGCATTTACGAGTTACAGTCACCTCGTTTTCTCCATTCGGCCTATTGGTGCTGCTTGCACGAGCCATGGCAACTGCTTGAGTTTCCAGCGCTGCAGCAACACTGTCAGCAACCAATTTCTGGATTGCGGCTGGGGTCATGGCTGGTGTTGGTGTTGCAGTTGTTGCTCTTCTACGAGGCATATTTCTATTTATACCACAAGAGAAGCACATGTTTAGAATTTACATAATGACCAAATCATGTTAGAATAATTCAATAACAAGGTAAATTTGTTAAAATCATAATGATGCTGCCACTATATGGAATCACAACAACTGGATTTATAAATCTTGGCGTGTCCGAAAACCATCCTAATACACAAGAAATTAATAATGACCGACTCGGCATCGTAATATAGTGATGTATAGGGGTGTCACAACACATATGAATATATGAAAAATGAACCAAAGCATCATAAATTACATCAATTTATAGCAATCATAACCAACAATAGTGTCTTAATAACTTGTTCAATTGTTTACAAAACAACTTAATACAAGGTCTTTTATTATTGCCACAGGTGGCAAGTTAAAATGTCCAAGCTATAAATGATACATAAATAATCTATGATTTGCCTGGGTCAACTCCTCCATTCTCTGGTCTCTGTCCCTCTCCCTGGATTGGGATTCTTCTACCATACGCTCAAGTGTCAGAATGTGGGTGTTGGCCGTAACGAGCTCATCAGCCTATCGCTTGTTCACGTCCTGCATTATCGAAGCAATATCCCTCAGTTCCCGTGTCTCCTGTCTCCTATCCTCGAGTCTTCCTTCTAACCCAGTAATAACCTCTAAAGCTTCCTGTAGCTGAGCACTCATCAAGTTAAGAACCTCTTCCATAGTTACTCGACAATCATAAGTTTTTCCACCGCCTCTTCAATGCTCTCGAAACGCCCGAGAAGGACATCATCAACGAAGTTCTGGACCGCATCGATACGATTTGCATGTCGAACAAGTCTAGCCGCTAACAAAGGAACAGTGTGGTGGATAGGTTCTCCAGTGACTGGAAGGACCCTAGGAGTGGTAGTGGATGAACTTTCTCCCAGTTCACTGGCACTCGGAGTACCCTCTTCTGCTCTCCAGTGACTGGCATATGATGGAAGAAATGACCACAGTCGAGCATCGAACCTTCTGCGGGGTCTGGCCCGAGCAACCTCGGCCGCATTCTCAACATGAGAGTCTGAGGGGATTGAGGAATGTGCTCCATCGCGGAGTGGTAACGGAGCACTGTGGGCACGTTGTGTTCGGGCAGGGGGGGGTAATGGAACCGTAGTAGTTTGATGGTAAAAGATAGTAGGTGGTGGTAGGAAAGTTGGTAGTAAGGGACGTATAGGAGATAGAGGTGGTGATGGCATCATCATTAGCAAGGGTGATATAGGAGATACCGGTGACATTGGTGGTGCTAGTGGTGGGTGTATGGGAGCTGTTGGTACTCGTACCCGCTTTCGGACATAGTGGATCAAAGTAGGGCCCCCTTGGTTGGGCGGTCCATTTGATTCTGGTTCATAGAGTTGAAGAGGTCGAACTTCTCTACGTTGGCGAATTGACGCAGGTTGGGGAGGTGGTTGCAATGACGAGGGTAGGTTAGCAGATTCCGAGTCTGAATCGGGAAAATGATGGGGAGTCAGAATGCCTGGTGCAACCACTGGAGTGAAGGCGACTTCACCCTCCTCGAAGGATTCAGTTTCTCCAGATGTAGCCATTGGTGATGTGGGGTTCGGGTCCACCGGTGATGCTGGTACAGTAGTGGGGGATGTGGCCTCCTCGATTCAAATAGTGGAACAATAGGGTAGGAATCTGAAGACATGGTACTGTAATAACCCAGGAAGTATTACCATAAGTATAAGTTATTAGTATTATACTATTCAATAAACCACAATATCAGATAATGATTCATAAACTGCTAACAATTTGCACGCAAAACGTTAGTGAAAAGTGGGCACGGAGGGCACTAGGTATCAAGGTTTAAAATGGTCCGTTTTTAGAGCAGAATTATAGTCCAATGTTTTGAAAATACAATTGGTTCTCTATAATTACAGCTCTGATACCAATCTGTAACACCCCCAAAAATTCAACAAGCAGCGGAAGACTTAATTGGGGTATTACTTCTCGGATCACAGTCGTAAAGATAGAAAACGACCCAAAAGAGACGTTTTTAAAACAGTTTGATTATCATTCAATACTCAACATAATAAGTTCCAAAAGAAGTTCCACGACAAATTTAAAGTTACACACATAAAACAGTTTACGATTAAACGTGAATGATAATCATATTAAACATGGTTCATAAAGATGGGTCCCTTGCCAACTCCGTGCCCGATTTGCCTCCATTAATTACCTGAGATAAACATGCTAAAAGTCAACACAAAGGTGAGTGAATCCACAGTGTTTAAGTTATTAGAGTTGAACATAAGTTTCAAGTAGTTAACTGTATAGAAATACAATTAAAGTAAAAAGGTCAATACCGCAGTATTGTAAATGTATATTGCCTTAAGCCTCATGACACGCAAACCTTAACTGGTGACATCATTTAATAATGACGTTAAGTACTACATTATAGGGATAACGTTAGTACGAATGCCCTTGTGCAGGAGGTTGCCGTCCTCCTGTTTAATTCAAACATAGTGCATTTGGCTACTTATTCAGCAACTCAAATGGGGCGTCAACTGCCAATAGATCTATTCACTAAATTTGCGTTCACTCGCAAGTGATTAATGGTTCATGATATAATGGACTTTCGATGGCAATAGCAATCAGGATAGCATACAGAAAATACTTGTGTTCATGTTTAGAGCATGTATCTCCCCACGGAGTTTGTAAAACGTTTAAAAAGTGGGACTATGAACTCACCTCGGTAATACAGTGATCCAGATATAGAAATAGCAAACGTGGAAAGGAACGACTCAGGATACGCGACCTGAATTAATATGGTAACCTTTAATTTTGATGATTCATGAATTAAGACTTTTTATGTTCCAAAGGACATTGTTTTAAAACATTCGTATCGACGTAACTTGTGTGGCACTTATTCAAGGTGAATAGTTATATATTTATTTAACTCATATGTGTGTAATATTTTCTTAATATTACGTAGTTTATACTAGAGTCGTTAATTTTTAATTTCCAAAATTAATGATAATTACTAACCGTTTAATTTAGATAAGATATTAAAATATTTTCAGTTATGTCGTTATTTATTTACGAAAATGTGGGACTTATATATCGTGTTTAAATTTTATAAATATTTTATGAAAGGAGTTGAAATGAAAATATCGGGATTTTATAAAGTTACCTAAGGAATACTTACGTTTTATTAATATTCACTAAAACTAACGATTTGTTTAACAACCTAATTTAGATATAATGACAACCGAAAAGAAAAGAAAGAAATAAATAAAAAGGAGAATGGCGAAGACTAAGACAGGGCTCGAACCCCCGACCTCAGTCTTAACAGCAGACGTCCCAACCATCCGCGCCAGCCATTTGTTGTTTCATATCATGCATCTATCTACTTATATAACGAATCAACTTGTGGTGCATTTCTACAATTCGGTTCGCCATGCGTGCATGTCTATATATATATATATATATATATATATATATATATATATATATATATATATATATATATATATATATATATATATATATATATATATACTCCCACTTCATAACTGCTCTTGTATGTATATGTATATATATATTACTACTCCTACTTATACCATTCAATACTTGTCCACCCATTCAATTAATCCAAACAATTTTATGTGGCTGTCATGAGGGTGTCGAGGGGACACAAGGTGGCCCTCAAACTGATTTGTCACAGTGTTTCACAAGAGCCACAAATCATGTTCCATTCATTTTCATTTCTATAAAGCGTGGGGTAATGGGTTGTCAGGTGAACTATAGTATTAGCACAGCCTTGTTTGCATGGTTTTCAATTTGTAATATCTTATTCGTTTATACAGTTACTAACTTTCATGAATGGTGGGTGACATGGTACTATCAGTTTGTATACAAATTGTTTCTCGAGCCCATGCTCACGTAAACTACCCTGGTGCTCGATGTAGCTACAGGAGTGGTAGTATTCTGGGTGAAGAAGGGAGCAACATATCGATAGGTTTTTGTAGGTTGTTTCACTGGGTCGACTACCACATGATAAGCACGGTTTATATTCTTGGTAGTGGGTATGACCGAAGGTGATATGGCTTGTCGTTATAGTGGTGAAATGGTTATGGGTAGAGTATGAACAAGCAGTAAGTGAGGTTTCTTTTACTACACCTAGCACTAGGTCTCGTCTCTTCCAAAAGGAGTAAACTCCTGTAACTTGCACGCGTATAGGTATATATAAACACAGCATTTTTATCACAGAAACAATGGAAGCGATGAAACCAGTTAGATGAGATTGCATGTTACTGTTGGCTGTGGTTGTACGTGTAGATGTATCCAGCCTAGTATTGTGTTTGTGTCTCATGTATTTCTAGTGTATGTCATGTGTACGTGGTTACAATATTTAGCTTCACTTTTCTTTCCTTTAGTTATGTGGTACCTGTGCTCAGTGATGTATCATGTTCGAATTCCAGTGAGTTATGCATCTGTGTATGTGTGTAAACTAGGTGCGCCTATCATGTTATCACTATGATTATACGCTATCTAACTTGGTTTTTATGCTTATTTGATATGCATTTGTTGTTTCATACAAATCATGTTTACGCAGATGAGGGTATACTATATATTTAAAATTACACGTCTTGTTGCAATGTACTGTATATGTATATATTTCGTGCATCATACAGCAGTTATGGATACTAGATGAAACAAGTTTGAGGTGAATGCATGTTTACTGTGTAAAATTCTAGTTCTAATCCCATGTTTTTAATAGTAGTTTATCTCCTGTACGTGGTACATGCACATGTATATAGTGCCTAGTTTTTCATTTTCTCAAGTAATATACAGAAATAGCAGGAAAGGTGGCACGACAAGGATTTTAGTGCATGCATGTTTACAGTTTGCCAAGCTTCGAGGGTTTGTTGAATGGTTTTTACTTGGTCATTTGTTAGTTCTTTAAATTTGCCACACAAGATCGCGATACGTTAAGGTTGTTTTAAGTGACCTCTATGATACGTATAATAATAGTGATATATATATATATATATATATATATATATATATATATATATATATATATATATATATATATATATATATATATATATATATTACTTAGTTATATCGTTGTAATGAAGGTAAATGAAATGGTCATGAAGGTCATCGTATTATGAAACTTGAGAAAAGAGTTTTACCTCACAAACAGGGTGTTGAGTAAACAAGATAGAACGCGAGTGAGAGGTGAACGAGATGCAAGCCCAGACTTCCCAAGCTTCCAAGCTTTCCAACCCTTTACGGACTAGAACTAGCAAGGCTCAAAGACTCACTTGAAACGTGACCCATTTGCCTCTCTTTCGTATTGTATTCGTATCACAAGGTGGTATTGGTTTTGCTTTTAAATTTCTTTGGTTCATGATACTGAAGGGGGTGTGCTATTTATGGCAAAGAGAACTTGAGCCAAGACAACTTATGCATAGTTCTATTGTGCAGAAAATTTAATGCCACAAATTAATGTGGTCAAGTACTCAGCATACAATCCGGGGGAATTTGAAAAAAGTAGGGGTGAATTCTTGAATAGACATGTGTTCCCTGTAATATTCAAAGTTTTTGCATGAGGTGGTCCAAGCTTATAGTGGAATATATTTAGATTCCTCTATTTGTATAGTTTAGTAGTATGTCGGTAGCATTCTAAAATAACTATAATGGTATTATTTTTAATGTTTTATTGTGTGGTCGAGTTCAAATAAATAAAGTGTTCATTTGGTTTGTTAGTGAGCGGCTAAGAGCTAATTTAATTTAGAGTGTGTTGGGTTGAGTAACGAGACTCGATATACTCATAAATTAATTATTTGGGTTGGAAATTTTTATTGTGGTACGCGTAGGAGCCCGTTCCAATTTAAATGTGAATTACGTCACATAGATATATAGTTCGTACGAGAAAAAAAATATACTCATGAAAATGGTAATTTAAACTTGAAATTAAATTTATTTAGAGTTTAACGTTATTTAATAAATGGGTAAATTACGAGGTATTACAATTTTATGTCCATGAGTATGACCTTTGTATACCTTCCCAAAATCTCCATGCCCAATGATATTGTTTTGACTGAAGCTTTGCGTCGCCAACTTTTTGTCTTCAAGTGACAGTTTGAGGTTGTCCTTGTGGTTCTCCTGTGAACCATACAATTGATTTGATAAGTAAAAAAAAACAGGCCAAAATGCATTTTAGTAACCCCCCCCCCCCCCCCCCCTCCCCCCCTCAATTTGGCAAGGTGTGGAGAAGAAAATGATGCTTATGAGATTTAGGAAAAGGGAATTATGTGAAGGTAACTTTGTACGCTTATGTAATTTTGTAATTGCATGGATCTAATACAGTAATTTAATGGACATCAAAACTAGAGATCATTTTTGTTACTAGTTCAAACAAAGGTAAAGTCAATATGATAAAAATAATAATAATAATAATGATAATAAGGATCCTATCTCTAGTTTGGCATATACCACATATAGTTCTGCCTAGCTAATTACTCAAAAATATATCTTGAAAGCATTGACTTACCTGGCAGTATAACGCTTTTTTAAGTTCATTGATGACAACTTCTATTGTTGGACGTTGCGCTTGAGTTTCTGCCACACATCGAAATGCAATTTATGAGAATTTGTCCAAAGACTCTTTATCGGGTCCTTTACTAAGAGAAAAGACACGTTCATCGGTTTCTTCCTTTATCTTGTGATCAACAATTTCCGTCAGTGTTCCCTTTTTAAAATGATCTCTTGCAATGGGTGCAATTCCCTTCTTATTCACTTTTGTGTATACAGGATCATAGGCCAAACTCCCGGTCAAGATCTCAAGTAACACTACTCCAAAAGAGTAAATGTCTGATTTTTTATGTAATCTTCCATACTCCTGATATTCGGGATCCAAATACGTATTTGTACCTGCAATCATACTGGTATTGATAGTGCTGGCCTCTTGATTTGCTGGGTGGAATTTAGAGAGCCCAAAGTCAGCAATCTTGGCCTCCCAATTATCGCCCAGTAGAATATTCGCGCTCTTGATGTCACGGTGAATTATCTTTTGTTTGTCCTGATCCGTGTTGCTGTGAATGTAATTCAAGCCATGTGCAATATCAACACATATTTTCAAACGTTGCATCCAAGTAAGATTAGTCATCTTATCACTATTTCCCAAATAATCTTCCAGACATCCTTTAGAAGCAAGCTCATAGACCAGGATCATGTGATCACGACCTTCATCGCAAAAGCCAAGAAGGGAGATTATATTATCGTGTTTACAACTAGTCAGCATTTCAATTTCTGCAATGAACCCTTGTTCTCCTTGTGTATTGAAGATTCGTTTTATTGCTACAGTGCTACGTTTCTTGGGAAGATCACATTTATTCTCCCCATCTATCGATGATGATTGACTGCTATCAAAA